>VZTI01002864.1:0-157631 GCA_013397865.1 Struthidea cinerea | reverse complement strand
TTTTAATTAGACGTAACTTTTCTACTTAGGCACAGAGTTTTGTTTGGAGAGCTCTTCATCAAGTGTCAGGGCTCACACAAACAAGCAGTACACCAAGGCTGCTGGATTTTGAGTCATAGGTCAAAGAGCTAAAGGGAATGGTAGGGCAATTTTACTAGAAGAAGGAAATACTGGCCCAAAATTAAGTCACAATGAGTTACAGCTGGTGGGAGGGATTTGGAGACATGCCAAATCTATTTTTGTTGCTGTTGGTTAATTTACTGTTAGCTTTAGTGCTTGGGAAACAAGAAGAACTGTGACAGAAACAAACAATGTGCAGTAGTGGCAGCCACACAGCCCCAGCGCTGCCTGTGTTGTACTCACCCACCTGGGATCTGGTGCAGGTGCTCGCAGTGTAAGTCAGAGCAAATTTTATTGCTTAATACAGTTTGATCTCCCAGTGCAAGCTTCAATTTCACCTCTATTTACTTGGAAGCTGCTAGAGAATTATCCCTCTCAATATCTGTCAGGCAAAGAGCATATCCCACCCCTGTGCTAAGAGCATGAAACTCCTTTGATTGAAACATCTACACCCTCCACACTGCAGGTTTAGTTTCTTCTCTTGACAATAGCAGTACTGTAGTTATTACTCCAGTGGCAACCAAGTATTTCCCCTCCTTTGCCTTATTTTTCAAGCCTGTCAGCTTTGGTGACATCACACAATTAATTTACACTAGTCACTCCTTCTCCCCAGAGAAATCCAGTTTGAGGCTTTTTATTTCTACATTAGTAAACTGCATTCCTGATTTTGGATAACTTGCTTTGCAGCAGGCTAATCCATATTCACTGATCCCAGGGCAGCAGAAATTCCTGCTACATTTTAATCACCTGGGCTCAGCCAGCACATCGTGAGAAGCTGACTTTGTACATATTTTAGAGACATCAGGAGTGGCTAAACTTCCCAGCATGGGTGGAGGCTTGCTGGGACAACCAACAGGAGAAAGCCGTGACTGCCATCACAGCAGGCAGACACAGATTATTTCTATACCAGCAAAGTCGGGCCTTGCTTAACTGGTTCAGCTACAGCAGTTCTGTACGTTGTAATTTAGGAGACTGAAACCAGGTATCAGCTGCCAATTTCGATCAGTCTTCAGGAGCTCTGAGTTCCCTCCTTTGCAGTCGCATGTCACGGAACTATTTCCAACAGCTCAGTATTTTCAGTAGTTGACTTGCAGCTCAACTTACAGTATCAGCTCTGAGGCCAACACAAAGCCATGTTCATGTCCACAGTTACCAGCATTTAATTGACTCAGTTGACTCTCAGCAGTTCTGATTTCTCCTGACTAGTAATTACAGCGTCTGTGATAGGAACCTGGGTGTGCTTTAGTGTGCTGATTAGCACTTGGGCTCGCTTTAGGCTCATCCACACCACGCTTACCCTGTTTACAGCGACTAACACTGAGACTACTCAGTAATTGCTCTTGTGGGAACTGTAGCAACTCTGTTAGAGCTCAGTATGTTGTCTGCATCTTATGCAGTGTCACCACTGACCACATTCAAAGTTAACTCAAGCAATCTCCAAGGAAATTTCCCAGTCAGATATCTGCGGTCAGAAAAACAACTATAAATATGTCTTGAAAAAAAATGCACAGCTCCTTCTCTGTACATATACAACTGAGAAATGAATGTGAATGAAGGCAGCCCAAATTGCAACTTTGAGAAAATTCAGCTAAACAATGTGCATGCTAAAATGATGTGGAAGGAGGGACCCTCACAAAGAAGTTTGGTGCAGCACAAAACCTGAGACACATCAACAGAAGGGCTCGCTGCTCATACTCTCTAGAAGGGACAAAAATAAACACTAGAGGAACCAGAAGGGGAAAAAATGGCATAAGTATAAAATTTCCATGGCACAGTCCAAAGGAATGGATGAAGACAAAAATGACTTACAGCTCATGAAAATAAAAGCTAAATTAACTGCTTGTCCTCATGGTTTCTTACTTGGAAGGCACGATACAATAAAGTATCATGAAAAACTAGAGGGGCGACTGCAGTGGAGTCAGGCAATGGATACTTTTAAATGGGAGGGTGGGGAGGGTAGGAGAAAGAGAGAACAAATTAAAAGCATGGCTGTGTCCCTGGACTGCATAGCATGTGACACCATCTGATAAACTGAGCTGGAATTCAAGGTGTATCAATATGGCATCAACAAGGATCGGTGAGGATATTTTCAGAGGACACTGGCCCACAAAAAAAGTTTCTCAGAATTCCAGAATAGCAGACTCCCACCAGCCTTCATGCTGGCACTTGCTGGATTTCACACTTTATTTCACAACGACCGACAGATCATCCTTTCCAAATGGCTTGTATATACTGAGCACATCTGCCCAAATCCAGGACCCCAAGACTCCAACTCTATGGCAATAGTCTTAGCAGCAGCTTGACTATCATGTGTCTTTACTGGAAGAAACAGGACTGAGGCGAGGTGTGAGGAACTTGTCAATATGGTCCCGTTCCTATCATACACATAACTAATCTGAGTTTCCTGTCTTTTTGGTAAGTCACCCAACTAAAGCAGTTCTATTTGCAAGTCTCACTGCCCCCCATATCAGCTAATTCAGAAGACGTAGGGAAAATCTTTTGAACTGGACTAGTAAAATTCAATTAGCTAAACATAAGCCTGTTTGCAGCCTGCTTTTTATTTCCTGGGAGTGGTACTGTTTAATACACAGTAAGGTTGAACACACACTGAAGTGCATGTTCCTTACCTAGGAGAAGACCAGCACCCTGCTGACAGGGGAACAGCAGAGTTCCCCTGCCACAGACAGGGGTTTCAACACACCACCACCAGACCAAACAAACATCTAGCTGGATTGCCATGACCATCAGCTGGTCACCATAGGAAAACCTGGAACATGCCTCAGAGCAGATCTTCTGCTGATATCAGGAGAGGTGCTGTATGTTTTCTGGATTGGCTTATCCTCCTATTATAGACCCCCTGCAGCTTTTCTAAAGCTAAACACCATACATGAAAGGCCCTTGGCAAGATCAGAGTAATTTAGTAATTAATTTGTGCTTCTATGCTTATCTTGCTTATTTTTATGGGTGGTATTTAATCTTCATCTTTCCCACACCATTTTTTACCAATAGTTGCAAAATTTTTCCCATTCTCTCAGTTTTTTCCAGAGAAAAGAGGGTGCCATTTGCTTCCCTCTTCCCTGCCATTATTTCCTGTTTCTGCATGATCTGCAGATGCTTACAGTGTGTCTGGAGCAGATCCTTAAGGAGGTCACTTTGTGGAGCAGAAGTCCTATAATTAGCCAAAGCTGGTAGACAAGGCTACTTTCCTTTCAAGAAATAGAAAAACTATAGTTTAGGTTTGCTAGTTTCCACTTGTCGTCCACCAGACACTGTTACCTGATGAAAAAATAGCCTCTCTTCCCTCTGGCCAGCCTGATTTGTAGTGACGGAAGACGGGGAAGCACTCGATCCTTCCCTCAGAGTAATTGCCAGTAAGTCCCAGCTGGCCCTGCTCCAACTAATTCAAGGGGTCTTAGGAAAAGCATCAACTAGGCAAAGGTGACAGAAGCAGGATATTTCACATCAGTGTTTTAAAAAATCTGCAGCAGTAACCTAACACTCCTTCAAGGGAAAAGCAGCAGCAAGAGCAGGTTGGAGCCTGGGGAAGAGGGAGGCCTCTGAAAGCCCAGAGAGCTGAGATAAACAAACCCAACCACAAGCCACTGCTTTCTATTAAAGAATTGATTTCTTGTGTATATCTGCCCCCATCTTCCTCTCAATCATTTTTATAGATGTACCTGAAAAAGGAGGCAAGTGATTCACAATGATGTGGGATACATGCCTGGCTTCCAAAGACTTGCTTATCCATGTTGCAATCTCTCCATTGCAGGAATTTTGGCAGAAGTGGATTTCTGCAGCAGGATTTGCATGCTCAGAGTCATTTGCATGTGGTTATTGTGAAGATTGAAGAAGGCAGGCAGTGTGAGTTGTCATCTTTATCTGCCTGACATCATTTGTTGGGTTTGTTTGTTGTTTTGGTTTTGTTTTTAACTGTGATGTAGGATGTTTTCAGAAAGAAACTTTTATTTGAAAGTATAAATAAAATTAGCTTATCCAATCTCAGTTTTCTTGTCTTAATCTTCTTACTCATTCTTCATTTGCATTTATTTTCTTCTTCATTTGATCTGTGCTCTCCATGTCTACTCTACTCTTTCCTGTACTCATGGCTTTCCTCAGGGTTATTTACCTGCTCTTTCCTGTTTTTAAAAGGCAATCTCTTTTTCTTGTTCTAGCATTCACACCCACACTTTCACTTCCACCCCCTAACTGTCACCCATGTCTCTTCATAATTTCCTTCACTCTCTTCCTTTTCTTACTTGTATTGATTTCTATAACTCTACTGAAAAAATAAAGAAAAGAAAGGAAAACTGCTGCCCAGCCCAGCAGGGGAGGCAGAAGTGAGTGGGTAGGGAGATCTAGTGGCATGCTGACAACCCAGGATGGGAGGATGGGCAGAAGTTATTTTTCTGCTGTTAGCAAGCATGCTTTCCTTTCTCATTTGTGATCACTGTTGTCCTCTGCCTTTCAGTTTCTCCAAAAGGATGTGCTATGGTGTTAGCCCTGTAACAGAAATCTTTCATTCCTTACAGGTGAAATGTTGTAACCAAAGAGAGAATGGAAGTCAAGTCTCAGTGCACCCAATGTAATGTTCAAGTACCTAAACTAGGATTGCAACTCTCGTAGGCTCACAACTGAGACAATGGAGATAAAAGCAATTTCAGAAGGAGTTAAGTCTTTTCTTATTCCACTGACTATGTAGGAAGATTGGGAAATCTTACTAGACAGCACCTACGGATAGGCAGAAAAATATCCAAACTCCAAATATGGGAGTCAGAGAAGATCCAATAGGAACCAAAGATCCAATGTCTCTTAAACTCACCCTTTTGCATTAGACTACACTGCCTCAGACATTCAGAGGCCACAGAAGGCTGGTTCTAATATACGTGTGTGTAGATCTCAGGTGTCCCTGTTGGGGCTGGGCACAATGTTTAATCCTTAGACTACAACCCAGCTGAAAGCAGGCAGAGCCACTGAGATGGAGCTTGTGCTCATGACAACCAAAGAGATCCGCCATAGAGTCTTTCCTCACCAAGACTCGGTAATAACCAGATAAATGCTGTAAAAAAATGCTTCTGTGATGCACCTGAAATCCCCTTGATCAATATGCTAAATCTGTGCAACAGATTCATCAGTGGATTATTTAATTTACATTTTTAAAAGACTACAATGCATCTGCAGCTTCAGCAGAGAAGGTGATTAGATACATGGTGATAAATGTACTTGGAAGGGATATTGTTACACATAATAATTGCTTACACATACAATATACTTTGATACTGTGTTTTCCACAACTTAGGAGTGCTCCTTTTCCCAATAAAGAGTTTCTTAAAAGAACAGTAAAGAGTTTCTGTTACAGTCCTGGACTACTTGAAAAGCAGAAGGTCAGAACCAGAGAGGAATTTTTTGCCATAAAACCTGGGTGGAGATCTTACATGGTTTTATTAGGCATCAAGCTATATTGAACCTGATCATTTTTAATGCCATCAAACACCTCCCTGGCTGAAGAGCTGCTTGTGTTAAGTTTCTGTGAGCTTAAGGAATTAAAGCCAACCCAGTGGCCCCACCAGAGGCAGCTCTGAAGCTCCCTCCTCATTGCAGTCTTTTGCCAGGCACTCAGTGAGTGCATGCTTCTTGTCCAAACCACACAGACAGACAGGGTATGCGCTGCCTCCATCCCCACCACAGCGAGGGTGGGCTCTGCCCCTGGCCTGGCCTGGGGCTCAGGCTGAGGCAGGGAAAAAAATGTCATTGTAGAGAGAAATCAGTGTTTCTGTAGCAATAGTAAGAGGGACAGTGAGGTTTGGGAAAGGGGAGGGAGCATTCTGGAAAAGGATAGACACATAGGCTTCACATCTGTACGGATTTAAGCTTCATTAACTGCACCATTCACAGAATGACGCATTTGTCTTTATTCTGGCAGCTCATGGGCCAGTGACAGTCTCCTATGAAGACAACATAACAGACTGAGCCCTCTGAGTCTTTGGGAACCTGAAGGCTTTATTACAACACAAATGACTTTTGGGCCATACACTCAGGGACAGTTTAGAGCAGCAGTGATAATCACCTTTCAATCTAAGCAAACCTGCTCAGGCAGCTCTGCTGTACTCCCACAGCCCACTCCACTGGGCCAGGACCAATACCAGGGCTGCAGCTGGAGACTGTCCTGACCAATCTGTTTCATGGGGCAAGGCCTTGCTGAGAGGCTTTCTGCTTATAAAAATTATCCTGGTGGCTATGGTCGGGATCTTCTCATGCACCAAGCAGCACTGAGCTAATGCTGCGTTCTCATCACCTGCATCCCAGGTGCTTTTAGGGAACCTGGGTGAGATCATCAGTGGGTCCAAGAAAAACTCTATTATAGTGAGCAGAGCTGCTTTTGCTGATGGCAGCTGATTACCTGTTTTAAAAGTACTTTGTTCATCCTGTACTGAAACTCAGCCAACTCAGGAGAGAGCTGCCAGAAGGAAAAAGACTGTGTGGCAAATTTTGAGATGGGATGCATGAAAGCACAAAGGCAATTCTTTGGTTGTAATCTGACCAAGAAACCAGAAAGGGTATCAACCTATTCATGAGGAAAGTGTCTGCTAAGGAATGAGCAAAGGTAGCAGCCAGATTTACAGCAGTGGCTGGATAGGACAGCAATGCCCAGCGTGCAGGAGCGCCCAGGGGACAAGCTGAGCAAGGACATGCAGAGCCATCTATTCTGCTACTTTGGCTGCTTGTGTGCCATGCCACAGATCCCTACCCAGGCAGCAGCTGAAAGCCCCACCAGGTCTCCTGTTCAAACCTTTTTCTGTCAGGTGTCAGGTGAGCCGAGGTCCCACACTTGGAAATGTGCACACATAACCTGAGGAGACATATCTCATTAAACAAGTCACTAACCAGTCACTATTGCACATTTGCAGCAAACTGATCTCCTTTCCAGTTGTTTGTCACAGACCATTCAAGTTATATTCACAGAAAAGTACTGGGAGACAAACCTTCCGTGAAAATTTTGGTTCAACCCTCGGACTGTTTTGCATGTGCCTGAGCAGATGGGGATGGGCTGTCCTTGTTGTCCAAGTGTAATGGGGATCCTTCCTCCAGGGCTGTGAGACAGACCAGGAAGTCACGGACCTTGTTCTAGAACAGAAGGACAGAGGAGCACAATCAAAATCCCTAAAACCGATAGGTCCCTTAAATCACAGAGAGTGTCCAGAAAATCCTCTGACATATCTTTCAGCCCACCACCCCCAAATTGCATCAATAGTCTTAATTTCTATTCTAGAGACTAAGTTAGTTGCTACCACAAATTTCATTCTCACCACTCCATCCATCTCTGAATTCTGCTACCATGACTGAGGCAGCCTGAGCCTACTCTGTGGGCTGCTTCCCCTCCCACCCCACCAGGCAACAGGAGAGTTAGGAACCATGCCCAGGCTCCATATGCACCGGTGAAAACTCCAGTAAAGTGAGGAGACACAAGACAAGATGCTCATCTTTTCCAAATTAAACAATCAGGAAAAAAGAGATAGTTTTGGTCCGATATATGTGTCATTAACTCAGTATCCATTTCAGTATTTCTCAGCTACAAAACCTCACATGACATTTCAAAAAAACCCCACCACAATTGTTTGCCCCAATTTTTGACACTAGTATCTCTATGTAGAAAAAAATAGTCTACCGCTTATGAAAAAAAAAAAAAGAAGGGGGTGGGGGAAGGACATTATTTAATTTTTATGATAGATATGGTTAGAAACAGTTATAGGAAAATCTTCCCTCTTTCCTAAATGAAACCTTCCAAATTTTCTTAGGGTGATTTAGTCCTTATTTTCTGAAAAGTCCAAGATGTTCAGGAGTCTGTCATCTGGATATGACCAAATATGGATTTCTGCGTCCCACTTGTCTGTGGTAAGACTATGATCAGCAATAGAAAACATACATTTTGGGCAATTTTTGTCAGGAAATAATACCTTCAAAATAATTGTTTGTAGTTATACAGAAGACACTCAGAGGCAAGGCAGGTGGCCACCATTTATAACACATCTTCCAGGTGTCGGTTTCTGGAGTTTTGGGGGCTTGGGTGGGTTTCTTTTGGTTTGGTTTGGTTTGGTTTTTTGAGGGAAGGGCCTTCAGTATCAAGCTGATCTAGTGACACAGATAAGAACAAATGGAGGATTCTCCCTGGTCCTACCCCCGTGAATTCAGATATCAGTTCCCTTCAGTGCTTTCCTCTGTTTAATTTTATGATTCCCAGCCAAAGCGCAATCAACACCATCAACTGGGAGCAACTTCCAGTAAGGCAAATGACCACATGGAAAAGCTCTTCATATCTGTGGAATTGGGGATTAACTTCTTCAGAGGAGATATTGCCCTCTCTTGATGTCTGGAATAATGATTTAAAGGCAGATTCTGGGCAGCAATGTTTTGGACCACTGGTTTTAGGGAAGATGCCATCTCACGATCCAGATGAAGCCTTTGGGAGTATACCCACTTCCTCCATCAAGTCTAGAACTTCCCCTAGAGTTTTTCCAGTACTTCTTACTGTCATTCTTCCATAAAAATGGGGGAACACACACCTGGTAAATACAGTCTCATTAATCAATAATGGTGGCATATTTTGCTCTGCTTTGAACATTCAATTCATACATGGTAATATTCAGATAACTTACAAACCTTCAAAACTCAGAGCTATCACTTTCCCCCACAGGTCCTTCCAGAGCTACCTCTCCTCTCCAGCAGCTCCAGGTGAATGCGGATCCAAACGTGTTTGCTGTCCCACAACATTTACTTCTGAACACCTAACCTGAATGCCATTAATAAACAAATGGTCTTACAAAATAATGCCCTAAAAAATTTGACAGAGCTGACCTGATGCTATTGCTTGTTATTCAAACTTTTTCCTTGTGTTTGATGATAGAAAGTCTCCATTGCAATGCCAGGCATGGGATGAGGCCAAGTTACGTTTAGGGACCCACAAAACCAGTAACATTAACTGGTTTGCCATTAACCCAGCAACATACATGTATGCATTTGAATGTCTCATAGAACTAAGAAAATATCTACACTGCTCTCTGTTTTTTAGTAAAAAACAGAGGTAAATATATGACTCCATTTTCCCTGAATTATTTCTATGTCAATAGATAATGGACTTTTTCTCATACTGCATTTCCTTTAGAAAAAGGAAGTCTCCAGGAAGTAAATAGACATCCCTTGTCCCACACTGCTCTGTGCTGAAGCTCTCTGATGGCTCCACAATTCTCTCTTCTTCTTGCTTGTTAAGGATATAATGCTGCCTGCTCTTTGTCACTTTCACTTGCAAAATGTCATTAAGAGGCAACAAAAAGTATGAATAGTTCTTGGTGCAGCCTTTCCACATCAGCAGTTGCAGTGATTGATCAGAAGAAAGTTACCTGTCTTAGAATATGGGGAGCAGATGGGCTGTGTGATGAGGTGATGGTAGCTACAACCCACTTAATGAGGACAATTTTGAGACCTGTGCTCTCGGAAAAGAGAGGTGGAAAAGTGTAATGCAGCTCTGTCTAGGAACTGATCATTTGGTTACTTTTGTGACCAGTGAAGATTCACAGAAGAATCATTTTTCTCCAGAGGGCTAAAAAAATCTCATCTCAGTAAATGACCAAATCCAAGGCTACATCCAACACATCAGAGATCTGTTTGCACTGCAGGTTGGAACCGCCCATGGAGCAGGTCAGAAGAACAAATTAGCTTAAACACACGAGCCCTATGATGCAATATGGTTGTATGGTGCTTATAGACACCGAATTCACAAACACCAAGTCACATTACGATAAAGGCTTTGAAATCTGTATTATATCACTCAATGTTTCCTGTGAACAATGTCAAGGATCATCTGGTCTTCACAAAACCCTCATGTCAACTCTCCTCACAGGGTGTCAAAAATGCAGCTGGAGCAAACAGGAAGAAAGGGTAATGCTGCTTCTGGGTTCTCCCATCCCTGGAAGTGTTCAAGGCCAGGCAACCTGGTCTAGTGGTTTTCCAAGGTGCCCCCGCCCGTGGTAGGGGGTTGGAACTAGATGATGTTTAAGGTCCCTTCCAACCCAAACCGTTCTATGATACTCTGATTCTATGATTATTTGTCCACTGTTGTGACCCACAAAGAAGCAAATATTGCAAGCCATTATTTCATACAGCAGATGATGTCCTAATTAGTCACAGCAACAAGACTCAACAGAGAACAGGAGTGGCATCTGGAATCATTTCTACTGAATCAAACAGCTGAAGTAGCTAAGTAGCTTGGGACAGAGAGCTCTGATAAAGGGATTTGCGAGAGGAAAGGGTGGTGAAAAATCTGTAGAGGCGTTGTGATAGAGCACGCAGAAGGCAGGAGCACCAGAAGCAGGAATTAGAAGTGGGAAAAATCTAAGTAAGGTTTAGAACTCTTGAGGTGTCCCTACGCTGTATGGACACCCTGCAGTGAGGATTTGGAGGCAGACAGAAAACCGATGGAGAAGTGCAGTGTGAGTAACAGAGCAAATACTGTTCTCTCTTAATAAAATCCAAGTCAGATCTTATTTTTGTTGACAGGAGACAGTGATTTCAAGCAAGTTTTTTCCCATTTATGCTATTATCAATAAGATCAAAATCCAGACCCAGAAGAAGCCAGGATACATTATAATCAGCTCTTTGAAGTTCAGGGAACAAAACACAGGCTGATTGCAAACAAGGGAAGGAGCACTCTAATCAGTGCACCTTTTCAGATTAAGATGTATTTAAAGATTTCCAAATAAGTGGAGTCATCAGGTGAGTGGAAAAGAATACATTCAGACCTGGTGAAAAATAATATCCTAGTTTTCCTACTGCTTGGTTAGAAAAAGCTCTATTTATCTTAAGAAAGAAAGGTTGAGTGACATCAGATACACAGGTTAGGAAGGAATTATTTTTATTTTTTGAAGAATTTTATTTCTTTCAGAAAGGAACAGCAGGTTTTGAAGATTTCACTATGCATGTAAGGATATCAGTCTACCATAAAAACAAGTAGAACTGTAAACAGCTCAGAGAAAAGAATTTTCTGGAATCTATCTCCTAGTACAACATCCTTAAAAATTAGCAGTTAAGAGGGAAAGGGTTTGCAAAGACCAATTATAATTTACTATGAAAAGCAAAGATTAATAGCCAGTAACTAGAACAATTTAAATAGGGGAGAAGTATCAATACTGTCTTTAAATTTATAAAACTGGAAATTACATTTTTAAATTAATTCTCTACCGAACTATGGAAACAGTCAGAATAACAACAATCATGTAATTTTAGGTCAGATTCTAACCCAAACACAATCTTGCACAGTAAAAGAAGGGATGATTGCCTAATGTCTTTCCAGCAAATAAAGTTTAAATCCGCTCCCATGCCTGCTGTGGAAGTTCCCTGCAATAGTCCTTGGCTTGCATTTATGTGAATTGATTGAAAGTCCCCAAATGCTACATTAGTCAGTCTCCACATGCTGCATAAAGATGAGCACTCAGACAGCAATTAATAATAACTCTTGGCATCAAGTAGAAGAGATAATATCTAAGGCTGACGCTGGTAAGGAAATTAAATGTTATATTTGGCAAGAAGTTTCTAAACAGACCATAAAGGCTCAGGTGCTTTAATGCACATTTGTTTAAATGTCTTTTCCTTTTTCCCCCTCTGCTGTGGTGTTGTCCTTGTTGTCCGTAGTTTGGTTCATTCAGAATTTCATGGCATATGTTTTTTTCCCTGGAAACACATCTCTGGGTAGCTTCCATTGCACATCCTTTCTCCACCCAACCAGATGACAATGAGTTGCTATGTTTTCTTTCTTGGAAAGACACTTGGAAACCAGGGGAGGGAGGAAGTAATTTTTACTTAATAAAGAGGGAAAAGGAGAAGACAACGATGGCAGTGTATCTCACTGAGGATCCTAAGGGACTAAGAAGCATGCGAGTAATGCAAAATATTAATAATTTCATTAGCTTATATGAAGATGGTACTAATAAAATGCATTGTCCAAATGCAGTTTTCTTTTAGAAACCAAACCTAAGGGATTCATCTCTCTTCCTTTTGATGGGCTTTTGCTGAGAACAAGAAAACAAGAATATGGAGAAATTTAACTTTCCAAATAATGTGCTTTCTATTCTGCGAATTTGAATTTCTCCTAAACACCTATTTTATAACCAAAANAAATAAAACCAAAAAAAAAAAAAAAAAACCAAACCAACAACAAAACCCAAAATTAAATCCCTGAGTACTTCTTTCTGGGATTTTGCGATTATTATCCATTTACCTCTGCGAAATATCACTGTGCTTTCATTCACTCTCTGTTATGTATGTCCTTGGGCTTGTTTTCTTCTCAGGACAATCCTCAGTGAAATTCTGGGGCCACTCACCAGGATGTTTTAACATTATTTTCCTTCTTGATATTTCTGCCTGTATCAGTGCATCGAGGTGTAATGTTTTAGTTTGGATCATGAGTGCACTTTTGAAAGGAGTTGTCTCACAGTTGTCTCCACTTACCATAGTCCACAAGGCATTCAGTGCACAGGACCAGGACAAAGGTGCCTCATAAGCATTGAAATGCATTTAGTGTGGACCCAGGGTCATCACCATCACTTGCAGTACAAACCACTCCTATCAGCTCACATCGCTTCTCAGGACAGATATAACCTGCACGAGGTCCGGGCACACCAAGACTGAACAAGTCAGTGGGATCCCAATCTTTGTGCTGCCTGGCAGTACAAAGTCCTGGGCTGTCAAAAATCGGTGAATATCTGCAGTTGAATAGGAGGGCTGAAAGCCACCATGCCCTGCGGGGGGGGAACAGCGGTGATCAGCTTTGTCTTTCCTCCCAAGATCTCCTCCTGCATCCCTACCAGCCTGATTAGCCTTCTGCTTGGAACAGAAAACACTTTGCCACCTTTGGAGACTGCTCAAAGAACCATTAATGTGTCATGCTCAAGGGAAGCATCATTGCAAAAATCAAACGCCTTTGTCCTCATTTAATTGGATGCAAACTTTGTTTCTTGATCAAAATTTGGCATAGAAGATAGGAATATCAGAATAAGTCTGCTAACTACACCATTTTGGGAAGTCATTTTCACTGGTGCAAAGCAGGAAAGGGCTCCCATGTAGATCCAGCAGCATTTTGGATCTGTTTTCTCACAGGTTTAAAGGCTTAAATTGCAAAGCACAGGAGGAAGAGTTCCTGTCTTTTCTTCCATGATAAGGCACTTAGAAACATTTAAATTCATCTTTTCAAGAACCAAAACATAGGCTTATAGGAGATTTTAAAACGCTCATACAGGCTGATCACTCCAAAAATATTGAGAAGTTTTTGTCTGTTTTCTTTAATAAGCAGGACTCCGATTATCAGTTTCATGCATAGCAGCTGTATTTCCATGAATCAACAGGACTTCTACCAAAGCTTCTTTGACTGAAGCCACCCGATTATCAAACTGGTTTCAGTCATGGTGGTGCCTGTGAAGCCTGTGAAGGACTTCTCTCTGTAGCATCTGGGGACCATGACCTAAGTATTTTCATGCTCTACTCAATGCAGTGACACATCAATGAGTTTTGAATGAAATTATGTCACAAATGTATAACCTCCTTAACCCTATGCAAACTGAATAAATAAATAAACAAAATCTTGAAAACAAGAAGAAAAATGTATCAGCCTAATCAATAAATGGGTTGGTGGTCCTGTAAAGAAAAAAATCTTTTTCTGCTTTCAAATTTTGCTACCAAACCCAAAAATGCTCTATTTCTTAGTAACGTGGTTTTTAAAATAATACTCTATTGCTAAATAAAGTGGTTGTTACATAATAAGAATATGCTTAAATAACCAAGATTGTTCCTTTTATTTGGTACTGTGGAGCAATTATTCAGTCATGGTATTTTCCAAGAATGACTGTGATCCAAAATTAATCTTTCTGCAGCATTGATCAGTTCAGTGATTTTAAGTAAAAGTAATGTGCTATCTTTTCAGAGCAGTCGGCCACACAGAGCTTCAGAGAACACCCAGGACAGTGTCTTCTATCTGTCTTGTCCACAGTTCTGCTGGGAGACCATGGGCAATCCAATCCTTCACTTACTACTTGGAGCAACCTTCATGTGAAGTAAAGTTAACTGCACTTCAAGAATATTTCTCACATAAATACAGTGAAGTTTAGTAACTCCTGTCTAGGATGAGCTGCAGGTTCAGGATAAAGTGTACCAGTGAACCAAACACTAACTGACTATCAGTCATGCCCTCTGAACAAAAGGAAGAACTATCTTGTTTTTAAATGGAGCTCATTTAGGTAGAAGAGAGTATAAATTAAATGGTAGGTTGGCAGCATTCAGAATAATCTGTTCTAGATTTTTATACTCAAAATACTTGAGAACTATGGGTTTGATGAAGGAAAAAACCAATAATGCAACATTTATGTAAGTATTGCAGTGTCCTAAAATGGAGACAGGCAACGGAGCTAGCAATGCCATGCTACTGGGGCAAACCAACAATCCCCATGGTAGAAACCAGTCAGGACAGGGTCAGTATAATTGTCCAGTAACAGGGTACAAGTATTGGGTAACATTTGCTCCCTGCAGCTGCAGCAATGAGCGCTGCAGGTGTTGCAACACAGGAGCAGCCTCCTGGTTCTGCAGCAGGGTCCAGGGAGGTAAAGACCTCCTCTTCCTCACACCCTCAGCTCTTCATGGGGCGCCCAGTCCCCAGGAGCTGCTGAGAGCTTTGCATGTGGAGAATTTTATCTCAGTGGGTGTATTTTGTCTGAAGGGAACAGCTTCTCTTGCTCCTAATCAGAGACCAACTGTGCTTTAAAAGAGGTTCCCAGCCCATGAACTCTGAAGGTTCAGCCAGGTCAGCCAGCGGTCCCTTTGTTTCCAGAGTAAGATGAGCCATTGTAGGGGTGAATAAACCTGACTAGCTGATACGAAGCTCATTGTGATGCCCATGCCCATTTTTGTTCAGGAAAGCAAACCTGATCTCTTGGAAACAATATCTCGGGCTTTCATACAGTAATTATAGAGAACTAAGATCAGTATTTTTAAATTAAAGTGATGACAATGCTTTATGGAATGAGTAGCAACAGAGCTGATTTAGATCCTTTATATTGCTAATGAAATGTGAATAAGTAGGAGTCTCATTATCTGCGCTTCAATGTATGCCTTAGATTGTTCATTATTCTACCACTTAGTGAATTGCTATCTGTGCACATGAGTGATCCTAATGGTTTTTACACAAAAACTTTCCAGCTTTGTTTAGAAAGTGGTGTTTTAATGATTATGTTTTTGTTATAAGCATATCTGTATACTATCTGTATACAATGCCTAATGGTTTGCAGCTTCAAAGAAAAAATGTTTCAACAAAAACTAGATATTTTCTGAGAGAAAAAAATCCTGTAATTTATACAAACCCTCTTTACTATGCAATAATTAGCATTTTCCAAGCACTCACTTGGAAAATGACACTTTTAAACAATCTGAATCTCTTGCACTCATATTGCAGGGAAAGGAGATCAGAGACAGTAGCCTCTTGACTACCTATGTTTGCAAAGAAAAGACCAGGAATAAAAGAAAAAAATCATCAGGGGATGAAGTCTAAACCATGGGTTATTGCAGGAGGCATCCTCCTATTCTGTATGCCATAGTTCAGCATCCTGCTTCTCCTGCCTCCTGTACTTTTCACATTGGTTCCTCCTGAAGTCCTATCAGCTGCCACTGATAGGACTTCCCATCCTGAGGAGGAGATGGCACAGATCAGTGTATATTGGAGAGGCTAACCCACCTGTCGACACACCTAATAAAATAAAGAATAATAGCATACAATTTTTTCCCAAAGCTCCAAGCACCCCCGACAGAACCTCTTCCAAGTGTGACAGGACTGGACTTAAGTACATTTCCTTCATAGTTAATGTGATGCCTCATTGTTTAATTAGATCTGCTGGATGTCTCTCTGCCATCTGCTCGCCTCCAAGAGCCAGCACCTGTCAGCATAAGCTCCAACACTGACTCCAATGACTGGCAAATATATTTCCTCTTGTCTAAGAGGACATACATTGTCGTTTCCTAAGAAACTATCACCTGGGAGTGTCCTCCACAGCAAAAAATAGAGTACCCCAACTTTGATATTTTACTTTGATTCTTCTTGCTGTACAGTATCAGACAAGTGGGAAAAATGATAGGAGCGAGTAAAGATAAATATTTTGAGGCTCACGGAAAATGCTAAAAATTGAAAGAAAAAAACACTCTTAGGAATAAACCACACCCTGCTTGTCTTTAATAGGGCTTTATATCTTCAAATGCGTTGCTCACAGCATAGGCACACAGCTGGAAGAGCCAGCATGCACAATATCCCTTTACCTCCCAAATGACTCCTCCACTTGGAGGGATTCTCCTTGGCCACCTTTCTCTCATGGTTAGGATTTGGATAGCAGTGCTGCTGGGACAGGAGTCTGGAGCCTGGCACTGTGGGCTCTTTCCACATCAGATCACATGCCAGAGGGCCCTGCTGAGGGCTTCTCCTACCATTAATGTCTCCGAAGCCTGAGGACATTTCCCATTTCACATCTGCTGGCAAACAGACCTGTCCAGCTGGGCCTTCTCACACAAAACTCACCAGGCAAGCTGGGGCCACCTGTGTATTTCTATTAGACCTCAGATGTGACAGCAGTAATTCACCTTCTGCTGAGCCAGTGATGCGATGCACTACCAAAATCACACATGGCATGTTGGCTAAGTCAGCCAGCCACCAAACACACACATCTGCAAACAGGAGACCTTTCCTTTCCTTGCCTTTTTTTTTCCTCTTTTGCCATCGTTTCTATGTCTCACATATATATCCCTCTAATCTTCCAGATGTCGGGAAAGCTCATTATTTGAAGGATTGCTTGAAAGGAGGATGTTTTCCTAGCACCAAAAACTAATTTGGAACCAGGAGGCAATAAGATTCATTTTAAGAGGACAGATGACTTCCAGCTTGCATTTGTTTGCTGGAAACAAACCATTCATCTAAAATGCACCGGGGCCAGGATTTCACTCCCAGGTGAAATCCTGGCCCCATAAAAATCAGTGAGCATTTTGCCACTGCCTATGCATTCACCACAACATTTCTCGTGCAGAGGACCTGGAAACTACCAATGTTTTCGCACACAACACACACAGCAAGGAAAAGCTCTAGAGCAAAGGAGAAAATTAATGCAAGTTCTACTATACCATGCTTTATCTACAGGTAACACTTCAGAAAGGCTCAGCCAGCATTGGGACATCATGGTGATAGCTGCTGTTCTAATTAAATATCGCCTTGGAGATTATCCCTCACAGACAAAAAGAGCCAACAGATACCAATTTCTCAAACATGTAGTACTTAGATGAAGCTCTGAACATTTGAAGGTTAAATAACATGATCTAGGAGTTTGATCCATGATTGCTGGTACCTCAAGAGAATTTGCTATTCCTTCTTCATATAGCACGAAACCACTTCACCTTTTGCACCTTTGAAAAAAGAGCATTATTGTGCCTCTAGCTTTTTGTATCTCTTGAGCTTTAAGCTGCTTTTTCTTTTTCTTTAACATTTCACTGTTTCTACTAAACATTTGTTTAACCCACATTTTTAAATTTGTATAGCAAGAGCCATTTCATCTCTGTTCATCTGGTAGATCACTGCTATGTGAGGGGGCTGCAAATTGAAAAGTTAGACTTTCTAGATGTTCTAAAAATTAAAGAAATTAAACAAACAGATGATTTTTTTCCCCTCAAATCTGTGCTTTCTTGGAAAAGTCTGTAAAACCATATAGCTCTATCTTGGTGAATGTATTTGCATTCTCAAGAAACAGAGCTGAATTCAGGTGTTGTTATGTGTCAATGCATTTTTGGGCACTAATCCAAGCTTAGTGGAATATTGGAACCGAAGCAAAACTCTGATCTTTCCAGAATGCTTAAAGCAATGGCTTAATTTTATGAAACGGAATAGGAAATGTGCCTTCAGCTTCAGCAAGCACTGAGTTTTATCAACAGTTGTCATGAATGAATTTGAATATACACACGTGTCCAAAGGTACCTAGCAAGTTTTCAAAGGCTCTAGGAGTCTAAATACCTCCAAAGTCAATGTTGGAATGGGAACAGGACATTTCTTAAAAGACACAGCAGACACCTGAAAGCAGCTGATTTTCCAAACACTCAAATGGAAAATCAGAGTTTTGTTCTTGGAAACTCTTCTTCTACAAGATTATGATCGCCACTTGTTGCTGAAGTTCCTGGAGAGAAGATCTTCAGGATTCTTCCTCCACCATGTCAAAAGAACCTTGCAGGCAAACCTTGCATTTTTGGAAGCCACCATCATTTGAAAAATCAATGACATATCTTTTCAATCAATTCTCTGATCAGTATACATAATTTGCTGTTTTATTCTTTTCAAATATAATTTGAAAAATATGTCCAGACATATGTTTGCTCCATGTTCCATAATGGCTCGTCTTCTATTAGTTCGTTAGTGTCCTATAGACAGCAGAACATTGGAAACAGCAAATACCAAATAGAGAGGAAATAATTACATCTAATTCTGTAAAATTTATACTTGCAGATCACCTGTGTAAGAACTAACTATACAGAGATATTGTAGTTCCCATTGCAGTGCTGTATATCACACCTTTAGGAATTTCACTCTCCTTACTCCCAGGGAGAAGCTAGGGCCTGCACATTCCTCGAGTTACAGGAAGTTAGGCACAGCTTCCCTTGCAATAACTGGCCTGCAAGATGTTTATTTACCTCCAGGGCTGGGATATATATTTTGACTTGTGACCATGGAATGTTAATTAGACACCTCAGGCTTATCCCTCTGCTATTAGCATTTTTTACCATTTGCACTAAGCTGATGCCAAAAGAGAAAAAAATATCTCATGGCAGCAGGCTGGTGGAAGGTGGGTATTCACCTCTACACAAATATTAGTCCACAAACACAGATGATTTCTATGAGGGATCAAACTTCAGCTCCCTCCAGCTACTTCCTGCGGGTTATTGTCAGCATCCAGATCCTGAAAGGAGATGCTGCAGCAATTAATTCAGAATTGAATTTTCTCCCTGATCTCCATTTCTGAAAGCATATTTTATATCACAAAGCCTCCCATCCCAGACCTGTGGAGTTGTAAAGACATACTTGGGATTACAGCTATGTTTTATTATTCACAGACATGTTTTGACTCCATTTAAGCCCAGCTGCAGATGTAACAGCTAACACAGTACACTCCATTTGTGAGAAAGAATATTTTTAAGCCCATTTTACAATTTATTCTACTTTAAGACTTCAGATATATATTATTTGATGCTTTCACCTGTAGCAATGTTATCTGTATCAGCTTGTTGCATATTACTGGGCAAAAAAAAAAAGGAAAAGACAGATTTCGTGGGGGCTGCTACTCACCAATAGAAATCATAGAATCATAGAAAGGCTTGGCTTGAAAGGGATCTTACAAATAAACTAGTTCCAGCCACCCAGCCATGGTCACAGATGTCATTCACTAGATCAGGTTGCTCAAAGCCTCATCCATCCTGGTCTTGAACGCTTCCAGGGATGAGGTACCACAACTTCTCTGAAATGGCTCTACAGGCATTTGGTTTTTGTTCAATGAAAACTTCTGTGGCAAAAATAAACCTCAACACTTGTCTCTGAGTCATGAACCAGTTTTCATTAACTGAGAGTTTCAATGGAAATTTTCAGCCAGCCTTAATCATACCTATCAGGAGGTCTGTAAGGATCTCCCTGAGAGTTTGTGCCAGACTATCATTTTAATACCAGGAAACTAGCTGAAATTCTAACTAAAAATAGAACAATAAAATGTTCATATACAAATGCCATAAGGACTAAGCAGAAAGGCTATTGCAAAGAAAAACAAGGCTTAGCAATCTATCTAAAATTCTATCAGCATATTAATAAAATCAGGGCTGAAACAGACCTAGGTGAGGACATTTGATTGGCAGTCCAGAAACAATTCGAGAAAAACCTTCATTATTTTGCAATTAAAATAACAGCAACAGAAATTTGAATAGAATCATAGAATCATTAAGGTTGGAAAAGACCTCCAAGATCGTTGATTCCAGCCTCTGACTGAACACCATCATGCCGACTAAACCATAGCACTAAGTGCCATGTCTAGTTGTTTCTTGCACACTTCCAGGGATGATGACTCCACCACCTCCCTGGACAGCCTGTTTCAATTCTTAACAAATGTGAAAAAATTCTCCCTGATTTCCAACCTGAATCTGCCCTGATGCATCTTGAGTCCATTTCCTCCTGTCCTGTTCCTAGTTGCCTGGGAGAAGATGCCAACTCCCACCTGGTTAAAACCTCCTTCTCAGGTAGTTGCAGGGAGTGATAAGGCCTCCCTCAGACTCTTTTTCTCCAGGATAAACACCCCCAGCTCCCTCAGCCACTCCTCATATGCCTCGCTCTCTACATCCTTCCCCAGCTCTGTTGCCCTTCGCTGGACACGCTCCAGCCCCTCAATGCCTTTCTTGCCGTGAGGGGCCCAGAGCTGGACACAGCACTTGAGGCGCAGCCTCACCAGCGCCGACTACAGGGGGACAATCACTGCCCTGGTCCTTCTGGCCAGGATGCCATTGGCCTTTTTGGCCACCTGGGCACACACTGGCTTGTGTTCAGCTGGCTGTTGACCAGCACCCCCAGGTTCTTTTCCACCAGGCAGCTTTCCAGCCACTCTTTCAGCAGCCCATAGCAATGCATGAGGTTGTTATGACCAAAGTGCAGCAATACGAGAAATAAGAGATTGAATAGTCTTGTGCAACAGAAAACAAACCTGTCAAAGGTAGGTAAAAATGTGTTGCAGGCAGTGATATGCTCCTGGCCTAATAAATGGTATCTGAGCAGTCCTTTTACATCCTACAGATTTCAGTATTTAGGTCAATATAAAGTTCTAGAGGTACAGATACAGGGATACAAATGCAACCTGATGCCACTGCACCTTGCATCGTTCCTCTCCCGGCCCCTTGGTAGCATTTTACTTGTACCACACACTGCGTGTGTTAAAAGAGAAAGAAAATGAAAGGCGTGCTGACCAAAAGCAGATTTATTCTTTAAGGAAAGGATTAGGACACAAAATGGAAAATTTATCTTCCTCTGAAACCTGGCACAAAAGAATTGTGTATTAAAGATTTAGTGTTTCTTCAGCTGTGTTCCCACAAGATATCAGGTCCTGTAATGCCACGGTTGCCATGGATATCTCTATTGATTAGTAAATAGTGTTATTAGGTCCCATGTAAATAACTGACAGTTCTGAAAGAGATGTGGACATTTTAGGTAATAAACTTTTTTTTCTTAATTGAATAGGGGCTAGTTGAACATTTGAACTTCAGCTGAAATTTTCTGCCCTGCTTTACTTCTTTGTGTTTTGTTAAGCAAGTATATCCCAATAGATGGGATACGCAAGAAAAGAGGAAACATCAAACAAAACATAAATTAAAACTGAGACTGGTCCAGAGTCCAAGCTCATCTGGTCAAAAGTCAAAGAAAGAAAGAAAGGGATAAGTGCTAAACAATAAGAGAAATACTGTATTATTTCAGAAAAGCCTTGTAAAGATAGCAGCTCTAGGTCTCTAGGAATAAATTTGTCTCACTGTCAAGAACAGATTTGTCTCACAACAGCAGCTACAAGTTTCACTGCTCAACATCATCACATAAAAGCTCTGAAAATGTTCTTCAGACATGAATTGAGCAGCAAACTCCTGTGAAATGATGGAGAATCTGGCTTGTCACCTCATCGAGAGAAGCTGAACATAAAATTTCCCTCATGCCACAGCAACTCTGTAGGAGAAGTAGGGCCAGAGTCAAGGCTCTTCCTCCTTTACAAAAAGTGACCTTTGTAGGTTACAAAATGAAACCAGCAGTGGAGTCTGAGATTTTGAGGACCTCATGTGATTGGAGTGAGCTGGGTATGACTTGGCATGGTCCATGCTCTGGTGCTTCCCTAGTTTCTACATGCAAATAAATGTGCTGGGGCTATTGAATACAGTGACTGGATGTGAATGCAGGCATTCGGACTGATTTTTCTGCAATATTTGCCTATTTGTTCCATAAAGATTATTGCAAGAGAGATGGCATTGGCATGAAAGTTATCCAGTGGTTATCAACACTCAGACTCAAATGTGCACACTCGTACATGCAGAAAACATGCCTATACCACGACTTGTGCCAGAGGTGTCAGCCACAGACATTCAGTCAGGAGCAGAAACAAAGCTGTGTCAGTTAGGTCACCATCCACAAGCACCATGAACAAATAAAGAACAGTCAAAGCTCCAAATCGTTAATGCAAAGACTAGGTCCTAACCAGCTCATAGGTGCAAACTCCTGCTTTTGTGGATAGCAAACTTTTAAAGGAAGTTTACGTCTTAGTGAAAGACAGAATGTCTAGTCTAGATGAGATAAATCTGTATGGCTACAGCAGCAGCTGTAGCAGCATAACAGCAGCTGACATCAACTGAGAATAAGGTCTAAACCTGTAAAAAATGAAGCTGAAAATGGCAAAAAAATTAAATTAAATGGACGAATTGCCTACTGCTAGTTGTTTGCTTATCTCTGTTTAGGAACAAAATTCTAATGAAAAAAAAACCCTAAATTATCGTCAGTGAGTTCTGGGTTGCCCAAGGTAACAAACATTCTGCTCAGCTTGTAACTTAAGCATATAAGGCAAAGTTAAACACAGACTAAATTAACCCAAATGAAAAGATTTTAGTAACACTACAAGAAGAGACTGGCAATGAAAATTCTCAGATAAAGATGTTGTGTTAGCTATCTTCAATATTTAATCTCTACCTACAATCCTAACAGAAACGAGATCCTGTTGGTTTTATCTTACTATAGCTAGACAAGATAAGCCTTTGGCTGGTGATTTAAGACTGGCCTTCACTAATTGCATGATGACAGCTGTCTCAGTACCTCATCTTTTCTCATTGTGGAAGAGATACGGCAGAAAACTGGGTTTCAGTGAAAGAGAGTCAAGCTGCAAAGCAGATCGTTTTTGAGGACTCTGAGCATACAGCAAATATTATAAAAGTTCCCAGCCCCTGCCAGGATGACTGGTGCTATGGTGACATAAATACAGAGAGCTGCCTAGAATTTTTTACATTATTGACATATCAGACACACAATTATTTTGGCTATAAAAAGAAATCAACAAGAATTTGGTTTTCAAAAGCTGCAAATAGAAACATTCTTCACTGCACAGGAAAAGATTAAGGTCTTTGGACTAGAAAAAAGCCATGAACATTTTCAAGAGGCATTTGTAAATTTGCCATTAAAGTCTCTCTTCAAATTGAATTGCCTTTGAAAAAATGTCAAGGGAATATTTTTTCTATCCTGTATGCAGAAGAATCATATACTAAAGAACTGACTCTTTGAATAGGGCCTGAGCATGATCCTATCAGACAGGGTTTTTTTCATACAGCTTTGGAAGAATTCTTCAAGTGAGAAAACCCTGAAAAATGTGGATACAGTTCTAAAAGATGGTTCTTACTAACCGTGTGGCTCACTGGTACTGCTCAGCTCTTGCAGACAGGTCACAGCAGTGTGAAAGCCTAGCAAATGTAGCAGTGTAAGTGCAAACTGGGCTCTTGGCCAGGACCAGCTCAGACCTCCTCACAAAAGCAGGAAAAACTGAGCTCTGCTGCCCTAGGCAAGAGATGGTAAGCAGGAGAATGCACTTTTCCCTCTGTAGGAAGAGGAACAGAGAGGGGACAGCAAAGGTAGATGTGGAGCAGAAGCATCCTGGAGACTTAGGATCTGGCTTGTGCTGCAGACAGGAACGATACAGCTGGGGATCAATCACAGGGACAACAACTTTGGCCCGTATCTACCTGCTGCTCCACCCCCAATCTTCAGCCTTCTTCAACAGGGCTCCACTATAGCAGGTGGAAAGTCCATGGATTTTGGTGCCTCCCTGTCCTGTACCAACAGCTGACAATACCTCTGGGATTTAGAAATATTTGGGAGAAGCATGGCAAAATATATTAATCTTTCCCTCACTGCCAGCTGCAGTAGCATGAAGTATTGCTACTTGCCAAAACTACTTGACAAAAAATGTCACACAGCTATCTTTACTGTTCAGTTAGATTATCTTAAAGAAGCATGAAGGGCTAGAACAATTTTAGGATGAATCAAATAACTTTATCCCCAGAAGTTCAATAAACACAACACCACAAGCTTCCCACTTGATTTATTTGCTAGAGATTGCCATCACGGTGCATTTCCTGTGGTTGAACTCCACCAAGCTGGGCATTTCAGCTTTACCTTGCAGGAGAACAAAGTTAAATGGGAGGTTGGGATGGAATAACAAGTTTAACTCTTGAAAATTGTTTTAATCCAGATCTCCAGCCTTGTTAGTTCATTTGTGCTGTCATGACCTCCAGCAGCCATGGCACAATGCTCAGAGCCACCATGGCCAATTGAAAGGGTTCAGCTCATTTAGAATTCTCATTTCTTGTCTGAGCTCCTTCAAGAGAGTGTCATTTCACTTTAATGAATTCATTGCACATGACATCATGGTAGTTTTATGAATATGGATTCAGCTTCTAATTATTGTACCAGCTGGAGAAAGGGAGACAGGAAAGGCAGAGACTTAAGTGTGCTGCCATGCAGTTCTACACCTTCTGCAAAGACCAGTTCTTGCTTTTGTCTCAGATATTTCACAGTGGCTTGTTCACTCACAGCTGATGCTGTTTTCAGTGAAAGCACTCCTGGGCTCAAATAGTTTTCAAGAGACGGTTTATTGATGATCACATTATGAAGGAGGTATAAGGACAACAGAAGGGTCATTGACTTCTACGTGAGACACTCAAAGAAAAGTGGAAAGAAGGTGGGAGTAAAAGCTTAATGTGGGACACATTCAGGACTTCAGCTATGGGTGTCTAGTGTAAGCACCATGTTAACTTCTCTTCATTGATTAGGTAATGGTCTGGTAGTTCTGCAACTAAAATTATGCGAATGGCTCATTGAACTCAAAACTTCACTGCCCTACCAGCTGTGGTGGCTCAGCCAGGCTCTCAGAGGACTTGAATGTGCCTCTTGATTTTTCTGTGTAGCAAATGGAATAATACAGAAGTACACGTGGTGCTGGCACTCAGAGACAGGAAGGATAACCTCTGCTTTTGTACTTGGACACAGATGATATTAGGAAGCTCTCAGTGTGGCCAGAAGGTTTGAAGTCTCTGTGGGCTCTTAAGGAAGAGCTGGCCACCTGCTACTTCCCACTGTTCTGTGTGCAAGTAAGAACAGCTTAGCTTCTTAACAAATAAACAAGCAACCAACTGAAGCTTCGGCTATTAAATAAATCGATAGCATTATACTAAACCATAAGGCTCCTTTTTCTCAGAGCACCAGCATTATAGAGCCTCCTTATATTTGCACTAGACAAATACTTAAAATATCTCAGCAATTATTTCATGTTGGCACAATAATAGCTTAACTAGAATGGATCTTCTTATTCATGAGAATACAGTGAATGATTGTCTTACTAAGAAAAGCCTAACCCTTAAGAGGGTTCGTGTTCTTCTTCTAATGACTCACTTTAGGAGAGGTAGATAGGCAGGAAGGATGATTCATCGCGGGACACCTACTGTACACTATTCTGGAATACATTTTTCTTCATCTCTCTCCCACTCTACCTATCAGAAAGGGATAAACAAAACCATAAGGGCTTGGGGATTGAAAGAGAAGGGGAAACTGGCTAAAAGTCATGCTGGCAGTGGAGTGTCTTTACAAATGACTAAAAGCGTGGTGACGGCAGCACAGTAATGTATTAGCCTCACAGGTCAGATTGACCTTAGCAGATATAACCAATAAATCTGTAAGCCTCAAGATGCGATACTGAGTCAAAAGTTCAGCTACTTTGTCAGGCTTTGCCTCCAAGCTTTTGCAAACTGCAACTTCTGTTCCAAGCCCTGTTTCCTCCAAGAGCCCAGGAGTGAAATTTCAGGGAAAACAAGAACAACAGATAGCAATTCAGTCACAGGCTTGATGTAGCTAAAGGAAAATTACACTGTTACGGTGTCATGATTTTCTGAATCTCACCTTCGAAAAGAGGTCAAGAGAACCAACTCAATAATATACTTTGATGTCACAGAAAATTTTCTAGAGGTTCAGCCATGCATTAAATGCCATTCAGCCACTAGTGAGCCTGGTACAGTCCACTGACTATTATCCACTCCTGATCATAGAAAAAACAGTTTGTTCCAACACCTCAGGCATGGGAAGGGATGCCATTTACTAGATCAGGTTACTCAGGGTCTCATTCAACGTGACCTTGAACACTTACAGATATTTCTTCCAGGAACCAGTGATACAGGCAGAAGGAATCCAAGGAGTATCACAAAGGGTTACAGTGTGGTGAGGTCGGCACGCTGGAGAGACAGGATGTCATCCGGAGGGACCTGGAGGCTGGAGAAGTGGGCCCATGCAAACTTCATGAAATTCAACACAGAAAAATACAAAATCCTGCACCTTGGTGAGAGCAGTCTGAAGTACAAACACAGGCTCAGTGGAGAATGGATTGAGAACAAACCTCAGGAGAAGGTCTTTAGGTATACCAGTTGATGAGAAGCTCAACATGACCCAGCCATGTGTCCTTGCAGCCCAGAAAGCCAAACGTGTCCTGGGCTGCATCCAAAGCTCTGTGGGCAGCAGGTGAGGGAGGGGATTCTGCCCCTCTGCTCTGCCCTGGTGAGACCCCACCTGCAGTGCTGCATCCAGCTCTGGGGTCCCCAGCACAGGAAGGACACTGTTGGAGCGAGTCCAGAGGAGGCCACAAAGATGCTCAGAGGGCTGGAACACCTCTCCTGTGAGGACAGGTTGACAGAGATGGAGCCGTTTAGCCTGGAGAAGTGAAGGCTCCCAGGAGACCTTAGAGCACCTTCCAGTGCCAAAAGGTGACTACAAGAGAGGGAGAGAAGGACTTTTTACAAGGGCATGCAGTGGTAGGACAAGAGGGAGTGGGTTTAAACTGCAAGAAAGTAGGTTTAGGTTGGATATTAGGATGAAATTCTTGACTCTGAGGGTGGTGAGGTACTGGAACAGGCTGCTCAGAGAAACTGTGGACACCCCATCCCTGGAATTGTCTGAGATCAGGCTGGAAGGGGCTTGGACCAATCTACTCTAGTAGAAGACACAGCACAGGGATTCAGAACTACAGGATCTTTAAGGTCCCTTCCAACACAAACCGCCCTATGATTCATTCAAGCAAGTTGTGTTCCAATCCAAACAGTGGCACAGGAAAATGAATTTTAAGGTGGTGTTCACATGCCCAGGCCACAGATGCTCAAATCATTTTTAACAATGCCTAGAAAAGGAAAAAATCATCTTGTAAAAGCCAAGGTCATTAGTAAAGATGATTGCTGAAGCCTGTTCAGGGGTTATGCAGCTGTAGTTGGCTTAAACATGCACTGTGAAACACTAAGTAGTGATTTAAAAGGACTGATAACCCTGATAACCCTGTGTAGCAAGTGACTGAATACATCTGCAATTGCAAGTGCTGAAAATGTCAGGATAGGATTCTTGGGCTGGAACTTGAGCCGAAAGCTGCATTACCAGAGGGAGGGCATTTGTAAAAATGCCATGGGATCATTTATGACTACATTTAGTGACAATTTTGTTCTCTAGCTCATCAGAAATGCACAAGCTGGAGCAAAACATTCCACCCTATTAAAGCACAATGTCTGTGCTGGAAGATCTGCCCGTTGAAAAAACAGTGCTATGTCCTGTGACACCCCAGATTCACTTCTGTCCTCTGAACTCAGGCCCAACACAGATATGTATCCTATGGCAACTAACCAGCAGTGACACAGAGAGATTAAAGTAAATGGAATTCAAGGGAGAAAATTATATGTAAAATATAAACACTGCTGTCTGCTGGAAGTTTGCATGCCCTCAGTTAGGTCTAGCAGTTTCACTCAGCCAGTCTGGATCCATGATTACTGCAGGTGACTTTAAATCAGCAGGAGTTTGTAGGAACAAATTTTCTTAAAAATATGACTGCTATTCCATTGCTTCCCTTGGAGGCCTTGCTTCCAGGGATGTAATAATAATGATGACAACAATGTAATAGCCTCATGTCATTTGAGTAAAAGAGACCATGTGGAATTTAAATCCTCTTCAGATGGGTAACTAATCAGTTTGGGCTTCTTATAGAACCAAGTCTTTGAAGAGTGTAGCTGGCTTATAAATACAAATATAGCTGATTTTTTTCCACAGAAATAAGTTAGATATTACTGGACAACTTCAGAAATCCAGACTCTGCAGCTTGCTTTACTGAATATGTTCACCAGCTCACCAGTGGTGCCACTGAGGGCACAGACTAAATCCTCACCCTCAACACAGACTATTCCTGAATTAAGGATAATAAGATAGAGCACATTTTTGCGATTATGTATCTACAGTACTCTGGGGTAGTTTCTCAAAGGAGCATTTGCTTGGTGAACACAGAAACTCTGTTCATTAGTGACAGTGATGAAGACATAAATATCTACAAGAAACTAATCTGTAGCTTCTGAAAGATAACAGATTTACCAGGCAACTCCAGCTGTTCATCCTAGGACTTTTCACTAGCAGGAACATGCCTGGCAGGAGAAAGATGGATTTCCCTTTTGCTACTCATCCATGAGAGCTGTCTACACAACCTCTGTCCAGGCACCAATTTCTGAGTTCAGTACTTATGACCAGAATACTCATAAAAGGCAATGCTTTAGGAAAGGCTGCCATAATTCAGGTTTTTAATCTGGATTTAGGATCAAAGTTCATACAGACAGCTTCTATATCAAGAAATTAAGCAACGAGGTGGACACTGGAAGCCAATGGTCTGTGCTCTTAAACTTCCAGAAGAGCCCTGGTAGTCTGTGCAAATGCTACAGCACCCACCAAAACCCTTCCCAAGCACAGAGAAGTTGTTAGCACAGACCAGATTTTGCCCCCAGTAGGCTCTCTGGATGTGGCCTTCCTATTTTGAAGGCTGAATTTTGACAGTGTACATGTGCCAGTTGACCTCAACGCCCAAACACAGTCTAATATGTGCTTAATTTCTTAGTGGAAATCTATAACATTCTGAAAATTTCATCCTGCATCTAACCATCAAGAGCGGAGTCCAGAGCACCACGGTGAGATTTAGTGCTTGTGAGAGACCATCAGAACACAGTGAGCACTGATTTGGCCAGTTGGGATCCTGAAGGATGCTGTTTAGCACAACTCTATTGGTTGAGCTAGGGATTTCTAACCTCAGTATTACCAAGAGTCTCAGGTTGCCAAAGACTCAGAGCCTCAGTCTGGTGCTGGACCTGCTGATGCCCCAGTCTCGGTATCTGTTTTCACCCATCTCTGAATATCCAAGAATGGGAGGTTACTCCTTTTTGCTTGTCACTCCATGCAAGAGCCAGGCTTCTGCCGGTGTGGCAGCACACCTGAGAGCTGAGGCAGGCAATGATGATAGCACTGAGCATGCACCTGCCTGTCACCAGCCAAGGAAACCCAAATACATCAACCCCAGTGACCCCTCTGGCTCTCTGCAGCACAGAAATTATACTCACTTCTGATTGATAACCCCCCTGGCAGACTGAGGCCGGATAAGCAAACCAGGGCGGGCTTTCCAACAACCTTCGCCAAGCCACAGGGCACCTTGCCAGAAAAGATATGGCAGAGCATAAAGCATGACTATGTTGAAATGTGCCCTGGACTCTCATTCAGGTTCTCCTCTCTGGGGACTGGCTTGGCTTAGCAGGATGATTGAGAAGGTTAAAAAATCCTGTCCTGTCCTGGACCAGATGTTTGTGTCCTCCTTGCCCACTGAGACTTACCCTGTGCCATAGAGGAGCTGCTGTGTTTCATCTCCCTCTGTCCAGAGGCAGGCTTTCCACTGCCAGGAAATTATGCCATTCACTATCTGCACTGCCTGTGGGTGCATTTGATGGATCTGGGCCAGAGACACACGTGACTTTTGGGCTCCATACCCACAGAAGACTGCAAATAAAGAGAATGAAGCTGTCATGAATGGAGAAGGTTGTAAAACTGGTTGTGTCATCCTGCTCTCCCCTGAAAGGTGGAAGTGAGATGCTGGCAATTTGTGATCACCTGTGGGAGTAGGTTTGATCACAAAATTTTGTATTTGTGACATTTCTGTAAATGTCATTCTGCTAAGGTATATACTCTGCACTTGAGTCAGGCTCTTTCCTTCTGATATCTGAGGTGTTAATTATTAATCATTGAAACACAATTACTGGAACTCTGCTCCCAGAGGAGATAGAGGTTTGGCTTACAGTGGTATCCTCCAATAACATAAATCCTTACACCAATTCTTTTCTTTAACAATCACATTTTACCAAAGACACAAGAATGGTTGCACATGTGAGTACAAGTGCTTGTAGTTTGTGAGATTTGATTAGCTCTGGGTCCACAGTCTATGTATAAACTTCTCATAGGATCAGAATAAACAGTCCTTTTCATGGCTGGCTCCACACTATCTTTGTTTGTTCTGTATCTGCCATAGGATAACAGGCTGTTAACACTGATCAGAGCTACAGGTCTCCCCTGTAAAAATAACTCATAAACTGCAAGGTGTTGTTGTGGACTCCCAACCCAACTTCCTCGTGTTCTGTCTACTGTCTCCTGTTAATACTAGTTCCCCTTTTTTAAAGGAAGAGCCCCCTAATTCTGTTCCACAAAAGCAAACTGTCTTCAGCATTATTTTGTTCTCGCTTAACACTGGCTCTCTTGATAAAGACTGTATTCACCCATAACCAAAAGATGCTTGCAGTGACACCAAGCAGACTTCTGAAACAAGGCAGCTTTCAAATATAATATGATGTTTTGGGGTTCTGGTGCTGGAATAACAAAGCAAAATATGCACACAAGCTCATGCATGTAATGTCCCTTATGTCTCAGGTTTCCAGCAGGTTTGTATTCACCTCAGCAGCATGTAACTGAGGTCATATCAGTCTGTCTGCCTTGGTTGCCCATCATTAAAAACTCTTATCTGACCACAGGTCTTCCATCGTTTCAACAAGATGACTGTGTTCAGCTGTTGACAGCTCTTGATATTTCTTCCATGCCCACTGGGAATAACATCTATCTTTTATTTCCCAGTGCCAGAAATGAGATTAATCTTCCCGTCCTAAAAGATCACAGCACTGAAATCAGTAAGGAAATGTTCATGCTTTTCATAAAAATAAATTTCCCATAACTCCCACAATCATATTTTAAGTTTGGGCTGATCTTGTCTTCTTGGAAATCCCCCCCTCAGGATGGCAGTGAAGTCTGTTTCAGGCTTCCAGCTCAGATGTACCACAGTGATAAAGGTGATATCCTCAGGTGAGCTGACCGCCCCACACAAGGCAGTATTTTCATGTACTGCCTTCTCTTTGACAAGTCTCAAACTGCTTCACAGAAAGAAATAACAGAATGGGATTATGATTCTTTTTGGAGAGGAAAGCAGAGCAACATACAGAATGCGCCTGGCCAAGATTAAAGGAACTTGACCACGTGTTGACCCACAGGTGGCTGCCGATTAAACAGGGAAGGCAGGAGCATTTTCTTTCACCACTCCCTTCCTGAGTATCCCAGCAGGCCAACACAGCACACAAAAATAAACTGAGGTGGGTGTGGGGTTAATTCAACTTCCCATTAGTTGCAGTCATTTGTGAGCTGCTGAACAACCCATCCGGATGTCCTTGTCATGACTTCCAGGGCACAAGCAGACAAGCACACACTCACTCCTGTTGTTCCAGTTTAATCTGCTGCCACATATGTGCCAACACTGCCATTTAGTGTGCTGGGCCTGTTGCAACAGCTTGGACATAGAAGACACAACACTAATTGCAGTGATCCTACACAGAGAGGCAGACACACACCACTACCTGTTGTGAGCCCCTATCAGCATAAGATGTTGGAAAGTGGCAGAGGGGGGGCTACCTGTTACAGAAAGTAATAGTGAAGGGTGATGGTGGCAAGAGTTCCTGGAAGTATGAAGATCTGAAATCTTACCGAGCTCCTGTGAAAAAAACAAACAAAAAAACCCAACCAACCCAAAAAGAAAAACCCAAACAGTTTTGTTTGCAAATGGAAAACTATCATCCAAACTTAAAAAAATCTCACTGGAATTAACCTTGTGATTGAATGCCTGGTCTTACTGAAGCTCAATAACCAGATGAAACAGTAGTTTTTAGTCATCTTAACCCTTTCTGACGAGAGTCAGGATATTCTTAGCAATATTTTAAGCAAACCCTTGATCTATTGGTATCCCCTGAGCTACTCACATGCTTTGATCTACGGCCTTGATCTGCAAAGACAGCTGGGACTTACCCTGCTCAATAAAGAAAAACCCAACCAGTTTAGCTATTCCCTGCCCAGCTAGCCTTGCAAATGCGTATCCTTCAGTGCGGGATCTGGGAGGGTTTATTTGTAACATTGCTCCAAGCTTTGTTATGGGTCTCCCTCTCCACCTATTCTCATTTTCAGAAGCGATTTACACCCTTAGGAGTTGATAGCCCTTAGAGTCTTCACAATAGGCCACACAGGCAGTCTGAAAACTGCAGCGCTGTGCAGAGGTATCAGCAAGCTCTGAAAAAATCTGCTGTGGTACTGAAGGCTGCCCAGACACAGCCATGGGGAGCTGATGTGGGATGCTCTGTCCTGCTCCTTCACAACACATGGTGGTGTGTCCTCCAGGCCAGGTCTGATACCACTGGCAGTACTTTGCTGACCCTTGTAGATGTGCTGCCCTTCACTCACCATAGTCTGTCCCTGCAAGCCACCTTGCCCTTCTCTTGTGTCTGTATTTAACCACCTTGTCAATCCACCCCCAGCTCCCCCTGCTCAGAAATGTGCTGCCATTCCACTGGGGAGATGACACAGGATGTCCCCCACCAAGTGCCAGTGATGCAAACCTCAGCCAGCACTGAGTTGGTCCCTGGGCATTACCATGATCTGAACAAGTAGCTCAGGTAGCCCTTGGGGAGATGGGGACCACATCCTGTTTGGCACTGTCCAAAGCTCAGAGCCCACCCAAACAAGTTGAGGGACTTGGTTAGGGTCCAGCACGTTGCCTGATAAAATTGGTGCTGGAAGTAACAGCAGAGAAAGAGCAAGAAGAGAGATGAGGAGAAAGTGAGAGAACATGCATTTCCATAGGTCAGCTCTCCTTAGAGACATCAGGGGTTCATTGCAAGTGATATAAAAATAAATGCCAGATGGCCCTTTCTTGGTTAATCAAGCTTGTCTTTGCTGTAGTGACATCTCCTTCAAATAGCACTTTTTCCATACTAAAGTCAAGGAAAAAGCCAGAGAGCATCTGACTCCTGAACAAGCAATACTGAAAGCAATTCAGGCTTATTTCTGTGGACATGCTTCCCCTATTATTTCAGCACAGCTGCGTAATCCCTGAGTAATTAAAACGTTTCCTCAAAGCTGCCACTCTCTTATGCCTTCTGATCCGTGTCAATGCTGATCTGTTCAGCTGCGTAGGAATATTAAGACTGCCTGATACAGCTAAGTCTCTTCAGCTTTTATCCTAATGGTCTCTTCAACATCAGCATCAGCTGAAGAGAAGGAGGAATTCTTCTTTTAATGTAATTTCAGATTAACTGTTGCTTGGAATGCAGTTTTTGTCTATTTACACCAATCTGATGGGTATCAGCATTAAACAACAGCAAAGCATTTCAAGAGGACATGAAGAAGTTTTTAAATACATCAAGGGAGCAGAGGTAGCAGATTAAGAAAACCATTAGTAATTTGATTGAATATGGAATTGTCAGTCACTCAAAGCAGCTGAGACCTCTGGAACTTAAAGATAATTTAACAAGAAAAAACTGAGTAAAGAAGTGCAGTAAGTGAGGAAATTAAGAACCCTGTGTAAAAGCCACAGAAGGTCAGCAGAGGTCAACCAAGATGGTTTTGGACCATTCACATTTTGTGAGCCATTCACTGCTCTGCAGACAGACAGGCTGCTCTGGCTGTCTGCTGTGACAATACTGGGGCCAAGGGAGACCTCGAACAGGCAGCTTTGGGGAGACATGGGTTAGCACCATGTGAAAGAGAGAAAAGTAAACACAAATACAGAATCTTGGTTAAAAGAAGCATTGAAAAAGCATCAGGGCAGAAAAGAAGCACAAACAGAAGCGATGAGATTGGATGAGCAATGTGACAGAGCTGTGTGGAGGCAATCGGCAGCAATAAGAGCTCCCTCTGCAGCTCCCCTGTGCTCGGGCTAAGCTCTCAGGAGATACCAGTGCCATATTCTCCCTATACAGCCATCGTTAGAGACCCCTCTATACACAGCACCATGATTGTTCCTGGGTACGGGAGAGAAAACAGAGAAAAATATCAGCAATGGACTGAGGAACTCTTGCAGAACAGTGCACACAGAAGTGAGATATTGTCTGACAAGTCATGCTAGGAAAATGCCAGACTGCAGGTATATGTAGGATATATACATGCAGGACAGGAAAAGAATTATTAGAGTGATGTTGAGGTAACAACATGATCTTATTTTTTTGTTAAAAAATCCCAAGGCACTCATGACTTCACACATGTCTGGGTTTACAGGTGACATTGGGGCACTCTAAAACAATCTACTCAAGTAGTAAGCTAGGCATGGGGACTTTCCTACCTCTTTCCTACCAGCACACTCCATGATTTCTCACACTGTGGGATGTGGAGACAGGTCTTGCTGAGCCCTCTGTGGCTGTCCTGAGGTGAAAAGGCAGAACAGTGGTGTTCGCACACAGACTCACAGCAGCAATGCCTCATGACTAGACTCTGTTCTCAAAGCCACGAGCTTGTCTTGGTAGGTTTCTTTCAGATGTCTCAGATCCATCTCTGTCTTGCATTATTAATTGCAGCATCCACAACCACATTAAGTCTCATTTCCAGTTCCTTTCAGTAGCTTATTCTCAATGCCTGTCCCTTGGAAATGAATCCCTGGCCTCTTAACCCTGTTGTTGCTTCTGAAATACAGCAGGTACCCTATAGGCTGTGGAACTTCCTTTAGGCACATGTCATTTCCCACCCTGGAAAAGTGTGGGATGTGCACCTTGATATCCAGGAGATAGCCCAAAGTGTGAGCGAGCAGTGACTGCTCTGCTGAGACACCGAGATCTGAGCTTTTCTGCTGGATTTCCTCATGTGGATTCATCACTGTGCTTTGTGGCCACCCAACAGACGGCCTGAGGGGTGCAGGATCAGACCACTGCTGGCTCAGGAGAGCTCTTTTGCACAGCACTGACACTGAGAGCAGAGACACTCATGCCACTCATGCTCCAAATAAAGAGGCTTGGTATCAGTCCTGGATTACTCCTATATTACTCCCAGGTGCCCTCACTAAAACTGGTCCTGGGCTGATCTTGTTCTTCAGTACCCTCTGGATCCACCATCCTTTGCTTTTACAGCAGAGAAGTTTAGATAGGACAAAGATCATATATATGAAAATATACCTCCCTTAGAAGAAAAAAAAACCAACATAAAAATATTTATATAAAATTTATGTAGACAAAATGATCAAGACCTTTTCTCATCACACACAACACTGCTCTCCACACCATGGACAGGCTGTCCTGTTCACAGGATACACAGTGGAGCAGGCAGGAGAAAACAGGGCAGGTGTCTCATCTGCAGGGGGAAGCGGGAGGGCACCAAGGGATTCTGTGAAGCCAAGGAATGCTCACTTGTGCCCAGGGATCCTGCACAGGGCAACGTGGCTACAAACTGCTGCAGCAGCAGCCCTTGACACCCTCAACCACAGTACCAGCTGCAGTGTGTCCTTGGGCTCATACTGGCTCTGGAAGAAGGACATGCACTGAGCATCACTGAACCAGTGCTCCGTTTGGGCTGTGTGTCTGTCTGGGGGGAGTGAGAGCGAGACAGAGAAACTCAATTAGCACAAGTTCTAAGCACGGATGCTTTCAGCTCCAGTGGCTCCTGATTCAATAGGTGGCATCTACCCAGGCAGCAGCTGTCACCTACCTTTCCCTCCAGTGAGTTAGGAGAGGTTTGTATGAGAAATCAGGAGCAGCAATTTTCCTTGACTGCAAAGGTCTGGAAAACAAAGCACTTTGTATCTGGTAGGGAGGGGTGCTCTGTTCCAGGTCTTGCTTTCTAGAGCACACATCTGTGTTCAGTTTGCTGTCCACACCTCAGCCAGGTATACCCCTTTTCCAAGCCCTCCTTACACCCTCCTTTTTCCTACCCTTGATTTTCCAGGAAAGGCCATGGAAGCTGCATACATACTCTCTGCTAAATGTTTAATAGCTTTCCTATCAAGGAAAATACTTTTCTCTGTCTTGCCTCCTCCTCTATTTTTTCAGCATTTGCATTATCCCTTCTAAATATATTATGACTCACTGTTAACTTGAGACCACTGGCTGCCTCTCCCTCCCCCTTGCCCAGGAACTCATTACATAAATCATTGGGATTGCTGAACAAAAAAACTCAAAACCAAACAAAAAATTAACATGTGCAGATTTATTGCTGCTTTTGTTTCCTCAATGCACAGACAAATAAATATTATGGAGATTAGGTCCCTTTGCTCAGCTCTCTTGAGCACAGTGCAATATGACAAGAAAATCCCTGTTCTGTGCAGAAAAAAATAGACTGGATAAACTCTGCTATTGTACAATCACAAGATCCTGAAGAAAGAGGATTATTAAAGTAGAACACAATGTGAAATATAATCAATACAAAGACAGATGAAGATGACACTGAATTGCAGAGAGAAAACATCTCTTCTGTATATGATATGAGGTGGGTAAGCCAGAGAAGGGCTGCTGCAAGCCTCATGAGTTTGGAAAAATTGTGTGTGTTTTCCTGGACTCTGAGCTATTCACAATGTCCATTTCACAAGGAGGGAGAGAGAAAGTTGAATAAGTCTGAAAAGTCCTCTTTTCAAATCAACTCAAAGCAGAGTCTCTGTCAAGCTGACAGGATCTTATTTCTAGGTGGGATCACTGAGAGTTACAAAAAATATTTGTAACCAGAAACTTCCATAAAAAATCACACTCATAAAGAGCATCCGAACTACTCCACAGACAGTAGGGTTGCCAAAATACTTTGCTGTTTCTCTGACTTGTGTACAAGAGAGGAAATTTAAGAACTGTTTTTCATGAATCTAAAAAAGTTACAGAGTGAGGGATCTGTCTGGATAGGTACACGCATTCCATCTTCTCCATGCAACACTTTCTGGGTAACAGAAGGACTTCTGGTAAGTTTTTCAGATTACGAAGTCCGTGAGAATTGTGGACAAATAACACCTTCAATCCAAAACTTTTTTCCTCCCAACTTTTATTTTCTTTTGTGAATAAATGCTACAGACACTTTTACAAACAGAAAGTCAAGTTACATAATGAAAGTCCAACACAAGCTTATAGAAGGCCTTTAAACCAAGTTCAATCTTCTGTGCTCTACAGAACCCAAGACTGACAAAATGTTTAAAGTAAATCCAAGTGAAAGACTAATCAATGGGACACTAATGTTCATTAAGGTAGTCTAAGAGTACTGGAAAAGTTCTTAAGTTTGCTGAGGACTTTATCTACCTCTTATACCTCTGAACAGACAGATTCAGAGCCAGGTATTTCAGACAATTTAACTTCTTTGGCCTAAAATGATCATCTAAGTGCTTTCTGCAGCAGTGGAAAGAAAATCAGAGAATATGAACATCTGCCAGAGGACATTTCTGTTAGTATAGGGTGAATTACTCTCATAGGTTGTTCCTATTTTTTTCAACACACATTCAATTTTCAAGGGAGCCAGGACACAGTGACGAAGGCTGGGACAGACTGCTTGATCCCTGCAGAGCTGAGGGAACCAGGGCTGTGTGCTAAATAATAGGACAGGCACTCAGGCAATGCAGACCAGCCCAGGGCTCAGTGCAGAGGAAAGCAGTGGCACCAGGCTGCCCATGAGGAGCTCCAAAAATGTCTCTCCTGGCTCTTGCAATTGGTCACCACAGCACAGCTCTCAACTCAACCCCTCTTCTTCCTTTAGAGCACAGATGTTCATATCCAAGGCCCACTGCAGCCACCAGCCACCTCCATGTACTTTGGGCTCAGCTGTTCAGGGTCTGATTTTCAGGCTGTGACCCCTAAAACTGTGGTTGCTTCCAACTCTGAAAGTCTGGCCCTAAGTGCACATCCATTGCCTGATAGACAGGAGTCAAAGGAGTGGTCTTCTACTGGGTTGTACTGTCACGTGAGAACGAGCTTCATCACCAACCCATGCAATCACCCCTTTTGAGGCAGGGCCACACCTCAGATTTCACTCAAGTTGCCACAGAGGAGCTGAGAGGCTTCACCTAGGAGTGCTTTCCAAGAGCTGTACTCATCTTGGATTTCCAGGCTTCTGACTTGTCACTTTGTTTTGCTTCTCAGAGCATTACAGTATCTTCCCAAGTCATCCATACAGTTGATCCTCGAAGATTTTATCAGAGAATTAGCTCAGAATGGCAATTTCCACCTTGAAAATGCTTTAATGCTTTCATCCTTTGAACACCTTCAAAGCCATTTAATCACAATGATTCTGGGAGATAGATGAGTAGAAATCCTAATTCATTTGCAGAGAAACTGAGCCCAAGAAGTTCAAACTCAGGTGCTGTCCCCAACCTGGACACTCCAATATCCCATATATCAGCCTCCCTGAGGACCTGGAGACCCAGCCCATGCCCATGGCCATGTGAGCAGGCTCATCCTTGTGTTTGGGGACCCTGACAGAAATTGCCTCCCTTGCTTACCTAAAATACCACTGCTGTGGACATAAGAGCCAATCTCTGAAGCTTTTTCCCTCATTCTGCTAGTATAACCCTGCTCCCATTAGGTGTTACCACCAGGATCCGCTAACTGGTGAGATACCACCCCGGAACTGAGGGAACCAAGTCCAACCCTGTTGCACTTCACTAAATGTCAGGTCCACCCACACATACCAAAGTGGGATTTTGCTGAAGGTAAAAATTAAGCTGTGCCTCCCTCCTCTGCCCCCCCCCCAACTCATGCAGTTTAACATGACAGTTCAGCTTATGGAAGTTATTATGGGATGCGTGTGCATCATGGTCGCTGGTCTGGACCACTGCTATTCTTCTCCTACACATACACAACACACCCATGCACACGCAGAAAAGCTGCCGAGTGCTTATATAATCTGATGTGTCAACAAAGTCCCTGCCAACTCTCCTACGTCTGGGGACTTTAGGTGGTTTCAACTTGTCCCAGACAGAGTATTTCAAACATGTGAAAAGTTCCCCTTCAAGTCTACCCAAACCCAGGCAATCCAAACCCATACTGATTCTTACTGTGTAAGTGAGAAAACAAGTTCAGTTGCTGCTAAACAAGTACTTGAGAAAGCGCAGGCTGGCAGCTTTCCCCTGCTAGACCCCCATCCTCCCATCGAGGTGCAGCACAGCCAGAAGCTGTGTCTCTGTCTAAGTAGTCACACAGCATCCGTCTGTCGGGTGGGTGTCTGAGCACTTCTTCTGAGAGACTGAGGGTTACGAGAGCCGGCTAGAGCAGGCAGGGCACCACTGCTGCATCTCTGAGTGACAGCCCTTTGGTACAACAGTCCCGTGAAAGTCAAGGGCAGGGGGTATCTATAATTTTTTATGCAAAAAGTTGTGATTAGGTGATGGCAAAAGTTTATAAATCTGTATGTAAGTTAGTTCTGGTTTTGTCTTCCCGGTTCTGTGAGGGGTGGGGTCCCTTGTGACTCCTGATGCCTTTTGTCAGGCATGTCCTCAACTTCAAGGCATCACTCATGTCCTCATGTCTGATGCTGGTGGGGGCCATATGCCAGCACTGCCTGATGCAGCTCTCAGCCTGGTTACTGGGCTGTGGAGCAGCCAAGTGGATTTGCCTTTAGATCCTGCCAAAGCAGGAGGATGTGAGTATACAGTATCCTTCCTAGGAGACAAGTGTCTTTGTATGTTAGGTGGTGGAACATCCTGATATTTTTTTTAAGGATGCAAAGTTAGCTTTGTATTAAAGATATTTTTAAAATTTGTTTTAAATGCACCACAGCCAAATGTACTTTAGCCCACAGAATTAGCAAATATTAGCTTCAATAGTACCATTTACTTAATTGCTTTGCTGAAATGTAACTTAATGAAATTCCAGACTGAAGAGCTTGAAGCCTGTAGGCATCCAGAAAATGAAGTTCCAGTTTCACAAGGAAGTGATCAGCATTCAGATCTCTTCCACACTGGGACAAGTTCGAGGCTTTTTGCTTTTTTTCCATTAATAATTACACCCCTGCAAGACACAGAGAAGGACAGACAACCTCTGACCCTTTGATAGCCAAACTGTTCAGGTGATCAACCTAAAACACGGAAAACCTATATTCAAATCACCAAGGTTAAAGAAAGAAAAGAAATGTGAGACCATGGAGACTTCTAACCACTGGACTACATCTTATCTTAGAAAAAAATCATGTTGTACACTCTACAAGTTTACATCAAGCTTTGCACAGTTCTTTAAAATGGCTGTACTTTGATCAGATGGAAAAATCTCCATTGAACCCTTAAGACTTTTTCAAAAAGAAAATAAATCTGTTTTGAGCAAAGAGCTCCAGCCATAATGCTCCTCCACGTGCTAGTCTTAGTGCTTGGAAAGGTGCAGGCTCCTTTGGTGATGTTAAAGCCGTCTCCACCTGCAGTGCACTTGCAGGGGGATCTCCTTACAGGGTGGCCTCTGTGCCCTCCAGCTGTGCAAAAGATGCTCTGGCATGTCTGCAATTAGCCCCTTCCCACCTGAGGAGGCTCCCTGACCCCTTCTGTCCTGAGCCTGTGCCATCTTAGGAGTGTGAGGCAGGTGAATGGCTCCAGTCAAGCAGAGACATCAGACAGTTTGACAGAAAAATTGTGACTCCTGACTTCAGCGTTGAAAAAGGTCCATGAGCTAGCAAGATAACGAAGCTGTTAATGAAGTGAAACACCGTGCTGAGGCAGAAACCCATATGTGGATATGATTCATACATTTGAAAGGTCTAGAGAGTAGAATTTCAGTAGGATAAGCACAGCTTCCACACTCAGACTAAAGTGACTGGCATCGCTGCCCAAAACGTAAGAAAAAAATTCATGTTTTTGTTGAGTCATTTTTCAGCCCACTGAACACATGCTCCAGAGCTCCTGCACAGAGGCAAAAATACACCCTGTGTACACACTGTCTTTATGACCCCTCTCCTCCCTCCCTCCACATCCTGCACCTCACAGTTCGCTACAGAGGTAATGGTTTCAAAATCGTTCCACAGAGATAAACCTCAGTGTGTGCAGTCTTACACTGGCTTGTGCACCCAATTACCGCTCAAGAATGTGCTAAATTATTTCATGGAAAGAATGAATGCTCCTCTTTCCTGTTTACTTTTCAGTATGTGAATATTTATTTTCTCGTGTCAATAATTACTCTAATGTTTCGGAACACTCCATTTAAAACTGGCTTTCATTCACAGAGAGAGTCATTCACACAGAGAGCCATTTTTGAATGATAATGAGGCAATCAATGTTTTTAAAGGATCTTATTTTTCAAGTGAAAATAAGCACAATTTCACAATTTCTTCTCAAAATACAGGCTAATTTTTCAAGAAGCTTGAAGGGAAAACCAATGCCACTGTAAGCATGTAATGTAATTTTCTAAGCTTTTATTTTCAAGACTAATTAATGATCTGGATATCTCAAAATACTTAATTTGAATCTAACAAGAAGGAGACTTAAATTCAGGCTGTTTCCAGTGTTTTTACTAATGCAGCATCTTTATCATTCTCCTTCCACCTTATCCGAGCTGTGCTGGTATTGCAAGACCTAGAAGGGGGTTAAAACTCTTCACATTTAATGCCCAAAATCTTCAAAAACAACCTTTCTGACTAAAGAAAAGTAAGATTTATTTCTGTTAGAAATACTCTGTAGCATGCATGCATCACAACCCAAATCTCTTTAAATCTGGAGTCACATGCAGATGGAGTCAGGCAGCTGCTTACAGATTAAATGGATACGGATTTGTCCCTCCGTAATGCAAGAATATTGCAGAGGTCCTGCTGGAAATACTGGAGCCCCTGCAATAAAGAACATCCCTCCAGTAATGCACACCTCTGCACTTGTCAGGCTTCTGTAAACTAGATGAGCGTTGAATGGCAGCAAAAAATTAAAGCACAAATAAGTGTGTACCACATCTGTGTTCTCTATCAGAGAGTTTGCACATTAATTCAGGGATAATGCAACTATTTGTGCACTGGAATTGATTGCAGTAACACCTCTGTGCACTGACAGGTAATCTACCGGGGGCTGGTAGGATGATAATATCTTAATTTTAAATTCTCACATAAATTCAATAGGACGATTACTTGAGGACAATTAGTTGAGAACCTACCAAGGGGACTAAGTCAGCTACTGGTCTTAATGGTAGGAAAACAGGAGAAAATAATAGAAACATTGGGAAAAAGGAGTAAGAGGAAGAGGAGCCACCAGCAGTGTCCTGCTTATGCCAGCTGTTGCCATGGTGCCTTGATCCTTGGACACCATTCTGGACCGTGCTGATCCACCCCTGGTAATCCCAATGCAATCCTGGTCAGAAGTGGATCTCCATCAAAGGCAACCCATCAGCATAAAGAGAAGGAGTTTGCACTCCCATCGTGCTTGTACTCTGACTTCATTCTAGCAGCAGAAGGGAAGAGGACACCCATGCGCCACACGTTCTCCTTGTGAAAACTGATGTCTGTCAGCATTTCTTAATAACTGTGAGCCAGCACAGCATGTTTGCACTGGATCAGCACTTTGCATCACAGGGAGCAGTGCTTTCAAAGCTCTGTGAGGAGCCTTTCAGATAGACTTACTTATCATGGCTTCTCTCCCAGCAATGTTATTAATACTGCTGCATGGGCAGGCTTAAATCACAGAAAAAATTGCAGGTGTGGACACAAATTAGCAGTTACTGACAGACAAATAAAGAACATAATCTCATGATCTGAAAGTCCACTCAGCAGAGGCACAGTCAGTATTAAATACTCTTTGCTCAAGAAGTTCCCATTTGTATTAGATGATTTGGGTGAAATTCAGTTTTCCTGAAGTCAGCAGGAACCTTGCCAAGGTTGTCAGTGAGGCCTTAATTTTGCAGTCTGGCTTTGAAAATCTTGTTCCCTTTGTTAATGCTGGCATTTTGGCAGCTGAAAAGAGACACTTTGGCTCTAGGCAGTCAACTTCTTTTCCTTGTGGCTGCTGCTTAGCAAATGCGTATCAGCCACTTTCCTGACCATGGCATCCCATTATAAATGGAGAAAAAAATGATGAGCATTACAAGTAAAGCCTCTTCTCCCAAAAGATTTTAGCTCCAGCCCAATGACAGCTAATTCTTCTCCCCCCAGCCCATCCCTGCTCATGAGCCTTGTGTTAGGGACACTGTATCCCCCACATCCACCAAACATGGAGCAGCTCTGCTTCTGTAAGTCAGTTTCTTTATTCACCATTCATTCAACACGACTTAACAATTAGACAAGGTAAGGAGGTGGGTGAAATATTATATTTTTCTTTCTTCAAGGATCTATTGTGTAATGTATATGTACCTAACTTATTATCTGGGTACAACATGCTAAAATAATCAAAAATGTATCAATGGAGTTTGATTTGGTTTGGTTTCTTTTGACCAAATATTCACTGTCAGAAATATGGCTAAACCCCAGACTTCTTAACTTCAGCTCCAGGCTACCAAAATCAAATCAGTAAATCAGCTTTCTGCATCCTATTAATTCACCAGACCTCTAGTTTCCCTATTGATTAAACAACATTTACCCAGGAAACATACTCTAATTTCATTTGTGTACTTTGTGGTTTAGGCTCTGTTCAAGCAATTGAACTAGATCAGCTGGTTCTTCATAGCTGCTAAGCATGAAACCCATGCTCTGGCAGGAATGGCACTGGCACTCTCTGAGTGGAGACTTGCCTGCTGGTGATCCCTCAGCAAGATCAAAGTCATGGGACAAAGTGTGCTTCCAACAACCAGACATTAGCTGAGGAGAAACTGTTGTATTTCATGGTGATCTCATTATGTCTGACTTGCCTTTCATGCTCAAAGCCTGAGCTTGCACTTATAGAGCTGATGTGAGGGGACACTGAGGCAGCCTCCCTTAGCAAACAGTGCAAGCACAGGAGGAGAAGATTCACGTTCGGGGTGTTTTTTCCACACCAGCTTTATTCTGGTCCTGAGGACTTGACACCCACCAGAAACAGGAACTCACCCTCCTTGTTCAGCTCCTGTGAAAGGAGCGTGGTCTATGCAATCCAGCACGATTCCTTGGTGGCACCCACGTCCCTGGAGGTGGGGACAAGCAGGAGTTTCACTCAGAAGTGTAATTCTGAGTGGACTACAGTGCTGATGTAGATGCAATCCAGGATTTACATCTTCTCCGTGATCTTCATTAAACGATGGAATTTGTTAGCCTCTGTTCCCCATCTGCAACAGATGATTACAGTGCTTCTTTGAGGATATGTTCACTAGTGCTTCCAAAAGACACTTGAAAATTGTGATGATGAACACTCAAAAGTAGAAGACATTTCAGCCTCACATTTCTGCAGAGGTTAACACACAAATTTACTCTGCTGTCTAGTCCTTCAGCCCAGCCAGTCTATGATGAATAACAGTAAAGAGGGTAGGTAATCTTTTGTATTTTTCCAATATTCATCATCATTTCTGAATCCCCTGAAACATGCCATGCTGGTTGAAGCTGCCAGTGTTCTGAAGCACTTCTGAAGAGCTCAAAAGCATTTTGAAGAGCACAGCACAGCTACTGAGCTTCAGTCCTTGCATCAGGACCTCCACTGTTCTCCCATCCTACATACCACTTGTGATCACTGTTCACTGTTACTGGCTGAGTGGTGGCGGTTCTGTACCCACAGCTGCTTCTCCAGCTTTCTCTGAGACAGATAATTGGAGTGTGTGCTTAAGTACTACTGACAGCACCTTTGGAATTGAAAGTATTCTGCGTCAACATCTATCAATTCTGTTCTAGCAGAACAAAGACCAAGAGGATTCATACATAAGCTGCAAATGACCTAAGGATTTTGAGAAGCTTTTTAATAATAACACGTTCCATACTTGCTCTCCATTTCTACCCTTCCTGCTTGTACACTCACTGCCAGAAAACCAGATAGCTGCTCTCAAAGGGAATGCGAGTAGTCCAAAACTCACAAAAAAGGCCATGGAGAAAATCCACGCTGACTTCGCAACAGACCACAGAGCATTTCAGGTGTGGCAGGACAGGGACTAAAGTTGTTTCTTGACTCAGTTCACTCTCCCAGCTGCACCAGTTTGTTTGAGACAAGAAAGCAGACACCCACACACTTGTTCATACTGAGTTTGCTGCTAGCTGGACACAGAGCTCTCAGTCATCCACCTCTGAAGACACACAGGAAGAAAGTCTGCTCAAAACACCCAAGCAGTGAGTCTGCCTCCTGTCCATGCCATCTCGTGTGTCCCTGACACACTGGGGATGAGGCCAGGTTCAAGTGTTTTGCTTTCTCAGGATGCAGGTTTGGAAGGTGTCCTCTATTTCCAAGCAAAGGAAGGAAAACTGACTGCCAGAGTAACTGGAGCTCTTTAAGACATGAAGAAGGCTGTGTGCATTTCATGATACCTAGGGGCAGAGATCTTGCCAGCAGTGTCTCTCAAGGCTATTGTCACACACCACACTGCACACAGCAGTCGGGATCCAGTCTTCTCCATGCAGGGAAAGAGGCTGCAGGACACAGCTCCCACACAGGTGGGAAAGGGGAGTAACAAGCTGCATGTATGCATCCCAGACATGAGATTAATGGAGATCAAGGGTCCTACAGACACACTAGGTATTTAAGGTCTCAACATAGCCTGCAGAGAGTCAGCCCCAGGGGACAATATATCCTAAAACAGACCCTCTACTGTTGCTCAGCCAGATTGCTCCCTAGGCTGCACTGTGAACATCAGCTGGACTCACACTGACCCAACAGGACTTAAATGCCCCTGCACATGTAGGCTCCTACTCCACAGTCAGTTCTAGACCGAAACCCTGCCCAGGTGTCAGGGTGCTTGTACTCAGAGTGCAAATTACTTTCCTGGGCTGGTCTCACCCTCTCATGTATCTGCTGCTGTTGATGGATGAGACTGGCAAAGTCTTCAGGCTCAGGTTCACTAGCTAATGCCTCATCCTTCAGTAAAATGAATATGAGGACAAAAACTTGGCACAGAAAACCAAAGGGTAATATTATTTTATGTGAATCTGATTTCTGGACTAAAAGCACCTTTCAGCCTTCTGCATTTTATGGTAGCAATTTATTTTTCTTTAACTCACACAAATGGTAGGCTCTTCAAAACTAATATCAGTAAAGGGCCTTTCTCTTAACACATTAAAATCCTTCCATTTCTAATACTTGCCTCTTTTAAAATTTAATGGTGCCCAAATCAGTGCTTGCAAACAGAAGCAGAACAGAAACACAAACTGACAGTCACCACAGAGAAGCATTTAACTAATGTTTCACATTAAAAAATATGACAGGAGAAATCACCACCATGATCTAGGTAAAGCCCAAAGCAGAACAATCACACAAAAGCAACCATTAATTTGGAGTCCAGCTGCTGACATCTGCACTTCTGGACCAAGTGCCTAGGACAAGCCATTTCCACGTGTTTCCAGGGAATAGAGTTGCTCACACCCACAAACAGTAGTCACAGCAAAAGGAGAGTAAAGCTCCTTAAATCACAGCTGGCTGATACGGGTTTACCACAGAAATGGTGTTATCTAATGGACTTGGTGACGTCAAACAGGAGCAGCAATATGTACTTAGAAGCATGTGTCACCATCCAGGAGGCAAGCGCTTGGCGTCAGCATTTGAGCATGGCTGTGTGGCCAGAGACTGCTCTGGAGGAGTTCCAGAAATGAGGATATGGCCAGTGCAGGCCACGGGGCTCACTGCAACTTTTCATCCCACAATGGGTGAATTTATCTTGAGATTTGGGTTTCTTGTGAAAAAAATCATGCATTTGTGACAACGGCCCTGGCAGCCACCTTCAGCCCTAAAGCCTAACAGCACCAGCCATCTTTATTTCACTTTGCCTTCTGGCTCTTCACCTCTCCTGAGATTGCTGATCTTGAGGGGGGAAACCATGACGAGTCAGGCCAAATTCCTGAGAGACAGCTCAGATTGTGGTGGGACATGATCTTTTCAGACTGAAAAGTTGCCACCTGAGCAACATGAGTGCAAGCAGGCTGCTACTGCAAGCCAGGCCACTGGTGTTTTCCAGTAGCTGAGGACCATCCTGTTTGGAAGCCCCTCGAAATACTCTTTGTCCTTGAGAAGCTTTTAATATCCATGTGGCACAACCAGGAGTCACCTAGAAAAACCTTCCAGCTCTCTACAGCAACTATTTGATAGCTTCCAGGAGGGCAAACTTCAGCATCTCATCACAACTGCTAAAGTTTAAAAAAGCTGCTGGGCTGTTTTATCCTTGAACAAATCCAGGAAAAATTATAATAACCATTGATTATAATTCTTGTGTGAGGGTCAATGCACCCGTGGCACTGTAACCTCATTTACTGATTCAGTGCATGAATAATTCAACTTTTTCGTGCAAAATGTGTAAGTTTCAATCCTTCCTGAGCTTCCTAGATACAGTAAGCTTGCTGAGACTTAAACCCAAGCTACATTCATCTGCATTTTTTATTTACGACATTCACTGTTAAACTAGGATTATCTTCAAGCATTGAACTGCCTTGCAAAGTTATCACAGCTGGCAATCTCAAAATAAATCTTTAGAACAATAAGAGATGTTGCTATCACTGGTTTCTGAGTATCTGTCCTAGGGGAATTGTTTTTTCAAGTGTAGCATAGCCCACAGGGGTCTTTTTGCAAGAGTAGAATAATCCAGTGTCTTTGAAAATTTTTTTAAAATTGGATTTTGCAAGTATTTTCCTAGCTGAAAGCTGGCAAGTAAAGCTAAACAAAACTGCCTCTCTCACTGGAGAACTAAATAGCAAAATACCAGCAGCAAGTCCTTCTCCCATTCAAGCCAAAGAGCCCATTGCCTTAAATGAGGGTGAGATTTCACCCCACAGTTTTGAAATAGCTTTTAAATTGTCAAATCCTCTCTCTCACAGAGCTAGTCTATCTCTCTCTCTCTCTGTCTGAATCTACACATGTGCAAATAAACATGTTTGCTTATGGTCTCCCACAACACTCTTTTAACTTCTGTTTTCAGTGTAAGAGGGTGGAGTCTTAGTAAATGTCAATATTTCACTGTAGTACTTCCTATCAAAAGATCCATCTTGGGCAACTAAATATTCTACTCTATTTTATTCTATTCTATTCAAGGAGATGCTTTGTGCTGCCAAGAGTTTAAAAATATACTTGTTAATCTAAATGGTCATTTTGGAGGTACCAGGTTTATCATGTCCCCTGCCTCTCACTTTGCATCTATATTTCCTTCACATATAAGTGGAAAAAAACCCCAGGAATTGCAAGAGGAGTTTTAAACACCTCTTTTCCCCAGCAGCCATCTTTACTCTAAATGTCATCTGCAACATATGTTTACAACCTAACAACATCCCTGTTCCCAGTGGAAAACTCCAGATGCTGAAGTCCTTTCAGGTTTCACAGCAGACGGGCTGCTGCCCTCTCAGATCTGTTCCTTGGCTGATAGTGGAAAGAAGGGGAAGGAGCAGGCACTGCCATCAGTTTTCCCACAAGACGCAGATTCTGGGTTCTCCAGAGCATGCAGGATCCAGTCAGTGTGTTATACCATTACTACATAAATGTCAGGAGTGGTCTCACACTGCTGAGCTCCCTTAGACTTTGCACCTCCTATGGTGTGGAATAAAGCACATGAAGCAGAGGGACACCAGGAGTGTGCTGAGTCCTTTCAGCTGCTCAAAGGAGGTGGAGCTAATCTATACCAAAAAACAGCCTTATTGACAAGATTCACATTTAGGTTTGGACTAAGGCTGCCTCAGGACCAGGAAGGTGGTTCTTCAGGCTTTGTGTTCCGGTGTGCTTGCTCACAGACCAGAAACCAAATCTTATGGCTCGAAGAAAACCACGGGCAGGATTCAGTAAAGCACTGTTCTTCTGTCAATCAGACACACGCTGTAGTGCCAGGTGCTGTAGGGATGGATCAATGATAAGCATTACTGGCACTGAGAGAAAAAGGCAAAATTACTATTGCTGCACCTACTTGTTCTTTGTACTCTTTTTCAGAAGAGGCTTTCCTGAAATTGTTTGTTACATGCCACAGGGCCATCACTTCCAGCCACTTTCTAAAGAGACTCTGACACTGTATTTCAACAAAAAACTGCAATCAACATCTTAGCCAGCTCTGTTTGCAAGTTCAGAACAGTCATCTGCTTAATTTTTACTGAAAGAGCTGAGTGCTTGGCAACACTGGTAGTGGCAATGTACAACCTGAACAGGCTGGAAAATAATCTCCCTGTTCCTTAAAAAACATGCTTTGATGTTAGTGTGGTTTCCTTCAGGATCGTAACAACAGGCTGGAAGCAAAAAAGACTTTGGTGAGATTTCTGTTCAGTGGGTGAGCAATCCCAGAGTTATCAACAAGGTGAGCTTCTGGTGCAGGGTCCAATTCCCCTCGTCCTCCTCTTACATATTACTGTATCTATCTGTATCATAATCTGATTTTATACATGTAATCCTGTCCACCCCTCTGACAGGAAACGCAGACAGACAGCCTTTAAATCACACTTGCATTGAAGTGCCCATGAGACCAGGCAAAGTGGGATCAGACCCAGGTCTTTGTTTGCAGTGCTGCTCCAGCTGAGACTTCACCGGGGTGGAGCAGGGACAGGGTTGGTGGCAGAGAGCCTTCTTTCACCCCACATGAAAGCAATGTGTGGCCTGGTGTCATTCAGAAGTGCACTGGTCAGGTTTGACCACCACTTACCCTTTGCCTTTCTCAACTTTTTTTCCACTGAGATGCCAAAGTGGAATTACTGAATGCTTGGTACTTAAACATGGACTGCACAAAATGCCTCCTTTAAGTCTTCCACTGGCAATTAAAGTCTCTAAGAAGGAAACATGAGGAAAAAAAAAGCGAGAAAATATGTAGGTTAAAATATAATTAGTAGTTATATTTATCATTGAGCTAATTCCAAGTAGAAGCAAATGAGGTGCCAGACTGCAGGCAGACACGGCCACTTTCTGGGAGGCCCACAGCAGGTCCCAATCTGCTGCTCCAGACTGTTTTGCCACTGAGCACTACACTGAGATGCAAAAAGAGTAAACCAATTGGTATCTGAAAAATTTGTTAAAAGGGTACACAAATTCTTGACACACAATTACTCCTAAAAAAAAATCAATAGGATTTTTTACTCCCACTCCTTTGGTCTGCAGAAAAACTCAGCCTACATATGTTAAAACTTTAAAAATAAACCCCAAAAAAAACCCCAAAAAACCCCAAACCAAACCAAACCAAACCAAAAAACAACAAAACAAAACAAAAAACCAAAACCCACCTTATTTCTACTAATATTTTGTTTCAGTTATTCATTAGCAATTATATAAATCTGCTTTTAAACTGCTCATTTTGGTTTTAGAAATCAAAATCTCTTTTTTCTGCACAGCATTTTTAAGCACTGTACAGCTTTAAAGCACTTTTTCTGTGGGGAGTAGAGGGGAAGGTGTCTGAACTGTATTTGAATCTTCATTGCTGAAAGCCAAACCTTTTCAGTAATAATCAAGTTTACCTGCAAATATATTGATCTCTTCTAGTAACTCTATTACCTCATAACAGAGTTTAGCACCTCGGGAGCCACATCTGATACAACCACCTGACTCCCTAGACATGAAGAAGTAGTATTGTAAAAAGCAATGTATTTAGAGGGTCAAAAACCAAAGTCCCAGGTACTAAATTGAGAGCCACTGGATTTTTCAGCTCTTTTTTTTTTTTTCATGTTGTGTATTTTAGGAGGGAGTAACAGACTCACAAGAGTTGTCCTGCGGAAAGCCTGAGCCTTGTCTGGGGTATGGGGTACACAGAGTTTCCAGGGCTGGGACAAGAGAAAGGAAACATTTTCTTTTCCTCATCCATGAAAGACATTTAATCTGAAAGCCACTGAGGTACAAAATGGAAACTTGCAGTTCCCCTCTCTTCTGACTTACTTTTCAGGTGAAACTGTACTTTTCCTGAGTGTCATGAATGCTGCACTGCAAAGAGTTATTAATAAATAATAACTTGAGTATGTATACAAGATCATTATTTAATCTTTCAGTAATCTTTTTCCATGCATAATTTATTAAATGTTTTATTTATTGCTCATATTTATTAAAAATTGATTCTATTTCTTCTACCTAATGTCAATTTCCAGATGCAACAAATTATTAATATTTAATAAATTGAAAGATGCATGGAAAGAAATATAAAAAAATAGAAGTGCTCATTCCACATGTCTCCTCACAGACATGCCTCTCACTACATGTTTAGCAACCCCACCCTTCCTTTGCAGTCTGGGGTTGCACTTTAATTTACAATTTGGGCAGTAGTGACAATAAAAAGTATGAAACTCCAAAGTCAAAACTCACCAACCTCTTGCCCCAGGAAGCCTGTGAGGTTGGGTTCAAACCAAGGAGAGACTCTGAAATTTAGCACTCATCTCTGAGCCATCAGACTCTACTTTCAAGACATCTGTTTCAACCCCAAAAGTTAGAAACAATAAATAAGTAATAAACTCCAAACAAATAATATGGATGGAAAGCTTCCAAAAAACCTGAAAATATGATGCAGCACATTACAAGGTGATTCAAAACCTTCATTCCAGACACTTCCTAGCATTTGCACATGGGAAAACATCATTCTGAGATTTGTTCCCAACATCACTGGGAGCTGGGGATACCCAGCAGATCTCATGGAACATCCTGTTTTGGGCACTCTCCCCTGCACATCCATTGTAGCTCCAGCCCAAACTCCCCTTTAGCTCTTACCTGTTCCCCAGACATTAAGCTGACAGCACGTCTATCCTTGCTCTGCACCAGCCTGGGTGGCTGGGACTGGGGGGCAGCTTCTTGGCTAACCCTGTGCCTAGGCTCATCAAGAAGTCCAGTTACAAGACCAGAAACGTTTTCATCAGCTCTGAGGTCTCTAGACATGCCTGCTGTACAAAACAAAGCTAGAACACTGAGAAAATTTGAAACAATTAAAAGCAAAAATCAAATAGCAATGACTTGGTTGTCTGGAAGGAATTGAGAAATGATTAAAGCAATTAAATCTGGATAACTTGACTAAGAGATAAGGGCAGAGAAGAGAAGCACTTCCATAAACTCCAAAGGCCTAATCTCCATCTAAGGGGTGATGGCACATGCAGAATTAGAGCCAACACACAAATGATGCTGGGAGATGCAGGGGCATGAGCAGGGGGACTCTAAACCCCTGACAAGCCTGGGCAACCAAAACTCTCAGAGCAGAGAAAATTGAGGTGTCTGGGCAGGAGGAAATCGATGAGACAACAGATCTACCCTCTTTAGTAATGCAGATAGAACAAAATAGCTGGTCACATCTCCAAAAAGGAGACAGGACCTACTAGGAGCAAGGCAGGGGCAGGGAGAGCCATAACCAGTGAGCTCTGGCCCTCATGCCAGCATGCACCTGGTGTTATTCACTGCACCACTCTATTGGAACTTCAGCCCCAAGAGTTTAAATTATGTTTAAATTGACAGTGGCTCTTTCTGAGTCTGATGCTTCCTCTCACCCCTCCCTGCTTTCCACACACCCTGTACAGATGTAGAAATTAGGTTACAGGCATTGAGAGCTGGGAAATTAAATGTGACTGCTGGATAAAACTCTGCAAGTGACAAATCCAATGAGTTCATTTTAATCCTCTTGAACTGCTAAACACACTGACTGCCTGGGCCAGTGCACAGCTCTGTCTGACAGAGCCAGGGACAGCCCTTTCTGAGGGATGCCTGCTGCTGGCTTTGATATGCACTTTGTTCTTCTGATCTGTAAACTGACCTAGCTGAAAAGTAGTGTTTATGGTTATTAAAACACATACAAACCCTTTTAAAGTGGTATGGATGCACCCAGCTTATGGGCCAAGTAGGTTTTACCCATTTCTGACTGCTTACGGCCATAGCACCTGAGAACCTGCTGCATGGAGTACTGCCATGGTGCCCCTCCACTCTGGCTCCCCTCCCAGCCAGGCCAGTGCTGAAGCCCAAACCTGTCCCCCTTTCAACCAAGCTGTCTGCAGGTACCTGCCTGTTCCCTGGGTTGTTTGGGCTTTTAAAACATACACAGCACAGCCCTGCTGCCTCTTGCTCCTTAGCTGAGGGAGAGGCTGTCCCATGTTCCAAAGGTGCCAAAAGTACTATTCACAATTTAGCACTTTTCCCAAGAGCCCAGAATGAAGGTTCTTCATCAATCCTCCCTCAATATTAGAAAAAAAAATCTGTACATGTGCCCACCAGCACTGTAAAAGCCAACACTGTAAACAAAGATGAGCTCGAATGTGCTCAGCATCCTGCCCCAGGAATTCAGGATATGAGGTAACACAATTCCTAGGTCAGGTAGCAGTTCTGATCCTGTCATGTCTTTAGGAAGGGGACATCATAACTAATTAAGGTGCTGAAAGAAATAAGAAAGCCCCATTTATTCTGTTTATAAATTCCTGCCAATTGTTGATGGTTGATTCACTCTAATACAGGGGAGCTGAGCTAATCTAGGTGAGCACCATAACCTGTTCCTTGTCCATCAGTGCTGCTCCTCACAACTTCATTGCAGATCTTACAGCAACTGGCTTGAAAAGGTTTGGTTCTGTGGTCATGATATTGTGTTTTTATTGTTGCTTTCTCTTTTATGCCCCCTTAAAACAAAATTTTCAAAACCCTAACTGAGAAATGTCACCCAAGTTTAATATAAAGGGTGAGAAGACAAAACAGACAATGCACATTTTTCACTTCATTATTTCTTCCAGACAAAATCTTACTATTTTGGTAAACAATCTCAATTATCTACCTTCCCAGGTGACTAGAGCTTACAGAAGATCAGCTTTATTTCCTAGCAATCATGGGAAACATCTCAATTAATCATGAGTCTGACAACCTTTTCTCATTGCTCCCTCACTTTTAAGGTTCCCTGCATGTCCCAGGCAAGTATTTTTCTGTCCAATATAGTAAATCAGTCCACAGCAAATAGTAAATCCAAACTGCACCCTGGCCACCTTCTTTGGAGTCTACCAACTCCTTCTTTTTACTATTTCAGTGCAAAGACACGGGAAAAAAATTACTTTCTCATGATCTCACCATATTGCTGCCTGATGTCCATCACCCACAAAAAACCTCCAGCTCTCAGGGCTGAAGTCTCCAGTATTTACTAAGGCATGGACTGTCAGAGTGGAAATTTTCCTGAGGAAAGCATTTTGAAACCACCTCCCTCACACAGTGTTCCTTGATACAATGTGCAGGCGTTTCCAGGGCAATATGTGACATCCACTCCACTGCAATTAAAATCCTTCCAGATTAAGGCAATAATGCAGAAAGCAGCCAAGTGAGAGATCAATAACATGTTATAATTTTGAAAGTCTCTGTCTCACTTATCAATGCAAGCAAAGTATTTGCTGTTAAGATGGATATTTGGAATTACTCTACATATGTTGGGATCCTGAACACAGTTCCCCCTGCTCCTGGGGGTTTTTTAGCCTGGGCTTGAGTGACTGGCGGCCTCACTTAAAGCCTGGGCCAGGGTCACCCCTTCTCCCTGGAGCTGTGCTTGAGCTGAGGTCTTGTCCTCCTGTCCTGAGTCCCTGCCTGAGCTGCACCACAGCTTTGCTGTGACCATGCTCGTGCTGGATGCTGATTCCTGAACCCGCCAGCTGATGTCCTGCCCAGCCTCAGCCCATCCCCGCCTCCATGGACACACTTGATGCCCTGGGCTGTGCCTGACAGAAAAGGTATGAATTGAAATCTGTGACTATTAGTTAAAACTCTTGACAAAAAAAAGATGGGGTTTGGGAGTATTTGGCAGGGGAAGGGGGGGGAGGGTTGTAGAATGGAGACACTTCAACTAATCATTTAATTTGATCTGAATTCCTACATTCCACAAAGAAATGGTTTTGACAGATATTTTTGCTCCAGTTGCCATTATAAACAATGTCTAGGTGCATTTACAGTCGCATTTTGGTTCAAAACAAGAGACCGCTTACGAAGCAAAATTTCCTGATGATGACCCCTACTCAACATTGATTTCCATCGCTGAGTGAGACTGGACCATGCAAACTTGTCTCTTTCTGGATGAAACTAAAGCCAAAGGTGGTGGCTCTGCTAGTGGCCCTCCAATCCATGAGAACAGGCTGAAGCTAGTCTGAAGTGTCCTTGAAATGTCCATAGTGTGAATTTTGGACCTTCAGCATTGGATTAACCCAAAATCATTTGGTTAACAGGACCTTGAAATAACTTTTCAAACAATGTATAAACTATCCATGCATATTGGGTTTGTATCTCATTTGGATAAGCAAATACTACTTGTAGAGAACTTGCACTACCTGAATACTCAGTTGACTGATACAAAGAGCAAAAATACTTTCTCTGAAGCTACAGTAATTTTTGCAAATCATTGATTCTATTTTTTCTGAACATTTTATCCCAGCATGTTCAGGTTGCCTGTATCTTGTTAGATTTGACCAGTGATGACTCCTTGTGTCACGTATTTCACATTTGTGGTGTGTACATGAAGAGAGTCACAAAATGAAAATTTCCTGAAATAACAGAATCACAGATGGCACCATAACCGAAGGTCTGTAAAAACTGAGTCACTTATGTTGCATCAGAGGAAATAATTTGTGTAAGAAAAGTTGATATAAATGAGATTGTAAATACTTACAACAAATAGAGCAATTTAGACTTTCTTTAAAAATGCAACACAAAGGAGTCAATCTGATGATTAATGCAGACATTAGAACCTTGAAGCTAATAGCTGTATGAGTGGGTTCCACAACCACCTACAGACTGCTTCCCAGATGGTGCATCCGAATCTTGTGTAAAGGTGCACGGGGTGCCCAGAGCAAAGTATGAAGTGAAAGGAAGTAATTGTAGTAAAACTTGCCACAAAATTAAATATTTGAAGAAAATAGTAGCTCACCATGTTACACCAAGTATGGAACACAAGCGCCTTTCCAACAGGAATAGGAAGATACTGGAAAGTCAGCGCCGGCTCTGTAACAGCTGATCATGAAACCTCATCTCACTGCAGCAAACAGGACATTTGGCAGTCAGTCTGTCCTACCCTGGCCTGTGCAGGTGACCTCTTGGGAGCTGTCCTCATGAGGTCCTGAAGGAGCACATGGTTTGATGTTTCAGGTGACTGTCCAGCACAGTCTCAACAAGACCAGTAATTAAAAGGCAAAAGCACTCTGACAATTAATACTTGGTACAATCACTGAATTCTAAGCAGCCACACAATAAAGATTAAGATTGAAGACAAAGTCAGGAAGAAAGGCATGAAGAGCAGGTAGATATTAAAGATAAAAATACAGCATCACTTCCCTCACCTCTCCAGCCAGAGAATCATTTTGTCTCAGAAGTGATTTGATTCTGCATCACATTGGTTTGTGGTTTGATATCCTTTTTTTTTTGACTAGTCCAATTTCAGCCCTGAAAAAATATAATTGGCCAGGGCTCTGTTTCTGTGCTTGAAATTTCAATTCAATAACCTCTCTTCTATTGTATTCCACAGAGATCCAGAAGTAATGTGTGCTCAGGATATGAGAAGAGTGATTCTCTGGGAGAACTGAAGTTCAATTCCTTTATTTCGTTTCAATAAACAGAGGTTGACTTTTAAATTGGCAGATTTGTCAAAGGTGGTTTTTTATCACAATTAAAAGCTGAGACATGTAGTGGTCTTATCAAAAGAAAAAATAGATTTTTTTTTCCCACATTTCTATGCAAGTATCAGTCAGAAAAGACAGAGTAGAGGCAATACGACCAGACAATATTTTCACAAATACTCACGATGATTAAAAAATGAATTTGTTCCAGCTGTGTTTGCTTCTCTCAAATAGGCAAATAATTCTGTTATGGTCACACACATTCTCACGGAAAGAAAACTTTGGAGACTCATTAGGATTCATGGAAAGCAAAGTTTATACAGAGAAGGAAATCAGCCAGACAGGAGTCAGACTGCACTGATCACAACCAGCACTTCAAACACATATAACTACTCATGGGAATATCAGAGAGAATTATAGTAGCACCTTGTGCAAGACTTCAAACATGTCAAGCTCTGCCTTGGACAAACACTGGGTCAAACACAGCAAGTGTCAAAAAGTGACACTTTTTATGATTATTTACAACTGTGATTGTCTTACTTGAAGGACCCCAGCCTGAGAGGGTTCTAGTTTTTTTGTTTATATCTGGCTTTAATATTTATATTTATTAAAATCTTACATAGCTTTATATTTATATTTATATTTTTATTTTTATTTTTATTTATATTTATCCAGATGAGGAACAACTGTCTTCTGATCTGAGAAAGCCATCTCCCTCAACACCACAGCCAGGAATGTGGAGTATTTAAAGCAGCTGATGCATGGGGAAAAAAGAGCCAAGAAAGACAACAGCTACAGATGTAAAGAGGAGACAGCAGTGGTGTTGTGCCCGTAGAGCACAGCTGTAATTTCAGTCCCAGCACGACCCGCAGCCCATCCTGCCCTAGCAGAAATAAGTTGGATACTTGCTAATGCTGCAGCTGCGACACAGCAAAACGGAGACAACAAAGCCTGGTGGTAAACACCCCAAGCAAGGTGTCACAGCAAGTCAGATCAGCTGGCAAGCCAAATGGTTTAAAAGTCTTGTTTTGAGCCAGTCCACCAGCCTGTCCTGCTCAGGAGGTGCACAGACCCTCCTGGCACCAGTGGCCAGGAGAGGGGACAGGCTCAAGCCTTTGAGCAGTGGCACCGAGCTGGTTTGCCTTGAGCCAGCTATGAAGCTCTTGTGGCCAGCGTGGCTAATACAGCACACCATGCATGGGTTTCATGAGAATGGTTCCAAATTGCCTGGATAAAAATAAACACGGGCAGATTTATGCAGGTGCTGTGAATCTTAGGACAGCATAGCCTTATGCCAGTGACCCTGGTGCCATGAAAAGCTCATCCATGCAGCCACTGTTGGAAGATGCCTTGGGTACCAAAGAAGCAGTAGTGGGAAACAGCAACTGTAGTATTTAGAGGGAATGTAAAAGGGCTCACTTCCACCCAGGCAGTTTTCTCTCTATATAATTTTTTGCCAACTGATAGCAGTTCATAACCACGCAACTGGGGGAATCCCTGTGCCATCTGGAGCATTTCTGAACAGGAGTTTCATAAACCATTACACAACACTTCTACCTTCGTGTGCATATTCCCAGGAGGGGATCGCAGTGGCCTAGGCAATGAATGTTTGAAATCCTCACAAAACTTGATCAGCTCCACGCTGCATTTCATCACCTTCTGTCAGATGGCTCCACTTGGCAGATCTTGACATCCCACTCTGAGCAATTTTTCAAAGTGTATTTGAGGAACCTTCCCATTCCTCTACACAAAGAGGTAACATGGATTTCTGTCACCCTGGATGGGTTAGTTGCACTGTGAGTCATAACCAGAGCACACAGCAGCACTACCAGACTCTCCACCCTTCAGAGATGGGGAAAGAGGGGGCTGGCACTAGATACCACAGTTTGTCCCACCAGGGTGGCATCCACCTGGTGCTATTAAGTCATCCTGGAGATGTATAAAACCCAGCCCAAGAGGAGAACCAGGATGCCCTTTCCCTGCAGGCATCACCAGGAAAAAGGCAGGTTTCAGAGCTGTCCTTGCCACACCGCCAAGGTCAGCACAAGCACTCACTGTCTTCAGCTCAGACTGGTAATCCATCTAGCTGGAATTGGGTCTGCCTGTCCCATGTGAAAACCCTCCTGTCCCCATCCCATTTCTTCTGGACTTTTTTGGCCACCTGAGGAAAGCAAAGAAGGGCTGCTCACCCCACCTCTGTAAAGCCCTTTATGATAGTGCTGAAGAAAAAATGGTAGGTTGACAATTAATGGAGCACAGATTAGTTTGTGGCCTCCAAGAAAGACATAGCCTGGCACACTGCCTGTGAAGAGCTTCAGCAAATACAGAACTTTCTTGTTATTATTTATATAAATCTGTTTTATTTTTCCAATGGACTATTTTTAAGTGTTTTGTGAGTAAAATGCATCCATCTCTTCACTGGGTTTCCACAGAGAAGTGCTCTGCTTCCCACAGGTCTCCAGCCAGCACACCACCACCATAACTCTAGCAGCATCCTTTTATCCTGCCACACTCCTGCTTACCAGCAGAAGAAAGGACAGCAGGTGCTGACCTGATTCCAAATTACAAATATACTTGACCTCTCACTGCAACCTCTCAGTGTGCAGGGACATTAATTGGTGTCTGTCCTCTTTCCAGAGAGTGGATAGAGGTCAAATGTCATGATATAAATATGAATAAATCATCTCTGAGATCTCTCCATCAGAACTGAAATTACTTGATATTTGCTGGGCAGTAGAGACTGACAAATGGAAAGATGGATGGATGGATGGATGGATGGATGGATGGATGGATGGATGGATGGATGGATGGATGGATGGATGGACGGATGAAAGAAAAGAACAATGGACACTGAAACTGTGTGGTTTTGCTGCCTTTGAAGACCACACTGATGTGAGATAGCACATATGACCATCACAAAACATCTGGTGGCTGCAGTGGTCAGACTGCTATTCTAGCATCAGAAAGGTCAGAAGTTGTTCCCTTTTCTTTGAGAGGTTGTCTCATAAACCAAAAAAAGAGGAAAAGCATCTTCATCTGTGGCCTGTAACAGTCTTTTTGTGAGCTCTTACAGACTTTGTACTGGAGTGGATGTCAACCTGATAATGGCAAATCAGCTCTCAGCATCTCAGTCAGTCCTGATGCTTCATCCTGGTAGGAACATATTCATCCCGAATATGAAGTTCTCTGCAGCTGTTTGTCCGAGGTGGATGTCCTCCTGGGACACCTTGCAGGCCATCTTCTGGACACAGAGGCATCCTGGAGGCGCTCCATCACTGCTGCAGCACAGTTGGTTTTTTAACCTCTCCATGGATTTATAACTGCTCCAGGCAATAGTGATCCTGTTAGCTGCATGCTCTTTCTTTCATTAACAACTCTTCATTTCATCCTCACAATCTGTGAGACCTTCTTGTATCTGCATGTCTGCCTCAAAGCAGGTTTGCAATCTGCAGAGCAGGAATTGTTTTCTCTATGTTTTTTTTTACCACAGTATGTGGCAAACCACAGCACATGGCAAACCATCCTGACTGGATTGCATCGGACATCAAGGGAATGTCCAGCAAAGCCCACTGCACCACAGCACAGTGAAGGCTGAGTGGAGCAGGAAGCTCAGGCTCATGGAGGTTAGCTGGGGGAAAAGGACCATTTCAGGGCAGGGACCTCTGCAATGCTTGGCAGTGGCTCAGCAAATCTTTCTTGCTCTCCTTTTAAAAGTACATTTCTAAATGTGCTGCCTTGAGGCCAAAGAAATTCCCAGAACAAGCATGAATTTTTCAGGAGAATGGAATGTGTCTACTGCTGTTCTCTAAGACACAAAGGAGACAAAAAAGGGTTATTTTCTGATTTCAAAGAAGATATTCCTAGTATAAACTTCCAGCAACACATCCAGACAAAAACACACAAAAATACTACATATATTAACATATATGTGTGATTACCACCACCACAGTTCTGACAGAAGCCCATCCTGGTAAACCATCTTCATGTTCCTGCACTATAAATCATTAATCGTAACCACTTGATCTGGAAGTAAAGCACTTTCTCTCCCAAGAACATCCTAACTGACAAAGGGGAGAGAAAAAAGCCAAGCAAAATTTGCTTTGCTTGTTAGTGAAAGCCCCAATAATGCACAGTCCTTGCTCCCTTCTCGTGCTCAGTATCTGGAATGGCTGCAGAATCGTTATCAGGCTGTTGGGCAAGGCTGGGGAGTGGAAATTTATGTATGGCACCCTTAGGGCTAATTGCGTGTGCCACCATTCAGGTGAATAGAAAACTCATACACTTGGCCTGCACCCAAAGTGACAGCCTTATCCCCCGTGTCACATAAACATGATTAAGAAAACAATTTTTTCCCCCTCAGTTACTGAGCATTAAATCTTAACTAACATGCTGCTGAACTGAGAAATGCTCGGTGTGTCCAGCGGTGGATCAGTCCCCCGCTGATGATGCAGGCTCCTGATTTTGTGTCCTTCAAACCACCTTCCCTCTCCGCTCAGGACACCCAGCCAGTGCAGCATCGGTGCCCATATTAGCAGTCAGGATGGTGCAGAAGATTCAGCCCCCATGGTTTGTGGGAGGCACAGGAGTGAGGTTAGGATGGGACAGAGTGTTCTGAAGCAGCTGCAGACCAACACAGTCATTCTCTCTCTATACTTGTCTATACGCCCATGTACATATACTCAGAATATTTCCACTCTGATACGAAAGCCTGGTGAACAGAATCTGTGCATTTCATCAGCTGTTTCTAAAGGCTGAAGCCTTAGCAGGCTGCACCCTTCTAATGGAGGTCAAGACTTCAGTGATTTTTTGTGATAATACAGAAGAAATACGTAATCCTCTGTTACATGGCTTTCTAGTGAAGAAGTCTGATCTCTGCTTCTTCTAGATACTTCCACTTTGTAATGCTGCACAAGAGGGGATCCAGCCATGTGGAAGTGGATATAACCAAATAAAATAACCAACACTCTAATCTTATTATTGATACATATTGCCAACATTTCTCTTCCACCAACAGTTCACATACATCCAGGGAATGATGCAGTCTTTTAGATGATTTACCACTAACTAATTAAAATACCAAACCCAGATGAATCAAATCCCCTCACATTCTCACATCTGAACAGAAAGCATTTGAGTAGTCAAACTTGTACTTAGCTTTTCAGAAAACCAGTCTGGAAAGGAATTTAGGGAACCCTCCAAACCATCCCCATGCCCTAAGCTATACCACTGGCTGAAGTTAGAAACATTCCACATCTGGGATCCCACTAGACTTCATGCATCAAGAAAATGGTCCAAACAACTGTGACTGACCAACATTTTATCTTGCAATGTCTTTTTTTTCTGATTGGAAGTTTTCAGCTGCCAGCATAAGTATAAATTCTCCTCACTTCAGGCACGTAAATATTTCCTTGCAACAGTGCCACGAAAAACAGGCCCACTGTGAGTCATTTTATCTCAGGCAATTTTTCATAATTGGACTCTTCTTGATATAGGTGTGATATCGGATAATAAAATAAATAATTTGTCACTTTTATAAGCAGAAGGGAAAAAAACAGATTTATAGCATTGGGATTTGGAAATGCTTGTTACTCACTTGTTTCCCATTTTGTGTCTTCTCAAGAAGTTAAATAAAAACATCAATGTCTGTCTGCAAAGAGTTACAGGGGAAACAACAGTGTGTATTAAATTGAGACTTCAGAGGGGAATTTCAATCAGTGTATTATCAGGATGTTCTGACAAAGTTTAAAATCTCTAGAGATAAAAACAGTTACTAGAACTCATACAGCTGTTTGATGCTGATCTGTGATTGCTCTTACAAGCAAAAAGCAAAAAACAGGAAAGAATGGTTGAAAATTTTAGCAGCAATTAAGGAACATGAAAGAGAGGAAGGAAAGAAGAGGAAGGTGCAACAAGCAGAGAATAACATAATAAGCACCAGTGATGCGAAGCTAAAAGAAAATGCCTTAAAGTAAGAAAGAAGGCACATGTATTTCATACAGAGTGATGAAACCTGAGAATATATTACTGTAAATTCTCCATTTTGTGATATCCTCTCTAAAACCAAGTGTCTTAGTCAAACAGGGTTCAGAATGGGAGTAATGGATTCAACTTGAGTGTGTGCTCTAAAAGGATAAAACAGAAATAGAAGTAAGTATGGATAAGCTCAAGCATACAGAGTCCCCTTCATCTGCAAAGCCTCAGCAAGTCAGAGTCCCTCAAGGAAAAGGACGAAGTGCCAAGGGAATGAAAAGCAGAACTGGCTGTAGGGTAGGTACAGGGTCAGCTAAGGCACTGCCAGATGCCCATGAAGGGACTGCCCCACCAGTGCCAAATCAGGCTGGCCCCAAGCTCAGGCCTGCAGAGATCCATCTCCTCCTGGCTGAGAGGCTACTGGGAGCACCTCGAGTGCAAGGCACACAGCAGCATTCAGGAAAGGCTCTCTGAAGAAAATAATGATGATCACAAAGAGCCTGAAAGCTGGAAGGCTTTCCAAGCTATGGAATTCACAAGGGAAGGAGCCCACAGGGCTGCTCAAGCCCTGCCCTGGAGGTCTGGGGCCTCCCATATTTCCACCTGTTCTCCGGGGTCGCAGGCACCCACATCTAAGCCCAGACCAACCATGAGTGCTACAGGGACCTCCTGTCCCCTGAGAGCTCTGCTCTCTCCCTCCTCCCCTCTGGCCCTTTCTGTGCTAAAAGGAGAGCACATGTCAGGGTAGAAACCCAGCCCCCATTTTTTGTCACCTCCTGGAGGATGTTATTTCTTTCCATGTGCTGTATAGAATGCATAGGTGCATTGCCTGGGCATCAGTAGTTGGGTGTGCTGGGTAAATGGTGAAATACCCCTCAGACTGCCACTTGCCAGCTCTGCTTCTCCCAAAAGGCCACTCAAGGTGTATCAAAGTCACCAAGTCAGTGCATTTGCTTTGCACAAATTCAATTTTCGAGTTTCTCGACAGTTCGGAGACATGAAATGATAGACTGAAGGTTTCAAAACTGATAAGTGTAACAGATACTTTGCTTATGCCTCACTCTCACTTTAGTTCATCTTCCATGCTACTTGACACTTATTTTTGAGTAGTATATACTGGTATGGAATTAAATGCTAAAATCTTATAAAAAAGGAATTTTCTTCTGTGCATTCCTTGATCACCATGTAAACCATGGAAAGAATAGCAATACTGTATTGGATAGCCCCCAAATTAAACACACTGAAGGGAAAAAAAAGGAACAGCTCACACAGGAAAAGCAATTTGGGTTTTAGAAAGCCTTCTAAAATGCAAAAATATTGCATTTTAATACAAGGATTGTTACCGAAGAAATCATTACTCAGACATATCTGAAGTGTTACAAACTACAGGAGGAAATCAGAAAAGAAGAAAAATCAGGAAAAAGACAATCAGCAACTGAAGCTGAATTCTAAAACCACATGACAGCTTTGTCCTTTTCATTGAGTCTACTACACACAAAACAGAAACATGTTTGAAAAAATTTGGCATTCAGAGACATTAAAATTATTCAGTTACTGTCATCACTCACTGAGAAACATGACGTTCCATCGCATGAGTCATCTCTGCAAGGAAATGGGCACAAAATGTACTGTGAAGCACACTGAGAAGTCACAAGTACAGGACCCAAAGAGAGAGGGAGTTTCTGATGTGTAACAAGAGCATGACTTTTGCTGATGCCAGCTGTGATCATGCCTTTAGCTTGGTACAAGGGATGGGCCACAGCAAGGAGGTGGAACTGCTGCTGGCACCTCCCTGGAGGAGACCCATTCCAGGTGGGAAGAAGACACGGGAACATTTTCCTAGCTTCTCTGTGTCTATTTTTTAGCACCTCTTGGATAAATGCATCCAATAAACCCAATTGCTGCAGCAACTGAACTCTCACCATGTAGTGCAGCAATAAAACAAGCTTGCAATAAAACAAGGGAATTTTCCAGGGCTTCTCTGGTCTTTCTGGTACCCATTAAGCCATGACAGAGAAGGGGACTCGTGTATCTCATTTAAGTATGTTTTAGATCTCCCCCACAGCCATAACTGTCTGCTGAGGATGTTTGGGGAGGGCATACCAAGCCTTCAGCATCAAAGCAGAGGCAGGTTGACCCTCTGGAAACTGCTCAACAGCTGCTGAGCATGTTGGCACCTGGAGACCAGGCAAGGCAGCTCACATTCACTGTCACGGTTTCTTCAGGGACATGTCCCCCAGTCTGGCTCTCCAGGTGGGCATAAATCCTCCTTCTGCTCCTTTAGGTGGGTCTAAATCTCTGCCAACTTTTCCACATGGACCGGAGTGCCCAAAACCTCCAGGCTTGCCCTCCACTGCACATGAGGACCCTCTATACTCACTCATTGCCATGATGGCAATGTGAAACTTCTCCTTCTGAAGATCTTGATTCTGGACCTCCCCAGAAGCAGTACACCCAAAATTGCCCCAAACAGCAGCTGATGCTCCTTCACAGTGGCCCCTCTTCCCTCGTATGTCCCAGCTAATGCCCTTGACCCTTTGTACCTCAGAGCTATGTACCCCAAATGCAGAGCTCATCTTGGAGAACAAGAGGCCAAAGACTTCCCACAGCATCAGGTACACAGAGCTTATCCCACACAGTCTTCCCTCGCTGCCGTAGCTGCTCTGCAGTGTAGTTAGGTGGCACAATTCAATGCAGCTCATGACCAGTTCCTGTCACCGTGCATCACATGCCCCTTGTTGCAGACAGCTGTTATTTATTCTAAGACTGTCTCAAAGTCTTCCTCCGAAAAATCCTCCACAATTTCAAAAGCCGTGATTTTCTTTATCTCCTTTTTGTTTCACAATCATACTGTGAAATTGCTGGGGATTTTTTCCCCTCCTCTTTTAGAAGTCAGGATTGCATTTCACTTGCAAACAAAGCAACTGAATAATCTTACAGTCAGCCTCTTCCCTTAACGGGACGTTTTTAACTTTTTCACTTTAAGGACTTTGCAATGAAAGTCCTTGATTAGCTAAAAACACGTACTAATTAGTATTTTATGATGAATTTCCAATGCATGTCTTTTCAATGGAAGTATTAAAAAACTTAGTCTGCATCTTACCGTCTTTCTTTGTGGCCATTTGAAAAAATTGTCCTGCCTCGTGATGACATAGGGAATCTTATCCAGAGACAACCCAGACTGTGTGAAAGCAGTATCTGTACAAAAAGCATTCAGACAAAACCAGCATGGTATCTTCACTTGAAACAGGTCCTGAACAAACAATTTGTACAGGAGTCAAGAAAATAGTAGCATTGAAGGAAAGAAACAAGTTCCAAATGAGTGGCTCATTACAGTGGAAAACAGTCAATCACATCTGGTCCTGCAGGTGGAGGTTTGCCTCCATCACCCCCCAACAAAACTCCCAAAGAGTAGAAGTGACATACTAACTGTGTTCATGGTGGCTTTTGATTCCCCAGCATGAAAGGACCATATAAATTTACCAAAGAAAGTCAAGGAGTAGTCAATAATGTGATTTGTCTCAAATTAACCTATAGAGGTGTTCAAAAGCCCAAACACAAGAGAAAAGAGACCACTTGACTTGTCAGAGGTGGGGCACAGCCATCCTGGCCACAGAAACTGCTGAAGAAGGACCAGTAGATTGTATCTGGCTCCCTCGTGCCTTTGGCAGGTTCCCTCGAGAGCCAGACATGGCTCAGCAGGGGGGTGCACTTACATCCTCCGTCTTGTGATCGCCCAACAGCTGAGCATGGGGGAAAGCTATGGATTTCCTAACCACAAAAGGACACGTGTCTGGAATCACATTCCTTGTGGGTGCCAACAGTAAGATTAAGAGCTAAGCTCTTTTTTGAGTCATTCATCAGCTCAGATGTGAGTTGTCAGCCATTTGAACGTTTTCCACTAAAGCTGCCACAGTCTGTGCTCTTTATCCATTCTCCAAGTATAGCAGCAGAGATGTGTCAGACCCACTATTTTCATTTATTAAAACTTTCTGCCTAGTTTGACAAACTGGAGGAAAGTTCTAGATAGAGCTGAGCATTAATTAACCTTCTTGCATTCTCCTAAATCTCCAGTTCAAAGCAGTACACATTGTAAAACATAAGAGGAATGATTCTCTCTCATTTAAGATACCTACTGAGACCCTTTGTCTGACTTTCCCTGCACTCTAACCCAGGCCACTTCCCTAGTGCTTCAGAGACTTCCAAAGCTTCTGTCCAGACCATCAGCTATACATCCTCCAATTTTTAAAGCAAAAGAGTTAGCTGGAACATAATCAGAGAATGAAGAAGGCTTTTAGGATAGGTCCAGTTCCTCATAACTTTTAGGTACCTTACTCAGGATAGTGGCACATGGTTTTACAACTTTTTGGAGGGGAATGGTTGGAGCATTGAAATCCAGGAAGTCCTGTGTGTCATGAGGAGAAGGGTAGCAGCAAGTTGGCATTGCTGGGGTGAAGCCCTGGGAACATGTGTCTCTCCCCATGGAAGCCAGTGACCCTGCCTGAGGCTGTCCCCAGGAGACATCAGGCCTGCTCAGATCTACTGGCTGAGCTGCTCTTAGGAGGGATCCCTGTCCCATTTTGGTCAAAATGCCCTGGCTGAGTCCAAACAGTTCAAGAGTGAGACTTGAGATTCACCAGCCCAGGCTCCTTACAAAGTCAACAGAGAGGAGAACATTTCTGTAGGGCAGCTCAGGCTCCCAAGGTCCAAGTCTGGGCAGCCTGCTCTGCCTTTGTCCCATAGAGTCTGTGGCAATTGAACTCCTGAGATGGATGGTTTAGGAGGAGGTCACAAGCTGAAGGTGGACATGAGGTTTAGACTGGCACTCAGAGCTGAGTGCAGTTTGGAGGGACTGGAGACACTGGAGAGGGAAGTGGGTGGAAGCAGCTGGTCAGGGTGACTACTGCAGCTGGGGCAGCCTCTGGGAAAGGGGATGGGTGCCTCCCCAAGGGGGACAGTGTGTTCTTGCCATCAAAATGGGACAATTAGCTGAAACCAGTGGGAATTGTGCTCAAGTACCATAATACAGGGATAAAAAATTATAAGCACCACAGAAATCTGTAATGTATTTACTGTGAGGAAGCTGAAGGCACAACTCTAATCCCACTCAGCATTCATTTGGTAAAAGTACATCAGTATCTGCTTTTCACAAACCTGTTATGCAAAGAGTACTAGAGAGATCTTTGAGTCATGAGAGGGGAGTCCAGCTCCTCCAGGACCTGCGGCAACAGAGATACTTTGCATAATTTATAATGTAAAGCAAAACTAGAGGGAAAGGAATCCCAGGAGTTAATGGATTTGACTCCACTTATTTCAATAAATTACAGCACTGACTCCAGGGCTCAGTTCAACAATATTTTTAGTGAACTAGATGCAGAAAATAAACAAGCTTTTTTTGTAGTTTTTAGGAAGACAAAGTGTACAGGTTCTAAGTGTACAGTAGCTTTTCAAAGCTACTCCCAGGAAAAAGGCAGGGAGTAAAAGTGAGACCCTTCAGTCTAAGAAAACAGCAGCAAACTGAAAAGCTCAGAATGGAAATAATCCAGTAACTTGTGATTTAGGTGTAATATTCTGGCCCTGAAACTAAAGCAGAAGGAGATTTTATTACAAACGCAGCTGCTTTTTTAATTAGACAGTGACAAGCAGTAGGAAAAAATAGCATAGGAGCAATTTTGTGTGGGGACTGTGTGACCTAATAGCTGTTTTTCAACTCTAATATCAATGATTTTGTGCTGTAGTTTCCTTCATCAACTGACTGGGGACTGTTTTTCAAGTCATTAGGAAGCTAGGAACATACCAATTTTGTTTTAGAACCACAGAGAAATGGTACTTATAAAAAAAAGGTGGGGGTTTTATTCTCACCTAAACTGATTGTGCATCATTTAAACTGGGCTGATACAGTGGCCATGCCTTTTTTGCTACTGATAGACAGAAGAGAGGAATCAGACCCCATGTGATATTTCCAGACAGCAAGTTGCAGACCGAACTTGTAGAAGTGGCAGTTCTTTGTGTTTCCATAGCAACCCAAGCTGCAGTTGTCGGTAATTAAAATTAACTCCATAGTTTTATTGGAATGCCAGGAACTGCCTTCTCAGATGATGGAGACAAAACAGAAGCAACAATATCTGCCAAAATAACAGTTTTCTATATACAGCTCTGTTATTCCACCAGCAGCATTCAGCCACATTGCATCCTTGCCTCTTTCAGTGCTGTTCTGGCATCTGACGGTATCTAGAAGATTTTAACCCAACTCTTACTGCAAGCCCAGAGCCTTGCAGATGCATCCTGCTGCTGACACATGGTTCTCCTGCCTGGGCAGTCCTAGGCATGCCCTCCTCTCTCCCTAGCCTGTAGGTAAGAAAGGTGAGAACAGCCTTTCTCCAGATCAGGCTCCCCTAGAGCCCAGTGAGGCTGGGGCTGGTGAGAAGGTGCATCCTGTGACTCCTAAAAGGTGGACAGAAAAACACATTGATAGTCTTGCCGGGCTGTGACATGGCTTTAGGGTGGCACCTTTCATTCCTACCCCTGAGCTGCCATCCCCAAAGCAATCGTCTCTGCCACAGATCACATAGCATGGGCAGGGCTGCAGACTGCAGCAAGTAGTGGTGGTGGTGGGGAGGGGAAAATTGCATCCCTCCAACCCTCCACACCCTTCACTCCTACTAAAAGCTCCCTAGAAAAAGTGCTTTTCACATAGAGTAGATCTACATCCCAAGTAAGGGACACAGGGAAAAACACAGCACTAAGCCCCTGATCATCAAGCACTGCTTCAGTCAGGTAATTTCTTGGCTTTGTCTTGAACCTTCCCCACCAGCTGTCTGCAAAGCCGGGTTTGGACCTGCATGCTGAGATGGTTCATTGCAGGACTTCTCCCAGGGTGACTATTAGACTGATTTGAGAAGATAGCACCGTGTTTGGCTCCCTCTGCACCACCAGTCCTCCAGCACTATCCCGGATGGCTTTGCAGCCTCACATGTCCTTGTGTTAAATAGCAGCAAAACACATCGCAATCATGAAAAAAACCTCTGCTGTGGTGGGCTGCAACACTTCACTCATTTTCCTTCAGACAAGTTGAACTGGAAAAACATGATAAAAATAATAATCATAGTTTTATGTGGGGCCCAGGGGAGAGCCAGGGCCAAGTGCTGTTAAGTGTAGATGCAGCCAGTCTGCTCTGGAGGGAGCAGAACAGACATGAACCTATTTGTTCTCCTTGGCCTCCCAGAGAAAGATCAGTCCTTGGCTCACTTTTATTTACTAGTAGGGATGTACACATAGAGTACTGAAAACCAGTCCTGTGTTCAAAAAGCTCCTAACTTAATAGAAAGGTAAATTATTTTGCTTCTCAGAGAAAGAATATATTTTCCAACTGGCTAAGCATACATTGAAATTCATCTCTTAGGGCCATAGCTTACCAGCAGTTAGCATCTCTAGCAAAACAGATTGCCATTAGTTGCTCTTAGTTGTTAGGTAAGCCAAAATAAAGTGTTATATTAATAAAAAATATTTTCCTAATATCTACCCTAAAAAGATAGCAGTTAACAGCAAAAAAAGTACCTGCATTTCATGGTAATAATTCAAATGAGGCAGGAAACTGTAACACCAATGATTTATATCTTTCGGATGAATGCGAATACAAAATACATACATACATGCATACATACATGTATCATGAGCTCAGTAATAGCACCAAAACCATATGCAGAGAGGTATATGCTCTAAAGGTAATATCCATGACTAGCATGATGTCTCCTACCAAAAATATAATTGGCAAAACTATACCCTCTGCAATGAAGTCTTAACGGGCTTCTATGGAAACTGACTTCAATAAAGAAGGCTGGAACTAGAACTGTCTGAGTTTAAAATCTTTTTTAAAACACAGTTTGAAGCAAAATTTTGGGGTTTTTTTGTTTTTTTGTTTTTTTTTTTAATTTGGAAATCAGCTTTCATTTTCTGTTTGCTCATTTCCTTTTATTTAGACAATAAATACCTGGAAAATTTTGCTCTTTGTAATTTTTACCCCAGAAAGCCTCAAAGGACCAGTTCAAGAATCTCTCACAGAGCAGACCAGAAGTGCCCCCGAGCTATGATTCAATAATCCATCCTGTAGATGGAACAACCCAGTCACATTATGATTATTGTTCACCACTTCCAGCCCTGGTTTTGTGCTGAAACAAAACTCTGGTAAGGCACAAACCACAATTTCCAGGAATGTCTGTACAAGCAGCACAATGCAGTGATGAGCATTCAGGGCTTGTGAACAAGAAGGGTCCCTTTGGAAGCAGTCATGTTTAGAAGTCCATGATTGTTCCTTGCAGCTTCTTATACAATGCTATCAATAGTCAAAATCCTGCCGGGAGTCAAAATATTTTTCAAAATGAGCTTGTGTTGCTCCGGGGTTGTATTGGCTGTATTGCTGTGCTGCTGCGTTTGACTGCTTCCTTTCCCTCCCACTTGAAACTTGATAAGATCACGGTGGGAAATGGAGCGTAAGATGGACAAACAATGCTGTTACTCGGTGAGAAATGCACTCAGGAATAGAGGAAATCCTACATTTCCTTACGAAGATAACTTTTCAAATAAGACTTTAAGAAAATATGCAGGTCCTAGTCACAAGGGGAGCCAGACGTGAGCCAGGCACAAGCTCCAAAGTTTGTGTGTTGTGAAGGGACACTTAAGCCTCTACATAAAAGTTGTCTAACAAGTGCCAAGGCAGAAATCCACGTCCAGACCTCGGGTGCAAAAGACTTAATGCCAATGAGCATTACACTGAGATGTGTTCATGCAAGCTGCCCAGGAACCTCTCCGGCTGCTTCACTGCAGCATCCTGCCTCTGGTGAGGGGTATGTGCTTGGAAAGCCCCCCCTAGATTGCTAAATGTGTCCCACATGTGCAAGAGGGATCCCTGCAGCCACCAAAATAGAGTGACACTGTTGCCTGTGCCCATCAAGCAATGCACAGTGTATGCACTGTGCCACAGGGTTTGTTGCAAGGATGGGGTGGGCTGCAGAGCCAGAAATCTGTGCAAATATGGCATCACCCCAAGACCCACCCCACAGGAAAAATTTCCACGTGGGGAAAGACAGTTCATGCAGGAAAAAAGAACATGTCAGCAAACCCACCCCAGCCCATATGGCCAAGGTGTCTTCAGGACAGCCTGTGGTCTTAAAATGAAGCACATGCTCAAGTGTGCTGTTAGAAACCTTATGCCGCTTGCCATGTGAGCAGCAGCACAGCTTTCCCAAAGCAAGCTGTCTGGGAAGCTGACTGGCTGTCTCTCTGTGCCGGGGCCATGAGCAGGGAGGAGAAGCACCGGCTGGGAAATCAAGTGCTTGAAATGTTTGATCATGCATACAGCAATTATATGGAGCATGCGTACCCAGCTGATGAACTCATGCCTTTAACTTGTAGTGGACAAGTGCAGGGTCAGGAGCCAAGTCGAGGGGGGAATTGATGCCTTAGGTTTTAACTTCTGTATTTTTCAAATTCGGTACTGCTTAGTGTGTAACTCTGAAGTTTCTTGTAGCCTGTTAATTTCTGCTCTCTCATGCTAGGTAGACATAACAAAGCCTCTCCGGGCCTGCTCTTCAAGGACACCCAGACCGTCCTAGGCCCAAAAAGTATAAACCAAGAACCTCTCAGGGGGGCAAGCAGAGGGGAAATTACATCATTAAATTGAAGCTTTAATTAGAGAATTAACCCTGATATGTAAATGCACCAAACCTATAAAACTGTGAAGAACTCGTGACCTGTTGTCCATCTCGGGGTCCATCTTGGCAGTAGCCTCTGGCTCCCCAGGGTGTGCCTTTGAAGGCCCTTCAAATAAATACTTACTTTTATTCCCTTACTCCTGTCTAGTCTCTGTTTCTAGGAGGCCTCTTAAGGCATCAATACAAATTGTTTTTGAGCTACATACACCAGGGACTTTTCATATGTATCACATATCTGCACAGATGTTTGGTGCAGTAGGACACAACAATCTGTGAATTGAGCACCTCAGGTTAGGAGAGACCAAGCTCATCTCATGCAGCCTTGGGTTTAATACTAGATTTCAACAAAACAGAAGAGGAATTCAAACACCTTCATGCAGGTACTCACATACCCAAGACACTTTTCTTTCACCTCGGGGAGAGTTTAAAATTTCAGAGCCAGGTATTACCATGTCAATTTTTTCTGACCAGATGAAATTCAGGTCAGCAAAAGCCTGCCCAGAAATTGGAAAGCAGACCCTTCTGCACAGCATGACAGAGGTAGGAAGGAGGGGGGCACCCCAATTCTCGACACAGCCACTTGGAGAGCCCAGAGCTGCAAATACCTTTTCCACCCATCCTGCACAGCAGGAAACCCTCAGCAGCAGCAGCAGTGAGTGTGAGCAGTGCTGGCAGAGGCAGCCAAATGCAGCCAAACCTGGCAACACAACTGTGCTGCCTGGTAGAAGGGGAGAGAGAGATAACAGCAAGAAAAATTTAAATTAATTAGAGATACGGCTTCAAAATCTCATCATCTGCTCTGAAGGGGTTAAACCTGTTCTCTATGTTTCTCTGACCTGTCAATAGTGTTAAAATTGCCTCCTTTCCTCCTGCTTTTTTATATACTGCTACACAGTGGGATTCCAACTTGCAGGCCTGGCTTCTCTAGGACTTCATTCATTTTGCTATGGTTGGCTGCATTTTTCAGAACTCTTTCTTTTGCCTTCATTAAACTTGAATAAAAAGGGGTCTATTAAAAAATGCAAAGGACTCATTTTTCAAAATCAACCCTAGCCTTCAATTTTTCAAGGTTAGAGCACTTTTTCTTTCATTTGATTTAATCCCAACTGCAAAAGTAAGGAAGAAACCCATTTGGAGGGTAACCAAGAACTTAAGTGCCTCAGAACCAAGCAGGACAATCCAACACTGCCTGATCCATTCACCAAGCTGGGCTCTCCATGGTGATGGTGGGAGGGAGACGTCTTCCTAACAGAGCCATCCAGAGGGTGGCTGAGCACAGAAGGAGTCTCCCCAGGGAAGTGGTCACAGCACCAAGCCTGCCAGACTTCAAGAAGCATTTGGACAATGCTCTCAGGCACATGGTGGGACTCTGGGGCTGTCCTGTACAGGGCCAGGAGTAGGACTTTGATTATCCTTGTGAGGCCCTTCCAACTCTGGGTATGCTTTGACTCTATGATTCAGAACAAGAGGCAAACTGTGGAGCTCCAGCAGATCTTCTGTAGAGCCCTGTCTTTCCCTGGCTGGCATTAGGTGCCTGAGTTTAAATCCTTCCATCAGCTGTACAAATATCCACTGATGTGCACTAAACTTTCACAGCTGTGATCAACTCCTAAAAGAGCACTTGGCCATATCTTCAGGAACTGGGTCAGAGCAATTGGATATCTTCCACCCAGACAAGACAGAATTCTGTTTTGGAACAGGTTTGGATTCACAACTAAGCACCCATTTTCAAGGTGACCTTGTCCCTCAGGCTTCTAAGTCAAGTTGTTTTTAAAAGGTTAGCAAAAAATAAAAGCTCCATATTTTAAAGAGCTTAGTGCACAGGGTTAGGCACAAACTGTTGCAAATTGTCAGTGCTCTTCTCACATCAACAGGATAGGCAATGGCATTTGGCTTGGGCAGCAGCCAAGAGATGCACAAAAGCTCAGGCTTTTTGAAGCTTAAAGACACTTGTATAGGTGTCTACAATGACAGCTTGGGTTTCTGGGGGAGTTGTCCAAGGAGCACAGCATAGTGGACTCTGCCAGGGAGCTACATCTCTATAGTTGAAAAGACCACTGTCAATAAGTTTGGTGGATGCATTTGAATCCACTGCTTTAAAGAGTAACTCTCCACCAGGATTTGTTGCTGCAAACAAAAATATGACAAGATGTCAAATTAGTCAACACAATGTTTTTAAACTCACCGTAATGGCCACCAGAACAGCTGCTTTGTCTAGTGTTTTCCTTCAAGCAGAGAAGACCATAGCAGCATTCCTGTCTTGGCATAACTTGTGACACAGCAAAAGTCTATAAGAGTTTTTAAGCATTTTTTTTTGCTGTGAAACATTCAAAGCAAAGGGATCAAAGATCAGGAAATATGTGACACCTGCTCATTCCCTATATATGATGGAATCTGGGGGTTGGTTTGTCTTGTCATTGGTTTCTGGTTGTTTTCTGCTCCAGCCCAGAAGAACAATTTTTTTTATGGCTACTCAGGAGGAGGAATCAGTTCAGATGCTTCAGACCTAAAATCAGATCTGCAGCTGATCTTCCCTGAATTAAAGTCAATATCCCTCATTACTAGAAACATCAGCCAATGCTCTAAAAACCATCTGTCATTTAAACCACTTTGTTTTTATTCAAGCCTTTTGAATCTACTTTAATTTTCACATTGGAATTGTACAGCCAATATCTTTATTTAAGCTGACTTTTTAAGGCAGGCAAATGGAGGCAGGAAAGCAAAACATCTTCCTCCAAGCCCATAGGGATAGTTGGGCACAGACTTATCCCACCTGCATCAGTAGGGAACAAGTGCAGGGCAACCAAGAACACAGCACAATCCAGCTCTCCCAAGACACAGACCATCTTAGAAAGCGACCATCTCTTTCCATTACCATACAGATAGCCAGAGCTGAGACATGTGCTTAACCAAGGGCCACTGTTAAGTGCTTAAAACTGGGATTATTGCAGAACTGTGGCAAGACTGAACACGGCCTGAAGTGGCTTTTAAAATGCCACATTATTTAGTTGGACTGTTCACTTTGCTTTCTGCGACCATTAAATTGGAAGACAGTTCTAAAATACTCTATTCCACATGCCAGGGGTTTGTTATTCAAAGGTTTTCGTCCATCTCACAGAAATTTTAACTATCCTGCAGACCTTGAGGAGTTCAAGCAGGTACACTTGCTGTAGATCGTGCCTTGTGGTCCCCTCACAAGCCTATTTTTTGTGCATAAAAAATTGCCCTTGCTAGTAATAATGAGCACCAAAGCTTCTCCTTGAAGCATCTGGGAATACTTCCCTTCAGCTACCTTGTGAAAGCTGTATTATGTTGGAGCAATATTTGTAAAGTATTTTGTTAGACTCTGTCTAATGAAAAACCATCAAACAATCTTTTTAAATCAAAAAGATCAATGACAGCCTTGTCCTGAGCAGCAAGCTCACTATAGTATATGATGGACTCCCATTGTGGGTTGTACACTGTAAATATATTTCCAAAACTAGAGGGGCAAAAGGAAAAAGAAAAGAGGTTTCCTTATACATGAGCAATGGATGTTATAAAACTTTTCCCTGTTTGAAGGAAAATTAGAGCTTAGATCTTCCAGCTGCCACTAATTCACTTGTAACAAAGCATGATCAATTATTGCTATAAACAAAGCACATTCCAAAACAATTGAGGCTGAGGCAATAAAACCACCCATTAAAACAGACACGTTGGACAGGCTCCAGTCAGTCTCATTTAGGTGAGTAATTTAGGAAAAGCTCCACTGCAATTTTAGGCATCTGGCCCAGGAGAGGAGGGGCAAGAAGACAGTTCAGGCAGTCTGATACACCTCTCTGGAGTTTTCTTGTGGAATCAGTGGAGAAGAGTGAGGGCTGCTGAAGAATACAGGCAGGGCTGCACTGGACAGGAGGACACCACCCTGCCGCATCACAGCCCTGCAGGTTGAGAGACCACCCAGGAGGTGCCACAGCCAGAAGGGTGGACAGCACACAGCCTCAAGAGGACTCAGCTCCATGGTACCTCCTCTGGGCCTGAGGAGGGTGAGGCTGGGGCCACGTCCCTTCACACAGGGGAGTCTGTAAGGGCAGCTGACTAACACCACACACTGCAGGTGGCCTGAGTGTGTCTCACCATCAAATTCTCACTGTGGTTCCCCTGGCACAGCCTTAGGGGCTCAGAATTTTCTCAGACAGCACCCAGGTGTGGCCTGGGGATGGTGTGGGCCATGTCAGGGTGCAGCCCTCACAGTCTGCAGAGTAACAGAATATAAATGTATGAATGTAAGCTGTGCTATGCCAGTTGTCTTCAACACAAAAGAACAGTCTCTGGCCCATCAACTTATTTGTTCAGATGTAACCACAACCAAAGCAGGGTCTAACAGTCAAGCTCCCTTCCTCCTCGAAGGGTGCCTAACAGCAAGGCTCAAGTAACGTGTTTTCTAGGCTGCCCTTCACCTGAACCCATGACACCTGTGTCCATGTCTACAAAGGGGACCAGTTTTGTCAGGAAGAGTGTCAAGTGTAGATACTCATGATGCTCCATGGCAGATGGACTCTATCACACTCCCACAAACCCACCAAGGCAAGCACCATGTGCTTATGATGCAACCACTGGATAACTGGAAACCTATCCCACGCCCCATGCCACCACCTGGAACACGGTCCTGGGCCTTGGAAAGCAAGTCTTACAGCAACATGGCACCCCAGAAAGAATTGAGCCAGACAAGGGGACTCATTTCCAAAACAACCTCATAGACACCTGGATTGAAGAGCATGGCATTGAGTGGGTTTATCACATCCCTAGCTGTGAAAATAAAAAATACAGTAGACTGTTAAAGCCAACATTGAGAGCATTGGGTGGTGGGACTTGCCAACAATGGGATACGTGTTTAGCAAAGGCCACCTGGGCAGTCAGCACTAGAGGATCTGCCAGCTGGGCCAGCTGTGCCCAAGCAAAACTTTTACATACTGTGGAAGAGGATAGAGTCCCTGCAGTGCACAGAAAAAAGATTCTGGGGAAAACAGTCNTCCAGCGTTTGCGTCCAATGGATGTTGTTCTGTGTGAGAATAGCCAGTGATGTGGATTGTATGATGTTAGTTGCCACATAACACTCATGTCACCACTGCTGAGGTGGCTACGTGCAACACCAAGGGTATTACGGTAGGAATCACCCAGATTAATGAAGAACAAACTTCGATGAAACTGGACGAAGAGCCCAGATAGAACTGGACAAGCACAGCAGTGATGGAATGACTTCAGCAGGCAACAATCCAACACCGCACACCATCTCTCCTGCCCCAATGGACTACAACGACAGATGGAACCCAAAGTCATGGACTAAGTGAAGTCAATGGACTTGTTAGGGGGATGGCACATAGACTAAGGGAATGATATCTGTGTTTATATATCAAAAGACAGGAAAAGTGATGGTGGTTACTTGGGATCTATGGAAAAGCATGGGACCTGGGCATGACATAAATGGTATAAAATAAGGCGTGAATATTGTTCTGATTTCAGCTAGGAAAGATTTAATATTATTCCTAGTAGCAGATATAGTGCTGTGTTTTGGATTTAGGATACGAATAATGTTGATTATTGTCAGCACACTGGTTTTAGTTGTTGCTAAGCACTGTTTACACTAAGTCTAGGACCTTTCAGGTTCTCACCCCAGCCCAACAGCAAGTAGGATGGGGTGCACAAGAAGCTGGGAGGGGACGCTGCTGGGACATCTGACCCAAACTGGCCAAAGGGATATTCCATACCATATGGCTTCATGCTCATCATGTAAATTAGGGGGAAACCTGGCCAGGGGCCACTGCTCGGGAACTGACTGGGCATCAGTTGGTGGGTGGTGAGCAATGCATTGTGCATCATTTGTTTTGTATACTCTAATTCTTGTATCATTGTTATTATTGTTGTTATTTTCCCTTCTGTTTCTGTCCTATTAAACTGTCTTTATCTCAACCCATGAATTTGACTTTTTTTCACAATTCTCTCCTCCATTCCACTGTGTGGAGGGGAGTGAAGGAGCAGCTGTGTGGTGGTTAGCTGCCTGCTGGGTTACATCATGCCACCCAGCAGTCAGGACAGCTATAAAGTACTGGTGTAGGTACTGTGCCACATAACTGCCCCACAAGTGAGGTCCCTAGAGGAATCTCTCAAGTGCTAGACCATAACATTAGGACCAGTATCTATCACTACCCTAAATCTGACTACAGTCTAACTACACAGTCTCGCCTATTTAGGCTGTTCTGAGGGAAGATCAAGTAGCTCTTTGTCCAAGCCTGGATCACAAAATCCTTTGAGGTGACCTGCTCCTGAGAACTGGCACATCTATTCAACCCTGAGCACATGACATTAGTCACCCACGGAGCTTCTATGCTGAGGTCAAATATGAGTACAGAAAATTCTGGAAAGCTGATGGACAAGTTTGTCCAAGGCTTGAATATGGTTCAGAGTGGTGGGATCCATGCCAAGATGGCAGGAGGAGCTCTTCCTTGAATGCCTTTCAAAAAACAGTCAGAGCTGCCACACAAGTTTCTGATACTGAATAGCAACATGTGGCAATGCGAAGGTGCAAGAAATGTGTGAAGCATGCACTGTTCCCACTGTTCCAGATCATCCAGCAATCAACATTTTGCAGAATACTTGGGTTGGGGGTTACGTCTGACTTTTGTGCTTGATTGACACAACCGACCATATCTTCCAGCCTCTCTTTTCATTCTGCCACCACAAAATTTTTTCACAACTTCCATGATTCAGTCCTGTGTATGTGTGAAAATTTCTTCCTTTTTCTTGTGTGAAATTTTCTGCTAATAGTGCCTTATATTCTGATGATACTCTATTATAAATTATAGAGAATAATTATCCTTTATTCATCTCTTCTAACCATCTGACATCACCCCCAGTCATCTCTTCTTGGTGGTCAAAGTTTAGCCTATTCAGTGTTTTCTGCTATAGAAACAGTTTCATATTTCTGATTAACTTCCTCTGCAACTTCTCATGTTCTACTATCTTTGCACAATTTATTTCTTATATAAAAATATAATAATATATTTCTTAAATATAAGAACTATTTCTTATTTCTTTATGCAGATAGGTGCTGCACAAATTCTGATTACATTGACCTAAATCTGCTTGCTCCTTGCTTTTGGGCAGTATCCACCAGCTAGCTGCAGACACAAGTTTAGATTCTTCTTTTTGCTCCTACTCTTTAGCTCTGCCAGCTCCCAAATAGCATCAGTACTGCTTGGCCTGATATAGCAGGTCAAAGTTCTGGGATGCTGGCTTTTGCTATCCAGATTNTTTTGCTCCTACTCTTTAGCTCTGCCAGCTCCCAAATAGCATCAGTACTGCTTGGCCTGATATAGCAGGTCAAAGTTTTGGGATGCTGGCTTTTGCTATCCAGATTATTCTTTTTAAATTATATTTGGAGAAGAGGAAGTATCTGATTTGTGAAAGTCAAATTAATCTAGGACCGACACCCCAACTGTCAGTGTCCTTTTGGGGAAAAAAATAGACTAAATCAACAAAACCTTTTCGTTTAGATGCCATTTATTAAAATGCAACATTCACATTGTCTGCAAATAACAGCCAGATGAAACCTGTTGGAAGATTAAGTTTCAATTACAGCTGACATTTCCAAAACACCGTGATAGAAAAGCCATTCATACACCCAGACCCAGACAGTTGCCTCATATCTCCTGTTTCCGGTCATCAGCTTTTCAAAGGGTCATCACTGGCAAAATCCACTGAAGAGATACAGTGGCTGACATTTTTGTGCTCCAATAATCATGGGAGTCATCAGCACCAGAGTCAAATAAGGAGAGCAATCACACAGCACTCCCAGCAGCTTGTGGGATGCTCTAGTGATCAGCACACGTTGACACTGTGATTTCAAGGGAGATACTTGATTGTACAGACAAGTGAAATATCTTTATATGTGCAGGGAACAAAGATAAAATGTTCATCAATCAACAGTAGTGGTTTGGGGAAGTATGGTTTGCCTGGGTGTTTGAGTGTTGTTTTTTCATCTCTCTCAGAATTCCTATGAGTCTCAGGCAAGCTGTTTATGCCAAGTTTAACAGAGGACTACAGGAAGTCTTAGACAGGGATGGGTGTCTTTCTGGGCTCCTTCTGGGCTCCCCAGGCTCATGTGAGCAGGGTCCACCCTACATGTGTATTGAGGGCATCCTTCCAGAGTAACTTTTTAGGTGTCTTTGAATCTACTTTCCAGTGAAATACCTGCAAGTTTCAGCTACTCTACTAAATAGAAAAGGAGTTGGGCTGTGCATTCTAAAATGGAGAGATCAGGCTGGTAAACTAAGAGGCCAGCAAATCTCCAGTCATGTCCTGAACTCAGACAGGCTGTCTGAGCATCTCCACCCCTGAATTCCCTCACTGTCTCCCTGGAGAGTCTGGGGAGGAATACCTGGCTGGGTTTCACAGCTCATGCCTGTGAGCTGGGTAGGCAACAGCATGTTTGGAAATGCCCATACCAGCTGCAGTGTAGACAGACCTTGAATTGCACACTTGTGTCTGGGATTGTCTATTGATTACAGCCAGTATAATCAATAGCCTCTTGCAAAAGAGGGTCTGTCACTAGGGTTGTTGGACACTACCAGAATGTCCATATGTCTGGTTATAAGAACAAGCTTTCCCTGAAGTTGTATTCTTGAGTATTTCTTGAACCTCTGCAAGCCCTTAGGGAAATGGGACCCTACCAAGGAACAGAGTCCTTCAAATACAGTCATATGAGTCACCAAAACACCATCTAAAAGTGCCTATATGTGAGCAGATTTGTGCTATCCAGAGTATAACTAAAAATAAAGGAATAATCTAATAAGGAAAGCTACAGGAGGAAGACTAAATGGCAGAAATTTTCTTGCAATGTGTCCCCAGCTGGACTAAGCAGCTTCTAATTCCACTGATTTAGATGGTTTTGAGGGACAAGCTGTAGGGTTAGATAAAGGGCTGTTCTTAATCAGACTTACTTGAAGATACACAGCACACATCTGTCTCACAGCTGCAACAAAATATTTAACTTCATCTTTGGGACAGGAAAATTACAAGGTCAATTGAAATAAAAAATGTACATGTATAATGCCCATCTCCCCTTTGCCTTGAAAAATTATAAATATTATAACGCTCCAAAGAAATATTCATAGTTCTGGCTAAACTACCTCCTGACATGCAGAAATTTTACTAAACTACTTGATACAAGAACAGCAGCTGAACTCCCTTGCTTTGGGAAGAGGTCTTATTTAGGAAGAGGTTTTTTCACAGATCTAGTCTCTCTTGCTTCAGGCTATTTTGTACCAATAGCACTATTTGGACCATCATTAAAATGGACTGACCACTGCACCCAACACAGCTACTTAGGTTTCTCATCTTTCAAACACCTGACAAAGCTTGGCATTATTGAGATGCATTTCCCATCTACATGAAGTACCTGAAACCATCTAAGATTTATATATTGCATTAATCTTTTCATAGATGAGCATTTCCTACTGGGGTTTATTTTTTTTTTTTTTGTCTCCCTGATTTCCTCCCTGAGAGCATTTAGCACTAGTCTGATCACTTTGTCCATAAATGTTGAGTGCTGTTATGCACACTGCAGGGCTATTACCACCAGCTCCTTTTTCCAAAAGAGAGACTGATCCACACCAACAGCTGACAGCTCTCCTCTGACACCACCTTTCTGATCACAGTATATCTTCTTTCATCCCAGCAAGCCTTTAAAATAAGGCTTGTGACCCAAACACCGACAGAGTCATTGGGCACCTCTGCCCGCTGTGAACAGCAAGACCCAGGAGCCCCTCTAATCTGCATCTGATGTCAGGATGAAATACAGACGGGCTGTGAATCAGCCTCCCATGAGCAGACGTCAATGGGAGGAAAATCAGATTGCACAGATGCATTTCAGCTAACCTCCTGATGGAGACGATTGAGAGATCGAGACCCGAGGGCTTGCCATCACCTGGACTGTAACACAGGTGCTGCTTCCCACGAGCACTGGGTGCAGTGCAGCGTGCCAGGAGCAGTATTAACATGCATCCCTGGAGCTTCAGTGCACCCACTCCTGAGGGAGAAGCAAACCCGTGGGGTAGATAATGGAGATGAGCTGAAAGCCCAAGTGGATATTTTATGCCTGTGTATGACAGATAAAAATCAAAAGACAAAATCCACTCTCATTTACATTTTATGCTCATGTAGGGCCTTGAAAAGCTAAAGCAGTGCTGCTGGGATCTAGTCTGGGTTTTGATGAGCTTCAGTTAGATAAGATGTGAGGTTTATGGTCGCTAAATTACCATGTTTACTTGTGCTGTTTCTTCTGTAAAATCTCCAGAGTGCTTTCTTTAAAATGTGTTTAAGAATACAATTCTAAAATAAATATAAACAAATAACATCTCATTATTGGCAAGGAAGATGATTTACTGGAATAACTAAGATTAGTGGTATCTTAGGCCTTTTCCTCTGATAATTTGAGTGTGAATACACATGGCATTCATTTATTTTGCTTTAAAATAAATCACTCGCAAGTATTTGGAAACAAAATGGTACAGTCATTTCCTTACTTAGGCTGACTCTATTTCTGATAGCCCAGTGCTTTCCACTAATACAATAATTCCTTTTATTGTAGAGCCATATGCAGCTTGTTGTGATACCATTAAGGAGCTCACCGAAGGACAAAATGGAGTGTTTGCCAAGGGATGAGAGACGTGTGACCTCAAAGAACTCAGCTTTTCTCCAGTTGGGAGTCCAAGGAGTGCATTTACAATACACAACAAAAGAAATACGTTTCAAATACAACCCATGGCTAACTGAATAAATATTGAAAAAGCTACTGCTAAACACTGTATTCATATGGTACAAATAGCAGGAATCCATTTCAGCAGCTGAATACCAAGCAGTACATCATTCTTACAGTCATATTTTTAACTCCTTTTTAAAAATATTTACCCCTTCTCTGCTAACAAAAAGGTAATTTTTACCATGATACTCATTTTTGTCCTAAACCACTTACGTGCCTTTTTGACCCTTGAAAACAAAATTTTTCCAAACTTTTCAAAATGAAGTCATCCTTAGTTTATACAGCACTTTAATTTATACATTGATGCATTCTTCTAACAAATATCTCACATCTCTCTTTTTCCCCACTCTGTCCTAAATCATGAAAAATAGACAATTTATTTCAGAAGCCAATGCATTACCAGGATAATAAAGCTACATTATTTCACTGCATCCTTCCATTAAAGACTGCAACCCTTTTTCCGGAGATGTCAGCATACATACCAAAGAAATTATATCAGCTAAAACTGCCTCATCAACGTGCTCAGATTTACTAGTCTAGCCTCTGAACTGCAGCAAACACAGTAATAAATCTTGTCAAGAAGAAGTTCATCCTGACTGTTTTCTCCCTCGGATCGGAAGACCAAGCATGGCATTATAAATTTATCCTTAGCCATAGTTAAAGGCGAGCCGTGTGCGCTCCCCGCCCGGCACCACCCGCCTGCCCTGATGGGAAGTGAGCAGGAGAGGCTGGTGCTGGCACAGGGCTTGCAAGTGGCATCCCTTTAACGAGGCTCTGTCAGACACACAGGGTGTTACACAAACACAGGCATCTCGGATACCTCGCGCTTCTGCTTTGTGCATCCAGCAGAAGCTGTGAGGATCTACAGTTTATTGTCTGTCCATCTGTGGCTCCAGGGATCTCTGTTTATCACCCAGGAGGGCATTACCCTCCTCACCCCACAGTCCTCCCCCTTGTGCTTCACTACAATATTTCTGAGTTAAATTCATTCCTGTTTCTCTGCCTACAGAGCATAAGACTCTGAGCATCCTCCTCCTCCACAAGATGCAGTGCCCCAGGACTGAACCTCAGCAAGTGTGCGAGACCACCAGCTCTCAAACAAGGTAACATCTTTTAGGAGCAGAAGGCATAGCCTTGTTTTCCACCATACTCTCTCCCAAAATAGGAGATGCCCACCTCATCAGGTGAAAAGGGGCTCAAAAGCCCAAACAGACCAAGGCCATGACCTAACTGTGCCTGTCTCTAGGCAGGGTGCAGCACCAGAAGAGGGGCCATGATGGGTAGGACAAGAGATCCTAATAGGAAATGCTGTATAGGGAGAGCCTGCAAGTCTCACCACTTTCTCTGATCCATTCTGAATGTCCGCTATTTGCTGTGGATCTGGTGAATGGTAGTTTTGTCTTCACTTTATCCACTGCCTTCATCACTCCCATGCTAACTCTTCTCCACCCTGCAAAGCGACCACTAGGCCTTATCCTCTCCATTTGTTAAACAGCTTTCCCATTTGTTACCTTCCCATTTGCTAACCTTCCCAATAGTTAAGCAGCTTTCACCCAGGGCCAGGACTTCCTCCTGTACGCAGCGAAGCTGCTTATTTCCTTGAGCAACTTCTGGTGCTCATCCAAGCATCCACCCAACCAAACACATGATGTATACTGGATCCCCTCTATCTACATGCTTCCTGAAACCTTTCCAAAACTGCAGCAGGATGGTGGGGCAGGGTTCCCATCCCATGACAACTCCTTCTCAGGAGTTATGGGAACATGACAACTGCTCAGCTCAAGAATACTCAGAAAACTTATTCTTTGTTATGAAGTCCACCATTTTACAGGGCATGGAAGTCAGGTTCACTGGTTCATCATCCCCATGAGCCCCTCTACAATCTCTTGAATTGTTGGGAATTACACTGTCAGTTCACCAGTTATTGGGTGTGGAGGGCTGAGAGCCCTTGGCACTGCCTTGGAGGACAGAAGCCTGAGGCCAAAAGGACTCACACCAGAGATAAGCAACCCACCTCAGGTTATGGTGACCAAGTGAACACCCCCAGCATGCCTTGCTTCTATATGGTAATACCTTGTACCCAGCTGGCTAATTGGTTCCTACCCCACCCCCTGCCTTTCCCATAAAGAGGCCCCTGTTTCTGCCCCCAGATAGAGAGCTGTTGTCTCTGGTTTCCCCTTCACAGAGGCTCTGTAGAACTGCTATACGAGGCTGGTGGAAAATTTGTCACTTTCAGGGTGCTGGGAGTGAATAACCCGGTGTGTTGCAGCCTTCCTAGAGAAAGTGTCCCACCAGGGAAAGGCTTTTCTAGGGGCTTTAGCAGCTTCCCTGAGAGACAGGTGATTTCAGCAAGTGTAGCGATTTCTCAGCTCCAAGTGATCCCAGCTCTTGTGATTCAGCTCTTTGTGAAATCACCCCGGCAGAACTCGGGGACAGAGAGACAGGAGCCTCGTGTGGCAGTTCCACAGATGTAGCTTTATTGCTCAGCAGCCTCTGTGAAGGGGAGGCCAGGAACAAGAGCTCCCCATCTGGGGACAGAAACAGGGGTCTTTTTATGGGAAAGGCAGGGGGAGGGGTAGGAACCAATTAGCCAGCTGGGTACAAGGTATTACCATATAGAAGCAAGGCATGCTGGGGGTGTTCACTTGGTCACCATAACCTGAGGTAGGTTGCTTATCTCTGGTGTGAGTCCTTTTGGCCTCAGGCTTCTGTTTTCCAAGGGAGGGCCAAGGGCTCATAGCTTTCTGCAATCAGGCATAAAGGCACTTTGCAAAGAGAGGTGACACACCTTGGCCCACACTAATTCACGCTGATTTCGCTCCTTTGAACCACAGACCCTGCCGGATGTATCCAGTGTGGGAATGTCTTCAACACTTTCAGCAGTGCATTCATCAAAGTTCCAATGGGCTGTTCTGCTACGTCTTGCTGTCCGTGAAGTCCCATTTACCAGTGAGGTCCCTTTTAGATTTTTCTACCACTTCTTTACCTTTCTTTAGATGTTCCTAAGGAACTTTTTAACTCTTGGCTTGAATGCCTTTTATGAGGTGTTTTCCAAATGCTTTTTTTAGCCCTCTTTTTCTCCTGTTTACATTTCAGCTCACATATTTTATGGGCCTTGCCATTATTTTTATTTAGAAAAATAATTCTGTTTTTCTTAGACACTCATTATTTCTTTTTTCTTTTTAGAACCACCCTTTTTGTTGACCATGTTGTGCTTTATCACTCTTTTTATTTTTTGATTTGTGACACACATTTCACCTGGGCTTGTAGCATTTCAGACTATTCAGGGCGGGGGGGGTTGAGCTTCTTCTGTGTGGCATTTCTTTTGACTAATTACTGCCTTTTAATTTCACTAACTGTTTCTGAATTTAACATCTGCATGCTGAAATAATTTGTTCTTCTCTCTCACCACTATGTTAAAACTATTTACAGTGTGGTTGCTGCTGTAACCACCTCTCCCACTAATGACTCCCAGGTAAGACCCTGTACACCACTGAAGACCAAATCCAGGCTGAAAGCTTTCCTTGGACAGCTTTCCTCATGCATCCTACGACTGGTTGTGATGTGAACCCATCACTCATCACCATTGCCTCATGTAGGCTCTCTACAGGTGTCCCACATTAGCAGAAACAACAGAATTCATGAACAAAAAAGGAAAAATAGGAAACACACATTATTCCCTTCTTTGGTTTTACCGACACACCACATCTTCTCTGTTCACTGTTATATTACAGAACTATACATCACAAAGCCAGTTAATTAAAAAAAAAAATTAAAAATTAAGAAATAGCAGATATTCCCTCCAAAAATCGAAATACTCTCACCTGAGCATGCACCAGACATGTTTACATCAGGCTCCCATGTCATTCAGCTGAATACATTGTTTACATACAGAGCTGCCTTTTTCATAATGAGTGTCCTCGAAAATTTTGTCATAATATTTTCCAGTGAAAAATAATTACTTGACTACATATAAGTTTCTGCTAAACAAGATTCTTAGACAGAAATTTCATGATAGGGAAGAATTTTTTCCCCTCCAGCTCCAATGTTTACTTCATCACAGGCAGAGCCATAATTTAAAATTTCTCCCCAAGGCATCGTAAATAATGTCAAAACACACTGCTCCATTTTTTAGCTCCAAAAATTCAAGACACACAAATGGCAGAGGCAGCGGCCTTTGTGAATGCTAAGATTTGCTCCCCTATAAAACTTAGTTATTACCAGGTATTCTCAGAAAGATGTTATCATTGTATCATGCAATTACATGACTTTATGGTGATGGCAGACTGGTTTATAAGAAGAGCATATGGAAAATACAAGAGCAGATCAATTAGTTTGAAGATGCTTTTGATTAAAGCACTGAAGCTGGCATGACACTTCTCGAGCCTTTGAGACTATCTATGTTTCATAAATATCACAACACAAACATTTTCTGACAGATTGTGTTTCAGCTTGGTTATATCCTCCACAAATCTGTGCCCAGAATCCAGTGTGCACCAAGATCTTTAAATCTGACGTCAAGGACTGGGAAACCACAAGAGTTTAGACAGAAGAGAAGAACTGTCAAATTACACTAAGATCTCCAAACATGGGGTATCTCGTGCTCCAAATGATACCATCTATTTCCGCAGGATCTTTGGCCCTCGTGTTCCTCACAGATGGTGTGGCAACATTTTTAGTTCTTACAGCTCATTTCTGTGGTCTTGGATCTCTGCTCTAAAAGAAAATACATAAAATAACATGTTTGAGAAAATCTGTTAATATTATTATTAAGTGAAAATGCATTATTTAGTTTCAAATAATGTCACTTAACATCTTAAATAGCTATTTGGCAGAGACAAAGCTACACAGTACAAAGAATAAATGCATTTTTTGCCTCCTGTTGTATCTCTAATATGTGGAGGACAAATTCAAGTTCTGGAAGTAAATTACATTTAAGCAAAAGGAAGGTTATGCTTAAAGAGACTGTAATTAACTAATACAAGAAATTCTAAAATACCTATTATCAAGAGGAAATAAATTAAATCCTTTATCTTTTAATTCATAGGGAAAAAAAATCACATAAACATTTCTGCCAGAATTTCAAATTTTTCCATACCAAGGAAAAGCAAAGACAAAAATGCCTGTTTTCTTTTTTCAGTTCCTATTTTTCTCTCTGCCACCTGAATTCAGCCCAGTGCCAGCTGGGGTAAAGGAGGCGGATGGAAGGAGCCAGAACACTTCACAGGTTTTTGGAAAATGTAGCACCTTTTTTGCCTTTTTTTTTTTGTTGTTGTTGTTTTTCTTCAGCATTTGCAATAATCGTGAGGACTTCTGGTCTTAAAGCGGTGTAAACCCCTTGCCTGCAGAATTTTTCTCCCAACTCCATGGCCCTGGGAGCCACCTTCGGAATAGAAGCTGAGCCACCTCCAGCCAGAGCCAGCTTTGCAGCTCTGGGCACATGGAGACATCCTGTCTCCTGGAGCTGGTGAGGAAGAGGATAGAGATCTGGGAGGAAGAAGTCTTGTCCACCTTATGTTCAGCTGTGGGAGCCCGGCAAATGCGAGGAGCTGGCCAGCAGCTGGCTTGAGCTCTGGGCTGCTCTCACTCCCTGTACAGGACCTTTAATTAGTTAAATCCGAGTGTTTCAGGTTAGTGTTGGCTCTAAACCAGGGAGAATAAATAAGAAATTTGATCGTATGTGTTAACCTTCAGTTCATGGTTGTTATATGTCAGACAAAGAAAAAGGTGCTGTCACTTTCAAGAGGAAACACGAGCAATGAATTAATCAAGCTTCTGTCTCACTATCTAGCTGTCTGTCACCTGGCATTTATTAATAAAGGACAAGTTTGTTGTCTTATATGATTTTTCCATGAGGGCTGGCCAACTGATTGGTAGCAGTTCCAGTTGCAGAAGTGCCTTTCACTTGCCAGCCAGATCAGCTCCTGCCCAGAATTCCTGGGCAACCACATAGGATTATCTGACTGAGACCGTGACTGCGTCAATGCAGATATGAGCGATAGTCAGTGACGTGGTCAGACAGCCCCACCAAGCACCCAGGCTCTGGGCAGCTGGCAGGACCTTGCTGGGGCCAGCAAATGTCCTCACCTGCCAGCTGCAGGGCAGGGGATGCTTTGTAACAATTCTTCTCCCGGAGATGCCACTCAAAGCGGAGCACCAGGGTGTCCATGCAGCTTGTTGGAAACAGTCAGGCAGCACCATCACATGAAACCTTGTCATGTGGTGTCGCGTTCACAGTCCACAATTTTGAGCTTTGGGATGTTCTGAGTGGTTGCTAGGGTGCCAGTTTTCCAAATTAACAAATTGCAAGCCTTTCTGGGTTGAGAAAGAGAAGCTACTTCATCACAAGGATCAGAGTCCTGGAAACTGCCCTGTCCCAACCTGGCCATAAAAATTCACTAGTGAGATTCTGCCCTTGTGATAGGCATGTTGACAGTAACATGGACTAGAGTTGGACTAGATGATCATTCTAGGTCCCTTCCAACTGAAATAGTTATCCTATTCTGTTCTATTCTATTCTAATCTATTCTATTTCCATTATATTCTTTCTGCTTTATCAAGTGATGAAAGGCCTGAAACGCACAACAATACAACCCAGCTATTTCTGATTCATTTGACATCCCTAAGAAGTAAAATTGAAGATCTCTATGGAAACAGTGGGAGTCATCATAAGAAATTCATTAGATGGGTCAGTCTTTTTAGGTGACTCGGCGTTAGATACCAGTTACTTGCTTGTCTACTTTTGTCTGGAGCAGGTGGACAAGCTGCCCCAGGAAGAGCAACCACGTTGCTCCCTGGTGTCCCACAAGTCCACAAAGAGCAGGTAAAACCAGTCATAAAACCAGTCATTATCATCAGCTACTCCAGGTCTGAGCCCTCCCCCTGTCTCTCTTTCACCTCCTGTTCTACACTACGAGGGAAAAGCAGCAGGGTCTGTCCCAACAGACCAAGGGCTTCTCCTCTCATGGCCATCAGCAGGCTATTCCTGGAGTGAGATGACACACAACGTGGAGCAGGGCAACAGACTCAAACTGTGTCTATTTGCATGGAGGCTCGAGTGGTTTTACCTGGGAGACATTTACTGATGCAGCCTGTTTGCTGGCAGGGAGGCAAACAGAGGTGATGCCCACAGGACCACATGGAGGAACTCAACTGCCCAGACAGCAACACCTGAATAGTCAGGGATGCTGGTCTCACACATCTCACCAAACAGGATATTCTGAGGATATTCACATGAGCAAGGTCCAACAGAGCCTGGACAACTTTTGATACAGAGAGCCATGACTGGAGGGTGGGTGGGCAGAGAAAGTCAGCCCTCAGCTCTCACTGACTTTCAACCTGACTCAGACACATGAATGTCCTTCGCACTGCCTGAAAGCCTCCCTTTTCCAGTGCACTTAAAAATAACAGTTATTCAGTTTTGCTGAACTGTTCAGAGCTGATTATGCCTTCTTATCAAAAACAGAGAAACAAGTGGTGCACATTTTTATGTATACACAGTGCAAAATACCATCAAACAGATGTAGGTGTAGAGATGCTATTTGTGAGATGCACCAGCTGGCTCTGCTGCCCCTCAAATGCAAGGTATCTTGCAGTCTTCATAAAGGTTATGTATGTAACAGGTTGAAAGCAGAAATGTGATGTCTGAAGGCAAAAGCAGGCATGAATTAGTGGAGTGGATTTTGATACAGCATCTGAGTTAGGATTTTTAGAGATGTGAGAAGGAAGATTAATGGGCTTAAAATACAGTTTAGTTTTTTAAAAGGAGAAATGTATTGAGAGACTTCTCATACTATGATGAGTTCAGACAAATTTTCAAAAACAGAGATGCTGGAGTTTCAGAGCATATCTATGCATACAATTAGGAAAACTCATCGGCACTGGAGCAGTAATCACAAAAGTACTGAGTCTGCTTCCCTGTAAAGGCAGTTGTGTGCACACTGGCTTGGCTAACTTGCACATTTGGCAGATAAATATAGAGGGCCTATTATTTAAACACCAAAGGCAATATTTCAACAACACATCTCTTCTTTCAGAGCCTAAGGCTCATTTTCAAAGGTGATCTGAACATCTCCAAGGCTAACAAAGGCTGAATTATAATGAGAGTCAAAAGCTGAACAGTCTGTTTTACCTTTCAAAACAGGACTTGAGCACTTTCAAATATCCTTTTCTTAATCTCCATTGACATGCATTGTTTCTGCTGCTCCATTCTGGACAGAGTGAGGCTTTTGTAAATATATGAGTCAGTCCCATAGTACTGAAAATGTGAGACTTGTCTTCTGCAAGGTAGTAAACCCAAGGGTTGTCTTATGCCCACACATCACACCCTGTATTTCAATGGAAACAACAGAAGGATGCCAATGTTCCTCCAATAACTACTCCAGTAAAAGTAGGGCTTAAGAGTTAGTGCCTTGGTCGTCACTGTAATTGGTGCATCCTGATACCGTTTTGTGGTGGCTGATTGACCAGTGGTACAAGAGACAGAGACAGCTCTTGTAAGACAGTCTCTGGTGCCAAAGAGTTATCGGTTATGGTGAGGGAAAGGGGCCTCTCCCAGGATGCCTGTTTGGTTGTGGTAACGTATCCCAGTTCTGATTCCCTGGTTGGCTCCTGGCGTTCGCCACACCCCTGTACTTAAGATCGACCTGTCACGTGTTCGGGGTCATTTGCCACTGCAACCTTCGACACTGAAGATGCAATAAATGCTCCTGCTGGAATGCAAGCAAATATCCTTCCCGACTCTTTGTCGCTGGCTGTAATACTGAAACTGCCCAAGCGTCTGTGGGAGCACACGGGACCCCTCGGAGCCAGGCAAGGGCCGTATTACCTTTTGTATGGCTATGTAAATAACTGCAGGGGAAAAAAACACCCAAACAAAGAACAACTGCTTCAGTGACTCCCTGCCTGGGTGATGGAACAACCAATACTGAGAAATAAAAGATGCGACTGATGATGATCCAAGGCATATTACAAACGTAGATTGCAATGGTGTGGGGCAGAGAGGGGGGAATTAAAAGACCACTTCTTGAATAGATGGAAATTGTAAAGTTGATCTGTAAAATAAATACTCTGTACAGCTATACATCTGTCATGTGCAAGCTGGAGTGAGAGGAAAACGTGGCATCCAGCTCTGAGCTTAATGCTGCAGCCACAGTGGAGCCGTCCAGGAGGGGCCTCAGCACCACACACTGCAGACGAACAAGAAAACATTAGCAAGGGCAGGTCAGAGCTATGAAACAAGGGATGCCAGTAATAAGTTCCCAGGAACTTCAAGTAATTTATCTCAGTTTAATGACAGGTTTATTAATTTACAATGTGTTAGAAAAAAAGTGGTGCTTGACAAATAATCAAAAAAATTCCTTTGTCTCTTAGGCTTTGCATATACATAACTGCCCTATGCTGCTTTCAGAAAATAACCAGGAGAGACATTTTATCTGAGGAACACATATTTTCTTGTGTTTGGAGATATGTCAGGCTTCCATTTATCATAGTGTAAGCAATACTGAAAAGCCACTGCTTTCAGATGAGGATCTCTCATCTCTGCCAGGCGGGAACTTCAAAAACAGTAAAAACAGGCAGGTCTCATCACCAGTGAATATTGGACCAATATATTGTCCAATATATAGGTTCCTTTAAGGGTTTCTTTCTTATTTTTATTTCAAGTTTTAAAGTAATCATTTCAATCAAGGCACTTTTTATTTATCGGACACAAGCAGATGTTCACAACTAATATATCACAGAATCACTAAACAGTTGAGGCTGGCAAACACCTCTTGAAATCATCTTGTCAAACTCTCCAGCTCAAGCAGGGCTAGCCAGACCAGGTTTCCCGGGACTGTCCACTTGGGGTTTGGATAGCTCCAAGAATGAAGGCTTCATAACCTCTTTAGGCAGTCATGTGCCAATTTGACCACCCTCAAAGGAGTGTTTTCATCCATTCAGATTAAATTTTCCTTTTTATTCCTAATTTGCGCCCAGTGCATCTTGTCAAGAGGAGCCTGAGAAGAGAGAAGTGTCTGGCTCACTCTTGTTCACTTCCTCCCATCAGGTATTTATGCCCTTTTTGAGCCTTCTCCTCTCTAGGTTGAACAGTCCAGCTCTCCCAGGCTTTCCTCACAGAAGAAATTCTCCTGTCTCTTCGTCACCTTCATGGTCCTGTTCTGGACTCAGTCCAGTATATCCACGTCTCCTTTGTGTTGAGGATCCCAGAAATGGACTCGGCACTCCTGATGTGTACTCATCCATGATGAGCAGAAGGGAAAGGTCCCTTCCCTTCACCTGGGGGCAAGACTCCTCCCAGTGCAGCCCAGGAGGCTGTTGGCCTTTGCCACAATGGTGCATTGCTGGGCCATGGTCAGCCTGCTGATTACCAGGACCTTCTCGGCAGAGCTGCTTTCCAGCTGGCCAGCCCCCAGTCTGTACTGGGGCATGGGATTTTTCCTCCCCAGGTGCAAGACTTGGCACTTCCCCTTGTTGAGCTCCACAGGGTTCCTCTCTACTCAATTCTTGAGCCTGTTGAAGTCCCTCTGGATAGCACCACAACAATCTGGTGTACATTTGCTCTTTTAAAGTCTTTGGAAACCTCTTTCAATCACCATGGTGGCACTACTTTGCCATATGGAAATTTAAATCTGGACCTGTTGCAATCCTGCTGCCTGTGGACACACCACACATCTTCCCCAGAAAGGAAAAGAGAGGGCTGCCTTTTCAGGAAGTGGTGTCTGTCCCACTCCTCAGACAGGGACAAAAATTTATTGTCATGGCTTGTTAGTCGTGGAAATGTATGATTTTGATTTGAAATATTTCAGGGTTTGATATTTCTCCCAAAAGGTGCAATTTTGTCTAGCACAAAATCTTTTTTCCCCAAACCAATAGTATCACAATAGCTAATCTGATAAGAGAGAGATTATACACAGCAGGAATCCTCTGAGATCAGAAGGACAATACATCAGTACCAGTGGGGCCAGCAGCACTGACTAAACTGCATTTACTGTTTTATTCACTCCCTCAATGCCAAGAGCCAGCCCACAGGCTATGCTGACTCCATACAATGTTTTCTTCTGTGCTGTGCTCAAACTCCTCAAATCCCACTCACTCCCTCTGATACTCCCACTCATCCCACACAAGGGTTGACAAGGCTTTGCGACTGGTGGCAGTCAAGAAGACACCCGTTCTCCCCCCACCCATCAGGCTCTGGGGTAGGGAGAGACATGGGCAATTCTCTGCCATGGGGCAAAAAGCAAAGATCTACAAGAGCAGGCATAAATTATGCTTGTCACCACTTTCCTATTCTATGGAAAAGGCATGCAGGCCTTCAAAAAAGCACTTTTAATAAATGCATTATTAATAGAAAGCTAGCACGCAGTAATAGCACTTTCTGCTACAACTGCTGCCTGCAGAGGGATGAAAGAAGGCCACCAGAGAACCACTAGCTCTGGATGAGAGGCATGAGTGATTATTATAAACTCATGAATAATTCTGCTTTACATTTGAAAATTGCACTTGTACACACTCCTCTCCCAACATAGGCAGTTTCAAAATGCACAGACTCCCTGAGAATCCATGTTCAGATGATTTTGCCATTGCTTTTATTTAAAAGATATGTAGACAGGTACTTGTCAGGTAGTGACATGGTTTATTGGTGGAGTTAGCAGTGTTAGGTTTATGATAGGATTGAGTCTTTTCCAACCTAAATAATTCTAAAACCACAGTGAAAAAGGTAACCTTTCCATATAGTAGCACACCTAAACCTTCTGCCTATACAAACCTGCAACAACAAAATCACAAGAAGTTTCTTTCCTGAATCTGAGTGCTTCCAGACAAACCCAAGAAGAACAGGGCACAGATGTACTGAAAGGATAAGGGAATTTCCTTTATATTATTTTCTACATTATTTCATTGATGGCTTGATCCACAGGAGTTTAAAGAATAGCTTTTATCCTACCTCAGAAAATCCCCAGATCCCAAAGCAAGCACTCTGAAATAGCAGTTTTATTTAAGTGCTGTGCTTCACCAAGGAAAAACTGACCAAAAGCAGGTGTGACGGGAGCAAGGGAAGAGCTGCAGGAGCTGATCAGCCATCTCAGCAAGCCCTGTCCATGCAGGGAAGCTGAGGCTCAGAGAGGACCTGAGACCTGCCCCAAGCAAAACTGGCAGTAGCTCCTGCTTTTGGCTCACATGTACCCATGACCATCACTTCTTCCAGACCAGGCTTTTTCTGTACAGACTCACCTGGCACTACAGCTTTCAGCTCTTTCTTTGCTCAGCATCACCTGTTGTTTCTGTCTGTGGATAGAGAACCACAAAGGCTGTTGTAACATGCGATTATGTTCCCTGTTTTGGGTTCATTTACCAGAAAACATGATGTTCCCTCTCCCTCCTGCACCACCTAATTCATGTTTCCACCATCTAGCTGCAAGGGCAGGGTGCTGCAAGATGAAAGTTGAATTTAAGCTGTGATTGACACTTCTTGGGAACATCCAATAAAAAATATTATCAGTATCAGAAGTATTAGAAGGAATATCAGAGAAACCCTGCCTGAATCTGACTGTAGAAGAGCAAAGGTTATTGACTCACCAAGATCAAGGCTGTTCAAGGGAGCTCATGGCTTGTGTCATTTGACTCAAATAGTCATTTGGCTATTTTTGGTTTTGGGTCATTAACTGACAGAGATGAAAAATCACCCAGTTCCCAAACCAACAGCTGTGCATCAGCCTTTCAGTCAAAGTGAATTGGCAAAAAACTATTCTGATTTGAATTTTTAGGTCAGGCTGTACCAGAACTTCGTAAACTGCTCACACGTGCTGAATTTTTTATAGTGGTATTTTCAAGAGAATGGTCATTAGGTTGAACAGTGTTTATTCTGGCAGATACTACTGTTTCCATGGCATGCAAGAGAGGAGAATTTTTTTTTTTTAAGTGTAAGGAAGATAAGGTCATGGTAACAATCCCCCATCTGCTCATCACATGGCCCCTTCCTCCCCTCATCGCTCACATTCAGAGCATCCCCCACTGTATTAGCACTTCTTGATTTCTGGGAAGCATTTTCTTTGTAGAGGAATATTTATTTATTTATTTGTTGACCTATTCAAAGTCTTAGGCATGTACAAAGCTTAGTTTCTTAACATTTTGTCAACTTCAAGTAGAGGGGAAAATTCCAGGAGTTACTTGTTAGTTATAATGATGCCAAACTCTGCTCTCATAGGATGCACTTTGCCACTCATGACGGCAATGGGAAGCGCTCCCGTTTATCTGATGGCAGAGTGAGCTCTCCCAGGCTTTGCTGTTTTGTCAACAGGGAAAGCAGCTGGCAACCTTGCTTTCCTGAGGAAAGGAAGAGCAAATATCCCTCCTCAAACCTGTCTTGTGGAGAGGCACGTAGTGCAACAATGTGCTGCATTTTGTTTGTTTTCTAGTTTTCATTTGCACATTGAATCCTAATTTGTGTAACAACTGTTCAGGCTCAGATCTGTTTTGCAAATCATTGTGAATTGAGCAGCAGTGGCAGATTTGTCTCAGCTGTTTTTGTTGAGCATAGTTGAATGCAAAACAGTGGGGTTTGGAAAGAAAAGACAAAATGAGAGGACCATTTTGAGCTGCAAGTCCCTCAGCAGCACTGCCAATCCCTGTGCAAAGAGTAACTCTCCCAAAGTGCCTGGTTTATGGCTGCACCTACCTAAAAATGTGGGGAAAACAGCTGTCATGGTGGTATATTTCCTGCACACATGGCCCTAACACAACAAACCCATTGACAGTCCAGTATGAGCATCCAGAGCAGGACCCAAGCACCCAAAGCCAGGCTCCCTATGGGACCCGAGCATCACTCAGGGCCAGGTAACATCATGCAGCCTGCAAATGAGCAGCCCTCACCCCAGCACCAGGGGACAGGCCAGCTCCCCCATCATGCCCAGACACCCTATGATGAAGTGCAGGGAGCATAGGACAAAAAATGTTCCTCCTTGTCTTTATTTTTCTCACACCTTTCCTGAGGCTTCCTGCTTCAGAAAATCATGACCAAGTCTGATGCCGTCTTGAGCTGTAACAGTGATGCTTTCATGATCCCACAGCTGCGGGATACAGGGACCAGCAGACACAGCTGCTCTGGAAAAATGATCTCAGGACAAATAACATTGACTTGTTCTTCAAAGTCTTTTGGTTGTAGCTAGGATTTCCTTGGGTTCAATTCCCAGAACAGTAAGAATCAATCTGTGTCCCAAAATACAGCCAATGGAAACTGAGGGAGGCCATGTTTCCAGTGAAAACACCTTAAAGGTCTCGCAATCAGTGAGCAAATAGCTGTTTAAATGCACCCACACCAATCTGGGCACCGAATTGTGGTGCCTTGATGTTCTCTTATTCCTCCAAAGTTAGTAGATGAGGGCTGCTATGGGAAAATGAGGAAATAAAGAGCCTCTCCAAGGACAGCAAGCATACAATGCCATTACAGCCCTCATAATATCAGAGGTCCTGCATCCTTTCCCTTGCATCCTTTCCTTGCTTGCAAACAGCTGTAGAGGCCATCACAATAAAATTATGAGAACAGCCTCACATCCTCCGGCTTCAGCAGGGAGGGCACCCTCTTCGAAGCCACAGCTTCTGTGGTCAGTGCCTGATTTGCATTATTGAACAGCCTCACGGTGTCTGCCAGCCAAGGCACCGCCCTGCTGCAGTGTCAAACTGCTTCATCCGCACCGAGCATCTCCATATTTGCATAATAAATGAGACATACCAAAGCATAATATATTTATGACACATCTCAAGCCACCTGCGCATTATCATTCCAGTAACCTCTCCAGCAGGAAATGAATTCCACATCTTCACAGAGCAGAAATATGAAAATTAATTGTTAAGCTACAAATGGATCATTGGGAACCAAAACGTGTGGAGGATTGTTCAGCCAAAATTAAACCTCTTATCTCCGGAGAAAAGAGATTTATCATTTTAGGATCCTTGAGCCAGGGCTTTATTAGTGATTGGTCCTTGACCAAGTATCTGCAAAAAAAGCATATTCCAGTGTGTGTGACTGTAGAACTGCAAGTCAACCAAGATAATGTCTTGAGCTATAGTGGGGTTTATGCATATATATGCATATTTGTGTGTACATGTAGGTGTATAAGTACATAAAGCATTGCCTACAAGTCACCTGCAGTGATGAAAAATTAAGTCAGAAGTATGGTCATGGGAACATCGAATTCACAGAAGAAGAGAGCTATTCTGTCTTCACTTCCTCTTCCCTTTGAAATGTCCGGAGTGGCCTACCTTGATGTCTGTATGTTATACATTCACTTTTTGAAGGTCACACAAGAGAAATAACTGCTACATCAATATTAATATTAATATTGTCCTTCTCGAGCCAGCCCAGGCAGCAAAGGGGCACAGTGTTAGTGTAGGGAGCATATCAACCCACCAGTTTATTAATCCCAGAGCTTGGTTTCAAAGTCAAAGTCAAAGGCTGTGCTGCGCTGGGCATTGCTCTCTGGCTGACTCCCTGCAGACATGACCCTGCTCCAGCAGTGCTCCGAGCCAATCCCCACGGTGGGCACATATCCAACAACTGCCTGTGACCCATCCAAGCCCATCTATGTCCAGGTCAGCAGCTGGGCAGCATCGTGGCAGCACCACCAGCACATCTCCATCTCTGTTCCATGATGCTGCTGCCTCACTCAATTGGAGGGTTGTCAAAAGCCAGAGAAGGCAAGAGGATTTTCTGTGCTCTTGATCAGAGTTTATAAATCATCTGTCAATGGAGTCCATCCCCTGCCAAGCAAACAGCGCTTGAAAGAATAAAAAATGGATCTTCACCCTAGTGCAGAAAAATTATCCCTGCTATTACTTCTGAATTTGAGATTAAAATATAGCAATAGCATGACAGCCAAGCAAGCCACTGCTGCTGCAGTGTCTCTTTTCTGGTCAGGTCTTCCTTTTTTTTTTTAAGTGATCACATTTTCTCGTTTAATCCCATGTATTGCCAAAAGGTTTTCCCCCTTACAATCACCAGCATCTGGGCTTACATGAAAGTGGATAACAGTGGTTTTGTGCAGTCAAATTAATGAAACACAATCTTTTTCCTCCAATGCCTGTCATTAATAGAGGTCCAGCTCTGCTGCATCCCTATGAATCCCTCATGGAGAGGAAAGCTGAACTGGAGTAAACAAGAGCAAGGATTGCCATCCAATCCCCATCCACCAATAAATGGAAATGTGCTTTCCATTTATTACATCACCACCAACCACCAAAGCACAAAATGGACACTTGAGGCATGCAGAGCCTGCATGGGACTCAAATACTTGAGATAAATACCACAATATGAGTGAAAACAGGATGATTTCTGCTGCTTCCCCCAAAACAACCATGTTAGAAATCTCACGTGCCCTACTGTCACACTAAGAGGACCCCTACCTGAGACACATTTAAATGTCCAGCTAACTAGAATTTACAAAGTCTGCCATCAGTTTGTCCTTGTCTTGTCTACAGAGTGAAGCTTCAATTCCCCTCTTCAGCCTCCATCCCCAGCTTGGTTTTGGGTGGCCACCACTCCCAGTGTGGCCTTTGCCTCAGTGTATCTACCCACGCCCAGTCTGCAAGCTCTGCACCACACAGCACCAGGCATGCTCTTGGCGCTTAATGAATGCTAATTAATGGGATGTGTGGAATGGCATGGAGATTAAAATGAAGTATTTTCTCTCACTGAAGAATGACTAATTTCTTGTACGGATGTGAGTGTTGTGCTTTGTTAGCAGGACATTGTGTGGCAGATAGGTACACACACAAACAACCCCCCATCAGAATATTAATTAGTGCTTCTGTATGCAATTTATTAAAAAGACAGTGTTCCAAATTCCACAAGACTAATGTCACAATTAAAACACTTGAATAATTCTCACTGTCATTTCCATAGCCAAGTGCTCATCCATGCCTACACACTCAGAGAAAACAGAGCTGGAGATAAATTCACTTAAGAACATTTAGATCTTTAGCTGAGAAGAGCCAAAGTGGGAGAACAAATGGAGGATCCATCTCCAAAGCCAGGAATACGCTGTGCCCAGTGGGAGTCGGTGTCAATCAATCAACTGTGTGTTCACATTTTTCATGTTTGCCTCCTGAAGGTGCAGGGTGGCAGCTGGTAGGATTTTCTTGTATCACACTGAGGTTAACTCCCAGTAGCGTCCAAGTCAGGCTCTGAAGCACACACAGGAATCCCACCATGTCCTGTTTGCTCTCTGATTAAAATCTAGTTCTCAGTTGCCGCGGTGCTGTGCCGGCCAGCACGCTGCCTGGCACCGGGCAGTGCCTCACCTGCTTCGGGTGGAGGAGGCGGGCGCAGGGCTGGAGGGCAGGCTCAGCACCTGCTCGTGTTCGCCTTGCCCACCGATGGCAGGGTGCGTGGAGGAGGAGGGAAAGAGCGGAGGGACTCTCTCATGAAACGGAGAAGGTTTTATTCCAACAAAAAACCACAAGCAGAGCCGATGGATCTAGGCAGGCACGGGGTTTTTATACCCCTACATAATAGGCGGGGAGAACATACAATAACCAGTAAAATATCAGGTATGGGGTCTTCCAAAGCGGGGGACGAGGGACCAGGGCAAATGGGAGAAGATGTGGGGAGTAGAGGGTTAACATGAGCCAATTACCAACCGAGGAACATAGAACTTTCCAGAGACATAACCAAATATGAACCATAACGGGGAGGGGGGAGGGAGCAGCCAATGGTCACAGCGTGCTTCACACAGCAGTGCTCACTGTGCCTTCCAGTCCTTGTGCTGTGGAGGCATCAAACCACTGGACCTGTTGGTCTGCCTGGTCCAGCTGACCATGGCTCTGGCCATGGCTCACCACAACACTCAGTAAAACTCTGCCTTTCCTCCTGTGACTGTGTTGACTGACAAGACTGCCACAAGGAGAGGCTGGTCACTGCTGACACTGGAGCTTTTTCATTAACTAGACCTACTGCTCACATGACCATCTTATTTTGCTGGCCACAGGCTGCAGGGCAACCACACTGCTGCTCTGGCAGCAGGTCCAAATCAGCAGAAGAGATGTGACAGCTCCAGGCTGTCCAGCCACGCTCCAAAGAGGACACATTCATAGCTACCACCTCCATGTGAAAGAGAGGGAGAGACATCCCTCCCAAAATAGCCTACACTCAAAGCAGGCAATGGCAGAAAGCAACAACCCCAGGCCACACAGCCCTCCATTTTCAAAGGTGTATCACCCAGATGTATTTAACCAGGTTCATGAGATGGGGTAACACAGAGTTCTCAGCTCGATTTAGGCTGTGAACACCTTGGGTATAAAAATTCCCCTTTTATTTAAAGGAGGATCTGCCTGCCTGGCCACATGTCCTGATGGGGCCATCCCAGCAGAGACCCACCACAGCTCCAGTGACCAACCTCAGCAGGAGCTGTGGCCTCGGCTGCAGGAGGAGGGATGATGGGGTGAGAGAAGTGCTGGCAGGGATGAGCAGTCAGGGAAGATGTGTGTGTTTTGTCTCTCATTGTTAAACTACATGGTAAATGACATTGTATAAAGAAGTATTCTGATGTTTCTCTGAAAGAGTTCTATCTTGATATGTTCCATGGTAAAAAGTTTCTGAATAATTTAAAACCAAAATTTGTTGTCTTCCTTCATGTCCATCTGTCCTTTTCTCTTCCCATTGCACTGACAGTAGAAGGGAGCACAACAGGGCAGGGTGGAATATATTTTTCACCTTATTAGATGAAGCTGCCTGACATCCATGGCACAGTTTGACACCCCACTGAAATGCTGCAGTTCAAGAAATTTGTCTGATGTTTCCACCAGAAGCATTTTTAGCTTTTCTCTTCTGCAAAACATTTCAAAATTCCAGCTTTTCACCCCAGTTAGGGACAGAGACACACTTCATGATGCTGGAACGTCTCACAGTACTTACCATTTCAGTGGGCTGCACTTCAGCTGACGGGTTTGTGTAACACCAACCTCTAACTCTATCCTTTCTATAATTGGAGAATTTCAAAGATAGGTTCAAGTACAAAAATCAAACCGAACTGCTGGCAAAACTTAGCATGGTTTTCTCTGGGGCTGTGAATCACATGTGATGCTACTAGAAATAAAGGTTATAATGTATCTCAGAAGCAAAAATCCAAACTTAGAAATAAAAAAGGCTGTGTATTCAATATTCACCTTGCTCTAGACATCACAAATTATTTCCGAGCACATTGGTCATATGCCTCTCTCTAACCCATTTCAAGGCATACTACTGTGTCAATGCTGGTTCTGCATTAGTAGATATTAATGGCTTTTTTTCTCATTTTCAAATTGACCCGAGATCTTCAATATCTTGACAGGTTACTTGAAATGACTGTTCAAGTCAGCTCACATTTGTCACATATTTAAGTCACAGGTATTGAGCTTGTCAGCTGAATTGCCAGTATTGGACTTGTCAGCTGAATTTTTCAATTTGGTATGAGAGCAAACCAAATTGTTATTGACACACCACAGGAAACATCCTGCTCTCTGGATACAAAAAGCCAAAGGTTACCACAAGGAGCACCTGAGGAACTGAGAGTATAAAAAAGGGAAGAATGGGTTGTCATGAAGTCAGCAGGCAGGTCCTGAGAAAAAAGAAAACAATAGGTTTCTGCTTTTTGATGTTCTACTAAAAATTTCCTTGGCTGAACCTTTGTTAGTCAAACACAGTAGGGCTGCCAGCTTTCTTTGGTCCCACCAGATTTTCTATTCTTCTTGGAAGACTTTTAATTCTGAACATCAAGTCTGTGTTCCTTAGGCATACTTGGTTTTGCATCTGTTCAGCCTATTTGTTGGAGATGAAAGATGGCTGACAGCAGGCATTTAACTATAGTCAAAGTCTGTAAAAAAAGAGTATAAATATTTAACTGTTAGTCTAATAAATAAAGCACATATTACAGTGGTTACTGTACATTTAAAATACAAAACCAACAGAGATATCATCCAGAGATAAAAAATGGCAAGAAGGGAGCTGAGCTTCATTCACAACTTTTCATACAAAATTATTGTGTGTTAGACTTGTATATGCTTTTGTGCTCAGCTGGGCATTCATTTTTCAAGCTGCCTCTTTGATGGATGGATGGCCACACAGAAGATGTGCAAAGCAATGTCAGAGTCTGTGCAATAATTTTTAAATGACATGGTGTCACAGGGAATGTTCTCTAATAACAAAGGCTCCGTGCAGGGTGATGACAGTCCTGAAGAGGATACTGCAATACTGAGTCTGTCATGAGCAACACAGCTTCAGGTTTCTTCCTATCCTTTTTTCCTGACAGTCACTTAACTGAAAGCACCACCTGATGAAAACTGGCAGCAGCATCGTAGGGAGAGAGCAGTGTGATGACATAAATTCAATAACCAGGGATCTTCTCCCAGAGATCAAATGAAAGCCTGAAAGAGTTTCGCACACACTGCTGCTTGGGTCAAGATCAGTCATTATGCTTTTTTTTTACTTGGACTTTGAAGAGCATATCCTTGCTGTTTTTCCAGCACAGTCAGTCAAAAGAAAAGAACTACCACAATATGGTAAATCTTTTAGCAGTGCCAGGTATGGTTCCCCTCTCTGTAACCTTCACCAAGACTCCACCTTTTGGAGTTCTGTTCCACCCCCATCAGTGACGACCAGGAGTAGCAACTCCATACAAGTCAATAAATTAATCCTGGAACACAATGGCTGAACCAGATGTGTACATTTTGTCATTGATATTGACTGCAGAAAACCTAAAGGTATTGAGTAATAATTTCCAGGATCCTTTGGCAGCAATCCCTTGAGCAGCTGCCAGCCTCTGGTCTCCACAGGGCCATCTCCATGCCAAGCTGGCACTGAACTGCTTCTGCTCAGCCTGAGAACCTCAGGACCAAAGGGAAGCTTCAACACTATGTACTCAGCTCTCTCCTACTGCTCCCCAGGCTTCAGAGGTGGCTTGGGCATGAGAGGTAATGGTCCCTGTGAAAAGGCAGAGAGTGAGGGGCGAGTGCCTCAGCCACAAAACCAGCCCTCACTCCTCCGCTTCTGAGCTAAAGACTCACCAGCTTATCATTGTAAATGCCTTTCCAGAAGACTTAGTACCATGGTACAGCAATGCCCGGCAGCATGGCAGGATGCCACAGATGGAGCCCATGGGTGTGTGGCTGCACTGAATTCCCCAGGGAGGGATTACGGCTGACGTCTTTGATGAGGAGATTTATTCATGCACGGGATGCAGTCAGTGTCCTCATCTTCCATCTATTTTCTTGTAATTACAGGGACATATGGTTGTGTTTCATAATTAATTTCCACAAATTAGGAGCATTCAGAGGAGGCTGCTTAGAATGAAACAGTCAGGGTCTTATGTGAGTTTGTCTTTACATTAATTTATTTTAAAATATTTGCAAGTAAGTTGGTTGTTCCAGCTGCAACAAAAAGATTTGATATCTTCAAAACCCATCGTCACTGGGACCTCAGCGCCCTTGGTGAATCTAAACAAAATTAAATTCCCAACACTGTTCCATGGCCAGAAAATAATTTTTCTGCAACTGGGGAGACTGAGACACAAAAAGTGAGCGTTTCAATTCAGCCTTGTAATAGGAACCGCAGCAGGGAAAATTTAGGCCAAAATGTTTTTGTCAAAAGAGGAGAAGAATCCACAGGGATGATAATAAGATCAATGCTTCAATTCACATTTTTAGAATTCCCCTTTTTAAATGGCAAAGATGCTTTTCCTGTGAACATATCACCGAATCAGAATAGCATCAGAGTTTTTACTACAAAGAAGTACTGTATGCGTAGTTGTAACTCCTTGGATTTAAAGAGGATCAGTGCTTAGACCTTCCCAAGTAACAGAAATCCTGGCAAAGCTTACAGATGTCTTAGGCCGTGAAGATTTGCTTTGGCTTTGGTTTGCTTTTACTTCAAGTATTGCCATTAAGAGATACTAATGATTCAGTATTCGACACACAGAACTAAATCTGAATATAACAAGAAGGAATTAAGAGGTCTTGAAATTTCCCTGAATACCCAGAAGAATTCCTGGAAAATGAAGCAGTGGAATAATTCCCCAGGTAAGAAGTCTCCCATCACCTTCCAAATTTAATTACAGCCCTGGATGTACAACTGGAAAAACAAACAGCAGCAAAAAAATTCTGCCCTGTCAGTAAAGTTTTTCTATTTCTGACTTGCACCATTGTTAGGTAACTTTTTCCTTTTTTTGATATAGAGACTGATTAAAAGAGCTCTAGATACATTGCTATTTTTCAATGGCTCCCCACAAATCTCTTCAAACAGAATATTCTGCTTTCATGGCTCAGCATCCAAATATACTCTGAATCGACATTAAACTAAATTAAATTGTCCTGCAGAAAAATAATAATAAAAAAATATCTGCTCCAGGTAACTAACAAAACCTTGTTTTAATGACTGTAGAATACAAAGGAAATTCCAGATATTTGAAGATGTGGGGTTTTCCCCTCCCCACCCAGCCATTCATCCAGTACTGTTAGAAGTCAAAGGAATTATTCAGGAGAAACGCAAACACTCTAGGAAGGTATTTAAATAAATATGTAAAGCAGATTGCCTTATTCTCTTCATTTATTTAGATGAAAAACAGAGTGAATTTTGTTTGGCATTTCCTGATGATTGCCCTTGTTAAAAATTGCACTTAATATTCTCTCTCTGTGGAATCATGGAAAAATTCTAGCTGGAAGGGACTGCTAGAGGTCCTCAATCCAACCTCCCACTTAAAACAGGACTAGCTTCAAAGCCCTTCAAATTTCACGTTTTATTGCCCTGTATATCAGCTCTGGACCAGTAACAGAAAACCACGTGGTGCTGTAACATTTCAAGCAGAACCACAGTGGCCAAAGATGCCAATTTGGGGCAGTCTCCTCCATTACAATCTGAAGGTAGCCTGAATAAACCCAGCCGATGTATGAATTTTGCTCTTCCCCAGGTCCAAGGCTTTCTCCAGTGGGACCCCCAAGTGATGCTCCACATGGGAGCAGTCTGAGCCTGCCAGCGGGCTCTACAGACCCACCCTGGCACTGCTGGGTGCCCATGGAGCACACAGAGGGCACAGAGGGTGCATGGCAGCCCAAGTCACCTCCAGCTGCCCTGAACCCACCTCACCCAAGTCTGTGCTGAGCCCAGCACACAGCCAAGATAAGGCAGCAGCAAGCTGGGGGACCTGACGTGTATGTGCCTGCTCCCAGACCTGTTTTTTACCCCTCCACAGGATCACAGCAATGGAACAAGCACTGGCTCCTCAAGGCAGAACTTTTTCCTCTCTGACTGCATGGATTAGATGCAAACCTATTAAATCCAAATTATTATTCTTAATACTGCGGTGGACTGAAACGATGCAGGCAGTTCCACACAGAGGCGAGACTAACAGAGTTAGATCTCCCAGTCTCCAGTGAGATTTATTATGGCCATTTTTTACAGTCTTTTTGAGCCCAGCAGCCAAACCAACTGCACTCCCCCAGCACACACAGAAACACGTTTTCACAAGCAGTGAATACCTTGTGAGACAAGCACTCCCTGCACTTGCAGCAGAAAGGGATTATGTGGCTATTCAGAAAACAGCATAATACAAATTTAATTCTGCTCTTTTAAGGATTTGCAATGATCATTTGCCCAAGGAGAAAAATAACATCAGAGAGTAAAAGCATGAGCAGCTGGGTGTGATGGCTAGGCTGCCTTTGCTCCAACAGATGTGACTCGGAAATGTCACACACCTCTCCTCCAGCAGCAGCTCTCTCCTGACTCCCAACAGCGCCGTGCAGGTAAGCAAACATGGAAGAAATAATGACAAGATGGAAAAGTAAATGAGGGAGAGAGGATCCCACATTATGTAACACTGCATTTAAAGGACTAATTGGGACAGCCTGATAAGGATGAATTGAATGTGTGAGAGCTACCGTTTTTTTAATTGAGCAGCTTTTCTCCAGGGAAGAGAGCTAAGTTTAAACCATCTGTCCAATTTCAGTGTCATTTGCCAAGGAAATTATTAAATATTTTAAGATTAAATCAAAATATGGGAATCAAGGCAGGAGCCTAGAAATAAATGATTTTGGGGTTTGTTTTACTTGCAGTAATAGGAAGTTCAAAGTTGGTGGATTTTAAATACCATTTCTCCCTCCCTTGGGCACATACACACACACACACACACACACGTATGTTCGCCCACAGCCAAGTGAAACACTGAGACACAAGGCACTTTACAGCATCTGAGTGAGCCAAAGGCCCGTGTGCAGCAAGGGACCAGAAAAAAAAACTGAGAAAGGGTCGGACAGCATCTGCCACACAGGGAGAAACCAAAAAGGCTCCTGGGGTGAAGGATCCTCTCATGGGTGCTTCAAGGGAAGAGTGAACATGGCAGCCCTGACCCAACAAAGTCATTTTCCAGGAGGCTAAGAGCATTTCTAAAGTCTAACAAAGCAGCTGAGCTACAGATGATAATCACAAGGCAACTGAGGAAATAAGGGACTTCAGATGGTGGCTCATACACAAAGCAACTCCTTCACTACCCCGACATGTTCTGCATGTCCCATGGTGTCCATCCCCACCTCATGTCCAGCTGTGAGGTGTTGACCAAGGCAAGAGAGAGGTGAGGGCACAAAACAGAGCTACTCTGCCAGCAAGTCCCTGAGCATCTGCTGGGATAAGCCAGGTGGCCAGAGCTCATGTTTCCCTTCCTGTTCAGGGCATACTAGAAAGATTTTCCCTTTCCCATCTTACAGCTGAAAAGTATCCAGCAGTCAGGACTGGAAATAGGCCTGCTGAAAGGATTACCTACTTGGAGTGGAGAAAGGTTTGTCTGGAAAGTCACTTAGCTCTCCTGACAAACACAGCACATTTCACTCAACCACAGTAGTCATGTTGTGCCCATCGGTGAATGATGCTGGTGAGAACTTGGTCATGATTCAATTTCAGATTAGGAAGCCTAAATTTCAGATGCTTACATTTACACTGAGTAGATAAACTCCCATCATAGTCTGTGGTGTTTTAGGGATCATTTTAGTTCTCTAACCAGAGTCGCTGAGTGCCATTTCAGGGTTCTCAGGGTGTCTGCAGAGGGCTCATGGGCATGTCACAATGTCTGCACAGACCTGTGTTCTGCTAGAGACACCCTGGGACCTCCCAGGACCACTGAAGGGGTGAAAGGCACTTGTGTTTAGGACACTGCACCTTCTTCATGACAGCACAGACTTCCCTGCTACACCTCTGAGCTCCGGAGCAGGGCTCAGCCCGCACTGCCCACAGTGTCCCAGCAGGACACCAGCCCACGGTGTCACCTCTTCCATAGGGGACGTCCTCCTACTCCTGCTCTGCTCCACCTTTAATGTGTAAAACCCTGTGTTCTCCCAGGTAGACACAACAGCTGACAGAGGCAGACTTTACCCCTACCTTGGGCACCCTTAGACCACGCTCACTGTGGGTGAACAGAGAGGTGTTACGGTTGCACTGGAATTTAATCAGGGGCCAGTGGCAGTAGAGGTATTTCCATAAAGTCTGAAGTTGCAGCTCCAATTGTTAAAGGGAAAACCTTTGCTTTTATTTCTCATTATAGAGGAAGTTTCTATCCTTTCTGCCTAGGAAGAAACCTGGAGAATATGAGGAAAGCAAACTGAACCAATGAAACCAAAGTGAGCATCATTAGTATTTTCCTCTAAAATCTGATGGGTTTTAACCCAAACTCATAATGGGCCAAGAATTCTTGCTCCTGGCAGTGCTGTAGGAGAGGGATTATTCTCAGCTTTATGCAGCATTTGTCTGGTCTGTCACTGAGAGCTTGTTTTAATGGCAATGAAGCGAAACAGGCACTTTCATCTCAGCAGGTGTCTCAGACACCATGTTAGATGTTGGAAATAAAACTTCACTAACTCTGCTTCTAGAAAAATTCATATCCTAGATGATCACTGCTGCAAAATGATAATTGATTTTTTTTTGATGTGTCATTTAATCAGTTTTTAAGACATAAATGTTATTTTTGTAGGGCAGCCAGCTCCTTAACCGCATTTACAAATTTTTTTAATTTCTGGTTTTATCTTCCCTCAACAATTGGTGCATTTCCTAATGTTCAGCTAATTACATCCATCAGCTTTCCTTTCACCCTTATTAAATATTGATTTGTTTACAGAATTTTTCACACCACCTCTTAACCAGAACTACTTTGTAACCAAAGTCATTTTTATCAATGAGCAAAACACCATTTTTCTTCAAGTATTCAGATAATCTTTTCAAATTTTTAACTTTTCTTCTTTGAAAAACAACCACTTACCAAGTACCCAGATTATGCAACCACTTGTGGAACTTACCTCCTGTTTGCACATGCAGGAAAAAAAAAAACACTATCTGTCCAGTGGTTTCTGTACCCTTGAAACAACTCTGCTATTGACCTTTCCCATAGAACAAATAAAAGGCTGACCTTCCACTATGCAAGGAGTAATTTTAACTTATAAAACTATTATAAAACAGTACTGCAAAATTTTATAATGCATTGTAATTTTTGGGACTGCCAGGGCTATTTTATTACTAGCAGCACAAGTTCTTGAGCATCTTGACTGGAATGGTGAGGCATTAGAGAGTAGAGTAACCAAATTCTTAGCATATCCATTAGCATTTTCTTCTTGGTGAAGAAAATACATTTGCAAATATAGGAATTTTAAATGTGAGAGTATCTAATATTTTTCCTTCCTTATGAAAAAAGTAGGTATTATTTTGTATGCAGGAAAACATTCTTTCTGATAGAGAAGTTCTTTAACCACTGAATTTTTTTCTCTTTTGACCATACTATTTATTTCCAACCCAACTTTCAATTTAATGAAGGAAACTAAAGCTGCATTTCTTCCTGGTAAGCTTAAAATAAATGAAAAATGTTCAGATGAAAACAATCTTCATATAATTATAAATCATATTTTCTTCTGCCACTGCAAAATGTGTTGAAAAATACAGTCTAAACTAACCCAGGTACAACCAGTCTGTGTGTCTATTTTAAAACAAGATTATTGGATATTTTTTCCTCTTTGTTGAATTATACTTTCTACACAAAATCATAGCTTGTGCAGGCTAAGATTAAATTTCTTGCAAGAGCTGTTTCAGGGGAAAACTACAGAAAAAGGAAGAAAGATATGACTGAACCAGATTCTGCAGTTCTTTTTTTCCCCCCGGTAAATCTTTGGAGGACTTTGTCGTTGAAAGACAACAAAATGAGAGACACTATGGCTGTGGGCTGACCCCTCTGAGCTGTTGACCAAAGTGAAAACACCAGCCCTGGTGCAGGCAGTGAGCACCAAGAAGACGTCTGCAAGATTTTCATCAGAGCAAGGGACTGGGGCGCGTCCTTGGTGGTTGGTCTAGGTGGAACAGGCACCTCTTCCCACGGCTTCCCCAGAAGCCACAACCTTCACTTCTTGTACCAGCTGTGCTTACATAAATACAACCTGTGCCAGGCTGGACCACTACTGATGTGGAACTGGGGGAAGAGAGTGGAGGAAGGCCGGAGGAAGGCTGGAGCACAGGTCTTACCAGGAGCAGCTGAGGGAGCTGGGAGTGTTCAGCCCAGAGAAAAGGAGGCTCAGGGCAAACCTTATCTACAACCATCTGAAAGGAGGTTGTAGCAAGGCTGGGGCCGGCCTCTTCTCACAAGTAGTAAGTGATAGTACCACAGGAAATGGCCTCAAGCTGCACAAAAGAGGCTTAGATTGGATAGTAGGAAAAATTTCTTAACTGGAAAAGTTGTCAAGCATTGGAACAGGCTGCCCAGGGATATGATGGAGTCACCACACCTGGAGGTATTTAAAGATGTAGTTCTTAGGGACATGGTTTAGTGGTGGAATTGACAGTGCTGGGCTAATGTTTGGACATTAAGATCTAAAATCTAAGCAAGATCTTAGATTTCTTTTCAGCCTAAATGATTCTGTGATTCTCTGATTCCACATTTTTATGAAAACAAAAGTCAACTGAGAGACCAAGACTCACATCACAAAACCACCTTGCCAACCACTAAAAAGCTGTTTTACATATTTGGCTTGATTCATTGTTTTAATTTAATTTTCCAACTCCAGCTGCAAACAGCTTCAGGACCTGGCTGGTGAAAAACTTCTCAACCCCACCAGACCACCCTGGGACATTGTGCTGGGCAGCCCCACAAAGAAAAAGGGGCTGTAGTTAGGGTTTGATAATACACCCTGCATCGGCTGCTACATGAGATGTTGCCAAGAAAAACCCCAAGGCCCCTTCATGTCTCTGCAGTAGAAGAGATACTGCTGGTCAGCAGAAATGAGACTGGGAAGCACTGGCTCAGGGCCCCAGCACAAGAAGAGCCCTGCTCTATAAGCTGAGTCCCGTGACACATGGATTTTATGGAAATAGCCTTCTTGGATGGTAACGGCATTAAAAGGGGGAGGCGTAACATCTCCAACAGCAGAACCAGCGAGCAGCTTCCCTGGGTTCTGCTGCAGCAGCTGCAGACCACGTGCTGGAGGAACCTTCTGTGCAGCCACAGGCTGTGGGCCCTGAGCAAGGCTGCACCAGCATCTCCCACAAGGGATTGTCTCTGGGTGCAGCTCCCTGCTAAACTCTGTCTCCTCTGTCAATCAAAAGTCAGTGTGTGTCCTACAACACCCTCTCATTGCTTGCAAGTTATACCATACAAGACCACAGTACAGAATCAGTTCTGGCATGGAAGAATCACAGACAGCACAGACCACCTAAATAAAGCTGGTGCACTGTCTGCTGTGACTTGCTAAAGTAGGTTAAGCATCTCTTCTCCTGAGGCAAGAGGGGATTCATGGCTAGGAAGTCTGCGGTGTTGCTGATACTACTGTCCATTGTCATACACATCTCTGTCAAATAGCCAGAACTCCTCAGATCTTATTCTTCTGTAGTGCAAAGGTGTGGGTCTGTAGTTTGTGCACATCATTGAACTGCAAGCTAAACAACTGAAGGGAACTTAAACTGAGGAGCTCAGAAGTGGTGCTGCAGAAGAGTCTGCACCAGACACAACCCCTCACTGCACTCTGCAAGCTCACCCCTCCCTGACACGAGTGTCAGGGATCACATTGCAGCTCACCAAAGCAGATACCTCCCCCCAGATGCCTCTGCATCACTGAACTAGATCGGTTTTGTCCTGAGTACATCATGCTCTATCCAGTTCTATAAACCCCCCATTCACTTCAGCAGCTTTCAGGCAGGAGATGTTTTCTTCCAGCTTTTTAAGTCCTGCCTGATATTCATGAAAAGTTTTGCTAACCCGAGAAGCGGCAGGGGAAGGGATATGGAGGAGGAAAATTAATGTTAGTACAGAGATGTTCTGCACGACTTCAAGACAAAAAATAGCCAGGGAGACTTTTAAAGACACAGCTAATGCAATGGTCTTGAAATAAAAGCAGAAATGAAGGCAAAAAATTAGCATGAATTGAGGAAGTTGTATAGTCTGGGAATTAGCGACTGTGGCTGAATCTCTACACTGAGAGAAATTTTGCTCGAGAAACTGAGACTGATATAAGCGCTGTAACTTAATTTCAGTGCTCCAGAAAGCCAGTGGCAGTCAGGACTTAATCTGCCCAGGCCCAGTGCACTGCCTTTTACATACTGCCTGCTGTGTTTGAAAGGTGACCCCTACATCCTCATACTCTACCCAAACCAGAGAGGGATAACGTTGTCTTCACTGAGATCAGGAAATACTTTATCATTAACTTAGACCCAACTCCAACCCTAACACCTGCCTTGATGGCAATAGAGCCCCACTTGAGCAGCTCATCATATCAATTTTTTGTGCCTGAGTTGAACATCTCATCGGAGGAGGACCTGACCTGGTGTCTGCTGCCTCCCTCGAGCAATTAACACATCTACTATGGGGAATGTTTGACAGGAAGGATGTCTTCCCTCTCCAGGAGAGAAGTGGTATGACCGAGGTGCTTTGCTAAAGGCACAAAATGCACCCAAGGTTGTACCACAATGACAATGGAANGAAAGGAAAGGAAAGGAAAGGAAAGGAAAGGAAAGGAAAGGAAAGGAAAGGAAAGGAAAGGAAAGGAAAGGAAAGGAAAGGAAAGGAAAGGAAAGGAAAGGAAAGGAAAGGAAAGGAAAGGAAAGGAAAGGAAAGGAAAGGAAAGGAAAGGAAAGGAAAGGAAAGGAAAGGAAAGGAAAGGAAAGGAAAGGAAAGGAAAGGAAAGGAAAGGAAAGGAAAGGAAAGGAAAGGAAAGGAAAGGAAAGGAAAGGAAAGGAAAGGAAAGGAAAGGAAAGGAAAGGAAAGGAAAGGAAAGGAAAGGAAAGGAAAGGAAAGGAAAGGAAAGGAAAGGAAAGGAAAGGAAAGGAAAGGAAAGGAAAGGAAAGGAAAGGAAAGGAAAGGAAAGGAAAGGAAAGGAAAGGAAAGGAAAGGAAAGGAAAGGAAAGGAAAGGAAAGGAAAGGAAAGGAAAGGAAAGGAAAGGAAAGGAAAGGAAAGGAAAGGAAAGGAAAGAAGGGGAAGGGGAAGGAAGCCAAAAAATGGCTTTCAAGGGGATCTGAAAATGATACCTACTTCACACAGTATTTGGGAAGAACATTGCTGTTGAGAACAGCCTTTATCAATACTACTTTAAATGAAAGAGCAAATGAAAATTAAATGAAAAAATAATCAGCATTTAATACTCTCTCTTATGTGCTTTTCTTTTTGAGTAAAGTTTTGTGTGATGAGTTAAAACTAGATCTAGATTGTGCCTCTCATGCATCAGACAGGCTAACTATAAGATACTGAGACACTTGAAAGTCAGAAATGTAGGTGATGCTGATAACATCTTCAAATAGTGCAATAATAGCATTCAGTCACTCAAGGTCTTTCATTTTTGGAACTGCCCCATATGAGCGTGACATTCATTAGTTCAAACCTGTATCGTGCTACAGCAGCTTGAAAAAAAAAAAGTCACTAGGAAGAGTATTAAAAATTTCATGAAGGAGTCTTTCCCTCAGGCATTTCTTCCAAGGTCAGAAAGCCTCGCTCTTGTTTTTTATGCTGACATGAAAACATTCAGAGAAATGATGTGACATGAAGACCCACACCGAATCCTGATCTTTAATTTCGAAAAACATTCATCTTCACACAGTCATTTCAAATGTGACTTTCTTTGATCTCCACGAAATTAAGAAAATTTTGTGCCCTGTTCCCAGGCATGCCTGCTGTAGGTTGCCCACATAGAAAACTTCTCAGGGACCAGCTGCCTCATGAATAAAAACTGCTCCAAACCTTCCTTCAGCCAAACCAGAAGGAAACATTTATGACAGCTGAAAGGTATGATATGGGTTGCATCTCTCAGCTTTTCTCTTTGCTTGCAGCAAAGTTCACTTGGTTTGTGGTGAGGGACCTTGTCCCCCCAGAGGCTCCCATGCAGGACCAGATCCCAGGGAACATGCATTGCCTGGAGCAGATGCTCCACTCTCCATCCCAAACCCCAAGGCCCTGCTCTCCCCATCATCCAGCCCTTGGAATCCTCAAACCGACGTTTGCAGCATTCAATCTCAAGGATTACTGGCAACACCATGAGGAGAAACACCCATTTGGGTTCCTCTGTCGGATAAAGCATGGCTATTCCCAATGTCACTTTCAAATATAAAGCCTTTCAAAATTCTGTGAAATTACAGTTTATGGAGTTGTGCATGGGGGAATTCTATAAACATTAAAAACAGATCTTGTCAGTATTTTATGACTTTTCCTTCCTCTCATCTCCAGCCTTTTTTTTCTGAAAAAAAAAAGGGCATTTCTTATAGTTCAGATGTGTTCTCCAAAAAAGTTCAGTTTTTTGATGACTAAGTTTACCAAAGCCACACAGTAACGAGGAAAAGATTTTGACAGCATCAGTCCTAAATCCTCTTCTGTAATAATGATGAAGACCCTGTTCTGCCAATTCATCAAATTTGGCTTCAGGGCTCCTACAGGAACACAGGAGTTTCAGGAGTAAAATCACCCCATCAGTTTGACACAAATTCACCTTTTAAAGTTTTATGTTCCTTAAAATTTTTTTGAGAACTTTATACCTGTATTTTTTAGACTGTAGTTGAGTACCACCTGCCCAAACCACCCTAAATTCAGACAGGAGTGGTCTCTCAAAGCCAGCACAAAAACTTGAAGTTGATGCAGCCCATGCCATGTGCTCTGGCCAGTTTGGGAGCACAACTGCATTCCCAGCAGGCTCTGACAGACAGCTGGCAATGCCCAGTGCCCTCTCCCCTCTGCCATCCACAGCTTCTCAAGTCTGCAGTTTGATGTCCCCTCTGTTTGTGCAGACACAAGTTTTCATGGGACTATGATGGAGTCAGGATCATGGAAATGGTCTGGGCTCCCCAAAAGAGAAAGGCAAAGGATCTCCAAGAAGAAAAATAAATATCCATTTTTTTCAGGCTCATTAGAGTTCATAGCATAGCCCTACAAATAAGAAGAGCAAGAAGAGAGGAAGAAGTGACAGGACTCTTCTCTGGGGAAAAAAAAATTTAAAAATTGTAGATGGCAATCCAACCGGCCCTTACTGAAAATCAGGAGGACCTAGGACAAGTGCACACCCTTGATGTCATCTGCTGCTGCTTGCGCCCAGAGCTCCAGCCCCAGCTCCACAGCAGGGCCAGCTCTCCCTGCAGGCTGCCCCTAGCACAGGCAGCCCGAGCTCAGCCAGCATTCAGCACACACTGTCACTGGCATTTTGACTTATACAGGGAAGTAAACTACCCTAAAACAAAGCCCAAACCAGTGGAGTTGTGTTGCTATGCTATGGCAGGATTCCCTCATGGCTTGATAACACGTAAGATGTGCAAGGAAGCGATTGAGTCATCATCCCTGGAGGTATTTAAAAGACACATAGATGTGGCACTTGGGGACATGGTTTAGTGGTGGACTTGGCAGTGTTGGGTTAATGGTTGGAGTCAGTGAGGTCTTTTCCAATTTAAATGACTCTATGATTTTAAATTCAAAGCTTCCTGCAAGGCTGGGAATTTCATAACCACACCCTTGTAGCAGGAGTATCCAGTAGGACTGAGTTCTCAGTGCAGTCTTTCCCTTCTGGGAGCATATCAGAGCAGCTCTTCCATACCTACCCCTGCCAGGACATTACAGCTTTGAGACCACTGACCATCGGCACTCTGTAAAATGGAACTGAAACTAGCTTTTTCGTGTATGTGCAGGGCTTCTTCTTTCCAAGCAAAATGACAGATGCTCTGGCACAGACTGCAACTCTCAGCTTCATTTCCATAGGGGGTCAGCCTAAAATCTTGTGTAGGACAGTCCAGCCAAGTACAGAAAGGTGATAGACAGCCACAGTTACTGCAGTGGACAGCTGGGCAGCCAGAATCAGCCCAAGCAGCTCCTCCCCATCTTCCCATAAAGTACATCCAGGAGGGCCCTGAGGCTTCTGAGTCCTGGGCCAAATCACAGAGCTGCATCCAGGTGCAGCAGTCCCCAGGGATCATTATCAAGACCAAAAGCCTCCTCTAAAGTGAGATCAACGGCCATGACTGAGTCAGCTGATGGATGTGGACACATGCCCCAAGCTGCTGCACACAAGCCGTGGGGACCTGGGGAAGCTCAGAGCCCATGGGGACCCAGGCAGGTCCCCAGCCATGCTGCACATGAGGAGGAAGGACTGGAATGGGTGGCAGATGAAGAGCAGCCTGACAGAACACAATGCCATGCCCTAGGATAGCTTGGCACTGCTCAGACAAAAGTCTCAGCTTTGCTCTTTTACTGGGCACAATCCAGCAAATCCATTTACTCTCCTGCTAATGCTCATTTTATCACCCTCTAATTTTATGAGAACCTCCTAACACAGAGAGCCCCTGCACTGTGTATACAAAAGGCTTCACTGCTGACCTTTAAGGCTAATGGCTCTGTCTGCATTTGAGATATTTGGACGTGTACACTTAAAGCCAGATCTTGGGCTGACAAGCACTGTGAGCAACACTGGTGGCACTCCCAGCAGGCCAAGCAGAGTTCCAGTCAGATGTGTGCAGGGGGTCTGTGTGGGGATGGAGCCAAGGGAGCTGTCCTGCCCTGGGATTAGGACACTTCTAACAGTTCAGTAAAGGAAGATGATGCTGCTAGCTTTTGGGCAGCAGTTTTTGGGCTGCTAGCTTTTTGGGCAGCATATTTTCAGCTACAGTGGCAAAATCTGAAAAGAAAAAGGACCAAAGGATCTACACGGGTTCAGTGCTCACCACCAGTTTTATTTCCTTCCTCATAACACCCAGGCAAGATGCTGAAGTAAACTGTCCAAGCAGTGCTTTCTGTCAAGGTCAGAGTTCAGTGACGCAAAGTCTTCTTGGGATGAAGTACCTCAGCACTGAGGCTGCTGCCACTGACACCATCAGCCGCCTCTCACGTGGCAGTCCACTGCTTGCCCTGATCCCTTGTGTTTTCATACCCCTACACTACAAGCCCTGTGTGCACTCGCTGCCAAACACAAGAAACTGGCCCTCCAGGGAGCTTTCAAAACAGAAAGATCACACAAGACAGGAGAATAACATTAAATAACTGTCTTGTCCACAGCCAGTCTGGCTTCTGAGCACGGTGCTTCATAATCGTGAAGTTATGATTAGGAGTTACCTGTTCACACACCTTGCAGTGCACAGTCTTACAAAAGCCAACGTAACTGATTTCATCATACTTTCATCATCTAACTAGTGAGATATGTGAGTGCTCATATCCTCTGCTGGACCAGCATAACCTTGGGCATTAGGTGACTACATAGCTGAAGGCAAATGGGAACTTTCATTACCTGAAAGGAGACTAATGCTTATTTTAAAGTCCCAAAATGAAAGTAGAATTTTGGCATTACAATTGTGTTTTTCATGGAACCTTCATGCAGATGGAAATCTTCATATAGTATAGAGCTGATTTAGAGACCCACACAGAATAGAAAGCACTTTAAATCTGCACAGGAAGACTCAGAAGCAACAAAGACCGGGTCAAAGAAAAAGAAAACTAAAAAATAGGCATTTTCCCTCACATCTGACTACAACACTCAGATCCCAAAAGCAATTTTCAAGTAATTTCATGGAAACATTTATTGTCTCCAGTAAAGTATTTGCAGACAGTGAAACATGGAACGGCTAATAGGCACTTGTCCATGAACTGCATCTAAGGAGTTGTCTATTATTAGTTAATGAGCAGACAGCAATTCAGAGTTCTAATTTTAGCACCAACACATGCCAGGAACTGGAAACAAAAAGAAGCAAAGAGAAACAGGCCAGGACTGAATAAAAAAAGGATGTTCTGCTGCTTTTCCATCAGAAACCGTCCCACCTGCCACATCTCAGATGCCAGTTTAGTCTCCTGACAGCAGCAGTCACTCCATGGTGTGGAACAGAAACACAGACATGGCACTGACCCCAGAGACCAGCCAGTCTGCATCTCTCCTTCCCCAAGGCAGGCTCAGGTCTCCTCTAGCAGGTCCTGATCCACCTCTAAAGCTGTGCAAAAGCAATGCTGCTACTAGAGGTTCCCAAGGGCTGGGGCCATGTCTTTGAATAGCTCTTCCTCTTCTAAACAAGGACATCCTTCAAGAGCAAAAGACTTCACTGTCAGGCTGGAAAGACCCAACAACAGAGTTCTATGAGATGTCCATGACCGCTGTGAAGAAACAGTGGATTGGTGCTTGGTGCTGCAAGGACTCCACACCCAGCAGGGAACAAGTATCCAGCAGCGTCAGTCACGGTCAAGCCCCTACAAATAAGAGAGGTCTTAAACACTGAATCGTAACAGCACAGCTTTGGCTCTTCAGAGAGTTTGGCAGATTTACCCATCTTTGGCTTCATAGCTCCTCATCAAACACGGGCAGGCCCTTAACTGGGTGTCCAGAGCAAACAAAAGCTGAACATGGCACTGTGACATTGCCACTTTTCACTTAGCAGGCAGGCAATTATTCTCATGTTTAATTGTATCTGATGAATGACACTCACAGGCCCCATGCTGTTTAAAATGTGACATATTTTATTTATCATAGCAGCTTCTACAGTTCTACAAATGGATGACACACAATCCATTATCATTTTGGAAGCATTATTATTCACACAAACATGTCCCAGAACCTCAGAAATTTTTTAATTCCTCTTTTTTTTCTACATTCCTTTCAAATTCAGAATGCAAATTCCCTATCTTGCCAATGAGATTTCCTCCTCCTCACCAACCCAAAATAAATTAGAGAACAAGCTGCTATCTCTAAAAGCTTTATAAATAAAACATACAGCACACACACACATAAAGGCTACAATTTTAGAGTACTTTTGTATCCTGGATGGATTTAGAGATGTCATTGCAAATGCACAGATGCTGCCAGTCACGGCAGCTTAACAAGCGCTGTGAGGTTTGACATCCCATCAGACTGCAGCCCTTTGTGGCAGCTGAGGCCTCCCAGGGCAGAAAGCAACATGACAATTGCTTCTATCAAAGAGAGAAAATAATGGCAACCACACTAGCAGATACATCAAGGGACAGAACTAAAATTACTCTTTCGTGGCTCAACTAAATAAAAAATTATGACAGTTCAAAAGAATGCTAAAAGTTTTCTGAAAGTGGCTGAATCACACTATTCAAAGCTGTCAGTGGAAACATTTGCTTTTTTCTTTACCTCAAAAAGGAAATATTTTTCAAAAAAAAAAAAAAGGAAAAAAAATTACTCAATTTGAGTTTTGATTTTTCTCCTTTTTTCCAACCAAAACATACAAAGTATGAGGAGAGAACAAGAAAAGAAAGTGGTTCCAGAGCTAAGAAATCCTGTTTGCTCTACGAGATTGTGCTGGTTTTTAACTCAATTAACACAAAGCTGCTGTTCAGGCATCGCCCATCTGTCGGTGATGCCCGCAGGGGATGGCTGCCGGAGGTGGCCTGGCAGAGACAGAGGCTGCACTAAAGCTTCCTTCCCACGGCACCTAACGCAGCCCGAACACCGGGCTCAGAGCTCTCCGTGGCTTCCAACCCTCCAGCTTGGACACTAAACAGGCAGGAAAGGTGAAAAAAGGAAAAAAGAGAAAAACTTGAGCAGGAGGAAAATACTACGTTCCAAACTGAATAGCCTGAAGCTTTTTAACCCATGTTTGGAAAAATTAGATTACATCAATCGAAGCAGCCCTCCTACGGCACCAGCACCCACTGTGGGCGAGGAGGCAGCTCACTCACTGCCTGCCCAGGGATCCCAGGGACTGGCCACAGGATCTCTGTATGAGCCCAGCACAGAGCAGGCAGAGAAGTACATGACCAGCCCTGAGCAGCTCTGTGAAGGGAGGTGGCCCTGCATGAAGCCTGAGGTGAGGGGTCTGGGACAGAGGTCTGCAAAAACCTCTGTCTATCCATCTAGCTCACTATATAAGTCTCCAAATAATCATCTTCCTTTCTTTAGGGCTTAAAAGGCTCCCAAGGGATCAAACGGGTGGATTCAACAGCCAAAATGTGTTCTGCAGACAAGTGGCTGTCACAAAAGCTGTTTTTCTAAGCCAGATCACAAGTGTGGTTAGCTTCAAGTGCCACGGTGGCCACTAAAAAGCTGAGACAAAAAGAGTCATGCTGGAAGTTTTAAAAGGTCAGATGCGTTTTAAACATTTTTGAGGTCTGGTTCACTGGCTCTCCTCCTACAGAAAGCTCTCTGTTAGACTTCCACCTGAGCAGGTAACACAGCTTACTGCATTCGCTCCACTCTCAGTGTGAGGCACACATAGAAGCCTTGCACATCTCTGCCCGCCCGAGGTGGTGTCTGAACCCCACAGAAGCTTGCCGAGCTGGGACAGGATGGGAGACTGCTTGGGAAGCCCCAGACCTGACTAATCCCCTGCAAAGGGAAGCATCTGCCCTCACTGGCATTTCCCATGAAATAGGATACACACAAACTTCATACCATCTTTTGCTGCCCTGAAATGAGAAATTTCATTACCCATGTGGGTGTCGGAGTTTTTGGAAAATGCTAAGCTCCTGGCCTCAGTAAAGGCCCACAGTAAATAGACCTAAAAAAGAGCTTCTTCACTCCCATTAGGCTCACTAACTTCCATTTTCACTGCACTTCCCCTGTTCTTGGATGAGGAAGAAGAGTGAAGGACACCGAGCTGACCTTCAGCACCCCCATACAGTACCTCCAAACTGTTCTCCCAGCTTGTTTTGCTCAGCTCCTTTGCAAACAGACAGCCCCAGCCTCCTTTCACAAACCCCCCTGTGGAGTCAGCCACACGGGTTCATCACACCCTGTGTCTGCTCTGCTTTTTGGCAGTGGGGGCCACCTTTTCCTATCTGCCATTAATTGTTCAGTAACCAGGACACAGCTGGGTCTCGGGTCACCAGGCAAGGCTGTCAGGACATGCAGACAACTGCAGCACTACAGCAAAAAGCCAGAGTCCAAGAGAAGGTGGCAGCAGGCAAGGCACAAAGGAGAAAATCAAGCTGCCATCTTAACTATGATTTCAGTGATTCATAGGAGCCATTTTAGTCAATTCACTGGTTAATTACTTAGCAGCACTGGCACAAGGTCAAATCACAAATGGGTAAGAGCATTTCTCCAAAGCAATCACTTATTTCTCTATTTCCAGCTCTCCATTTCAACTTGAAGAGCAGCACTAAAAAGGAGAGAGAAATCAGCCTTCCATCTAAAAAGAACTTGTGAGAAACCACAAGTGCCAAGCATGTTTCCTCTCCACCCTTGTCTCTTTTCATACTAGCCCAGTTCCTTAATCTGCTACAGCTGCCACTTCTTCAGTGGTGAAAAATATTTGTAATACGCATTGCTGAGTGTTGCAGAAACACTGAAGAGCAACTGGAGATCAATTAAACAGCCGTATCCCTAAGCAGCAACATGTTGCAATGCAGGAAAGGCAAGTGATAACCAGCAATGGGTAAATGCAATGCGTTATCTTCATTAAAATCCACCCGTAAAAATTAATCCTGCTGAAGTACAGCTGATGTTTCATCCTATTTGCATGTGATCTTCATGTAACTGGTGGTAACAAGATGACAGATAAAGGCAATAGAAAAACATGGTACTAATTATGCAAACTCCTTGGTTCTAAGTCCTAAGCACATCAAAATACCCACACCATAAGAGATCAGGAGAATTCAAAGAAAGTAAAAGCTTGTCAGCTCCTGTCCTTCCCTCCCAGAGGGCAGGAGACAGCTGAAGCAACACTCTGGGATCAGTCCCTCTGGTCCTCTGACCATGCTGCCCCAGAGGGGTCATCTTTCACTTCAAAATCATCTTTAGCCATTCCTCTCCCTTCAGACATCATTTATTAAAAGACATACTAGAGGCAGACTGACAGGGACATAGGACAGGAAGAAAGCGTGGAGGAGCCCAGATATTCTTAGTTCTGACAGGTCTGTGGGGACATCTCTAGGTGGGACTCTGAAATAGACAAAAGAGCAGATGGTGATGGCAGCAAATAAGAGACTTCCCCTCATCACTGCCCTCTCCACATTTGACTGAGGCATTTAGTGAGCATCCATCCCAGCCATACTGGATGCTATTTCTACACGTCCTCCCAACTGCTTCCACCAAACCTGAAGCCTTCAAGTATTTTGTGTATGTTGCAGTTTAACCCCAGCCAGCAGCTCAGCCCCACACAGCCGCTCACTCACCCTCACCACTGGCATGGGGGAGAGAACTGAAAGCATGACTGTGAGAAAACTTGAGGGTTGAGATACAGGCAGTTTAATAGCAAAAGCTACATGCACAAGCAAAGCAGAACAAGGAATTCATTCACCTCTTCCCATGGCCAGACAGGAGTTCAGCCATCTCTAGAAAAGCAGAACTCCATCACACATGACACAGACTTTGAAGAACAAACTCCATCACTCTGAACATCGCCCCTTTCCTCCTTCTGCCCCCACCTGTACATGCTGAACATGAGGCCATATGGTCTGGGATATCCCTGCGGTCAGTCGGGGTCAGCTGTCCCAGCTGTGTCCCCTCCCACTCCTTGTCCCTCCACTCACTGATGGGGTAGGGTGAGGAGCAGAAAAGGCCTTGGCTCCGTGTGAGCCCTGCTCAGCACTAGCAAAAACATCCTGGTGTTTATTAACCTTGATTCCACACAAACCCAAAACACAGCCCAATACGAGTTAGTGTGCAGAAAATTGTTTTGCTGAGATGAGGGTGCTTGCTTTCAAAAACAAACAGGGCTGAAACGGTTTCCTTTTTCAAAACCATCTCAGCTGTTTAAAACCATCCTAATTTACTGATGTTCACTCTATTAGAGGTATCCTAGGATGGGCTGAGACCTGAAATAGGACTACATCCATAATGAGGTGAGATAACACACTACAGCTGAGAGTTTTTGGCCATGGGTGGGGTTAATTTCAATCCAGGACAGGATTTCACAGATTTACATTCCTACATGATCTTTTCCAGTTTCCAAGAAAATGGTTCTCTTTCATGCTGCCTTTTATTATTATTAACTGAACAAACTTGAGTGATTGGGACATACAACATGACAAGAAAATAAAGACAGTTTGAGATGAGCATTTTTCATTTGCACTGCTCTATTGGATTACACTAAGACTGTTGACCTTATTAAGATTCAGGTTAACAGCCGACTTCAGAAATATCTACATGTGCACCTGAGTGTTAAACTAAATGCTTGGAAGACACATTAAATCAAATAAAGATTGACAGCTTGTTGTTTCTATCCTACCAGTCATTCAAGCACTGCTTGCTTCTGCATATACATGAAAATAGAGAAAACTGACAAGGGTGTTTGTCATGGCCGCTCTCCCTTCCCTTCAAAGCACACCCATCTTTACACAGGTACCTTTTTTGCAAGGCCACCTTTTTACTCTTTGCTTACACAAATCCAGCACAATGCACTGTGGCAATGTGTGTTGTGCATCATCTACTGCTAACCAAAAGCAAACCTGGGCTTGAATTCAGTCCTTCCTAACGCACTGTATGTGAGTTCGTGAAGGGTAGCTGCGTTTCCCTGAAACGTCCCTGGCCAGGGATCGTTCTGGTGGGTGCAGTACAGCACTCCAGCAAGCTTACTCCTTTCACCCCCGTGGCTGGGAGGCGCGGACTCTCACGCACTCTCAAGCTGGATTGCTCAGCGTTACCAGAAGCAAAGAGTCAGGAGGGCTCTCCCACATGGCATTCCACAGAAGATGGTTTACTGCTTCATCCACAGAGGGGACGCGTGGCAAAAGACACCCGACCCTGCAGGGTCCAAGGTTTATGTAGGGGAGCTAAGGGAGCATCAGAACCAATGGTCTGAGGGCACGGGGGTGGCACAAAGGCGGGACTAGGGAATGGGAGCCAATGGGGCAGGCCTGGGGGCGTGTAGGGCTACGAGCCATTCAGACAGACCAAGTCCGCATGGCAGCAGAAGGAGTGATGGCAGAGGCTTTTCCTTTCTCACCATGAGGTCAGGGCATGTTCGTAAGGCTCGGAATCGGTCCACCAGCAGGCCCCTGCCATTTCGGGGCTCCTTGGCCCCTCAGCCATCACAGTCGCTGGCTCAGTGGCTACAACACCTTCCTACTTGCAGAGGTTGTAACCCTCAGATCAGCCCCATCACTTTCCCTAGGAATCAAGTTTGAAAGAAGAGACAGGACCTGAGAGGCAGAAGCTCTGAACTACATACCTTTCAAGGACAATCTGGATTTATTTTTGTTAACATGCTCAGTCACAGCCCACTTAGACAGTGCACATATGACATCCCCCAGAAATCCCTTCCCACCATGCCCCCCGGGATGCAGCTTCATGAAAGGAGCCCAAAGAACTACCCCTGCACCTCTGTTTGCCCCTGGTGAACCAGGAGCAATGATGGGGAGTAGGATTTACCAAGATAGACATGCATTTTACTACATCTGTAGTCAAAATTTTGCCTAAACCTCAGCTCAAAGCTTCCTCCTTAACCCAGATATATCCTGTGGGTAGGGACCACCACCATTTCTGGTTCTTCTTCTCAACATCCTCAGCAGCAGAAATGGACTCAGGACAATAAAAGTTTTGCATTAATTCAGGTTGTCTTCCCAGATCTCCCATGACTAATGATTCCATTTCCTGATTACAGGAGGAAAGAAGATATTCATTCCAGCTGAATCAGACACTACAAAGGTCCTCAAAAAATCATCTAAGTGATCCCACCAAGACAGGGAAGCACAGGTTCCCAGCCTGTCCCTGGCACATGCTCTTGTAGCTTGTTCTTGAAAACTCTGCTGATGATTGTTTATGACCTTCCCAGCTGATTTATCAGTGCATTCCTCCCTTTCTAGTTAAAATGCTTTCTTCACCCACTGTAAAAATTAACCCCACCCAAGCTGAGGTGCTCATGGACAACATCATGACCTGGTGACTGCTGCCTTCTGACATACCCCTTTGCCCTCATTCACTACATAATTTTTTTGAATGCCATACTGTGGCAGCCTCATTCTCCATCTAGCTCCTACCTGACAGACCCTTTTTTCCATCATGTTATATCAAAAGCATAACATATTTTGCTTCCCTTTTTAAAGCTCTTCTTTGCCTGTTCTGCTTCTCTTGTACTGTCTCTTAGACACAGTTCACAGTAAAACCTTTTAAATCCTACATTAACCTCTCCTTCCAAGTCTCCTGTGCCCCAAAGCAGAGGGATTGTTCTGGCAGGGAGCTGGTGGCTGGTGTTGATTCAATAGCATCACTCTTGCTTTGCACCCTCTTTTTGCTGCCCTATCAACATGCCCTGTCTCGTCTTACAGCAGGCATTAGGGTCATGATACAATTGCTGTGCTTAACAAGCCTCCTCTAGGCCCCAGTACACTCACTTCGAGCCTCTGGGACACGTGTGGCAATTAGATTTCACGTGTGCCTCTAAATTAAGCTGAATTATTCCACGTTTGCCATGGCTAAAAGCAAATGCATGAACAAGACCAGAAGGTAAGGAGCAGGAACTTGTTATGCAGCAGTCACTTGAGTCCGAGCCCTTGCTCTTGGCCAAAAGAGGTTTCAAGCTCTTTCTCCCCTGCAGCACCTCATGAATGGGGTCCAGCTGCCTTGAGGCAACTGCAATTAAAAGCACTCTCCAGAGGAGCAGATTTCCTCTGACAAAGTATTTCCGTGTTCCTTTATATTACATTCTTATCCACGAATAAATGCAGTAGGCTTATCTCTGTTACTCTGTGTTTGCTTTAATAACTAGCATGAAGCCTGCATTTATTACCCAAATCCTGTTTCTAAATCTCACTCCTAGATAAAGACATGGCTGCTCTCCTCAGATTGCCCCACAGCTTTTCTTTCTTTCATAAGGAAAAAAACCTACCTCTACCCTGCCCCAACGGACCTGCTGCCGTTCTGCCATCTGACATTGCTGCCAGAAACATCCTGGGTTGTCCCAAGTTGCCATCCTCCCTGGGAAATCAACACAAAGGTCACAGTGACTTCCCAAAGCAGATGCACACAGTGCATGGCTCCATTTACTCAAAGACTGGAAAAGACTATGGCTTTCTCCCCAAAAGTGGCAAAGCCACATCTGGAGTCTCACTGAGAGACAGAGAAACACTCTGAAGTAGCAGACAGCAGTCTCTCAGTATGTATAGGAGGGTCTCATTAAGGGAGCTGCTCAGGTTTTCATATGCTCCGAGTGTCTTAAGTAGAGTAGAGTCTGGTAATCACAACAGAATAAGCTCAAGACTTCCCTTTTCTGGGAAACTACTTGGCTCAGGGAGCGATGCTCTCCCAGTGATGTTCCTGCACTTCCTTCCAAACCCCAGAAGAGCAGTGCTGTCTACAAGCAGGAGAGATGTTTTGCTCAAGGGAAGATGTAGGGAAGTTGTTGAGATGAGGAAAAGAAGCTCAGAAAGCCAAAAATGCATTAAAAAGGAGAGCAGCCAGGAGGTTTCCAACAGGTACAAGCTCAAACAGCTTTTAAAGCAATTAAAAATTGTTCTCTCCTGGCTCTAGTGAGACCAGCAGAAATCAGTTCCCAATTGCTCACCAGATCACTTCTTCTTCCTCAGCAAGCAGAGCAGTCTGAAGGCAGGTTAAAATCTGCTTCAGACAACAAAAACCTGGTTATGTCAGACCAGGGGAGTTGGTCTTGGCAGGAGCACACAGAGCACCTTGGCAGGAGCACACAGCCGACAGAGCAGCAGAGCTGTCCCCAGCACCCACCCACCCTCAGCCACGGGCTGCTGTAGGAGCTGTTGGGTGAACACCTCACAGGGAGCTGTGCCAGGAGATCCAGCCCACTATCCTGGCTGGCCCAGGGTAGCATCTTACCAGGTTCCCAGCACCACACTCAGCTGGTCAGCCACCTCCTGTGAACACCACTCTCCCCTCAACCCCATCTCTTACCCCCGTTGAAGTTTTCTGCTCCCTCCAATCCTCCAGTGTAAGAGCTCATGTAATCAGTCCCTAAACCTGGTTTAGTCAAGTGATCTGGATTAGCTTTAAAAAAAAAAAATTGTTCTGTCTTGGGCCAGGGGTTTTTTTACCCCCCTAACCCACTCATTTTGACCATCCAAAGCTTCTGGACAATCATACATGACATGAGATGGGACAGCTGGGAACCTCTGGAAGGAGATCAGGGATGCAAAAGGAGCCTAATAACAACTGGAAGCATGTCAGGCTCCCACAGAGCAGAAGTCTCAGAGCCACAGGGGTCTCAGATGCAACACTCCAAAGCAGTTGTGTTGTGTTGGAAGCTGTTAATTAAACACAATTTATTTTGGCTTTCAGTGATTTACACAGATTTAAAGCCAGACTGGTCAAAGCAGTCATTTTGCAAGAGCTGTGCCCTCCATGTAGCTGCCTTTAATTACAAGCAACACCAAAAAAGCTCTTTTCCACTATCAGTTTTCTCATCAGTGTTACTTTGGGCAACACTCTTTAATGAAATACATCTGCATTTTGAGAAAGAGCTTTTGTGGGGATTTTTAGACCAAATAACTGGATGCTTCTAGAAGCCCAGCTTGGTACCAATTAAAAAACGGGGCAGTGTGACCTAGAGAATTCAAGGAAATGTCATCGCCTACTGTGAGCTCCTGGGCAGCAGCTCCATTTGCTAAAATTAGAGGAGCAAGAACCTTTGTTTTTAAACATGCCAGATTACCATCTTTTGCTCAAATGCTCAAATGTTTCAACCTAGTCCATGCCACATCAGGAAAACCTAACAAGTTTTGCATAGGTTGCTCTGACAAAACCTGGCATGTGCTGAGTTTTCTGGATAAGGTATTTTGTTGAATAAGTGATGGAAATAATTTTTAAGAGGTTAAACCCTAGGACCTGCAAGCTGAGAACTTTACTGAAATCAGGCCACACTATATGGACAGAAACTTGCAATCTGCATTTTCACAGTAGCTGCTACTTGTTTTGTGCCAAGAACACAACAGGCACTGTCTGAGACAAGAAAAAAAGACAATTTCTGCCCTAAGAACACCTAAAACCCAATAGACAATGTGAACTGGAGGCCTTGAGGGTGTTCATCTTTGTGCATCAGTATAGTCACTACAGTCCATGAAAAAATAAACTGAAGTCTTTGAAAGGGAGAGGAAATCAAAGTTTTGATGACTTGATGGTGAACATGGTGGTGATGCTGGGTTGATAGTTGGACTTGATGATCTTAAAGATCTTTTTCAGCCTTAAGGATTCTGTGATTTTGTGATCTCTTGGATAGTTTTGCATCAGCCCAGATAAGTCTTCAAACCAGATGTCATTGTACAGCAAATCCCCACAGGCTATGAAGGCATCCAGCTTCTCCTCCAAGCTCCTGTGATCCTGCAGGAGAGCTAGCAGCTGCCTTCAGCAGTGTGCCCACAGACATTACACAACACATCTCACGTGCAATATTCTTTAGATTTTAATGAGAACTAGTTCTCCTCTAGGATGATCTAGAAACCACATGCAAAGAACAGAACTGCCTCAGAATCTAGATGATGTAATTTATTTTCACCATGACTTTTATCCCTGTTGAATCCAGACAGACTTTTTGGTGAAGGATATAAAACCCTGGAGTTCATTTATTCAGGCAGCATCCCCTACTTGTGAGTCTTTCTCTCATACTGCAAAGCCTTCTGCAGAGGGCATCACTCCCTGGCACAGCTTTCAGATCCATGGACAATCCATGCACAGCTACACAAAGAGACATGGGGACCATTTATAGGTCTCATCCTACCAAATGACTGATTGTTGTGTTGTAAGCAAAATTCAATTAGGAGAGCCTGCAAGATCAGCCTCTGTGCTTGTTAGCATCCAGCACAGGGCAGCTGGTTTGGCTGCCTATTGACTGAGCAATCGACAGACAGTCGCTGCATCCAGCCACGGAAACATCTGAGGAGCACAGTTCCGGAATGGGGGAGGTATCCAAATAAAATCAGCCTGAAGGGGCTTGATCTACAAGACAATTATAAGTTTCCAAGTTTGCCAACAAAACTTCAGCATTACCCTTATAAGAAATCTTTCATACATGACATTTTGCTTGCCTGCCTCTAACAATAAACAACTTTAACATTAATTTTGCTGCTCCCACAGCTGTAAACTCTGCAGATCAGGATCTGGCTTCTATGATTGTATCTAAGTAAAGAGCTCCTGAATCAAACCATCTACCCTGAAATGCCCAGGGGACGCCTCAGAAGTACCCCACACAAGTTACCACAAAACCTTATGTATATCCCTGCTCCTCTGCTCCCCAAATCATCAGCTCTCTCCCCAAAAGCTTCTCACTTTGCAAGGGAGGTTCCCAATAATCAAAGGCTCTTCCAGAAGAAGATTTACTGGAGGTGTCTAAGAAAGGTGAATGACCTGAAGGTATGTCCCTTGTTGTCTTCCCACTGTTTGCACGCATTTAAACTAAATTGGATTTTTAGATAGGCTGGAGTTGGGTAATTTCCTTCCAAGTACTTAGGACCTGCCACAACTCCTAAATGACTTATCATCATATAAGTCTCAGGAGAGCCTGGGAACAGACGTAACCCAGAGGGGAACTCTGTGGTCAGTGAAACAGCAGAGTTCAGGACAAGACTTTTAAATATTTCCTCTCTAAGCTCCAACAAACTTTCCCCTGGCTGGACACACACCCAGGTCAGTGACCTGGCATGTCCAGGCCTGATAAAGGCAAGATTATTCAGCATGGAGGTTTAATACACACAGTCCTTACACCAACATCCCACCTATTCCAAAGAGGCTTTTATCAAAGTCACCAAAATCTGACACAGCTCAGATGCACAAGGGTGCTGTAAATCTTGGTGCCACATTGCCAGATAATTTCAAAACAAATAATTATTGAAATGGTCCCAAACCAGTTTGTGACTACTGTGAAAGGACTAATTTACAGTGAGAGGGGTAAAAACTTCCTGGAGTCTTCTCCAGGATCAGGGTTTGCTGCTCCCAGCCCTTAGTTTCACTGCACACAGGAGCCAGCAAATTAAGACTTGAGCCATCATAAAAATTTGCATCATGTCAGAAGCATTTGGTACCCTGAGGTACAGCTGAGGATGATGTACTCAGCACCATCTGACAGTCAGCACTAAATGATGGCAGTGATTTCCAGTGGGACCAGAGTCTGGACACAGCATGAGATACAGAGGCACCACCAAGAAGACACCTTGATGCTGGCCACTTTGGAGTTCTGCATTTTAGCCAGCAAATGCAAAGTTTCCTTGGCATTTGCAAAAGATGATCAGAGCAGGAGAATTAATCAGAGTAAACAGGCACTGTCCAACCGCTGCAACTAAATAAATTATAGCTTCGCTTTGCACTGACACTGCATGGCCACTTTATTTAGAAAACAAAAAGGTTTACATGTTTACAGAGTCTTGCAGCTTCCAAATAGTTTAGCAATTGTCATTGTTTTCATCTTCTGCAAGGGGAAACTGAGAAATGATTCCCAGTCACAGAGGGGCTGGATAAGAAATAACATATACACAAATCACAAATCCATGTCCACAGGAATAAGTTTATCCTCCTCTAGCTTCTGACCTGCTTAACAAAACCAAATAAAAATCATCTGCTCACACTTGTCTACAGATAAGGGAGTTATTTACTGACTAAACTCCTCCATGAACAATATTTCAAGCACTTGTTCCTCTCCATCTGCTTCGCTCTTTTATCGAGTGTGATGAACATGGGAGATTGTTTCCTCAATTTTTTGTTCATTTCCTTCTTAAAATTAACCACATTAGCTTTTTACAGCAGCATGAGAAACACCTCACTCCCTGTTAAACTGCCAATAGATTCAACAACAACAATTCATCATATCCTGCTGGACTTACATCATCTCTAAGAAAGATGATCTGGATAAACACCTTTCTTTGATACCCTCTGTTCCAGCTTAACTTTTGGAGAGGGGTCAAAGATATAAGATGAAAATATACAGCATCTTCTTCACCTTCCATCTATCAAAAAAAAAAAAAAGAACAGAAAGAATACAATCAGCAAACACAAAGTACTTCTCTGCAGGTCAGTAGTTGGTAAAACAATCTGCAAAAAGTCCCTGACCTTAACTGAACAACTTCTGAAATGATGCATGATCCCAAGATCTGCCATTTGACCAGAGCACAACCACTAACCCCAAAAAAGTCATCACTAGCAACCACAACCAGAACTGGATTTGAAGTCAGAGACAAGGAACTTGACTTTATTGATCTGCTTACCTGGAATTCAATGACAGAGTGGGGAGGCCAGAAACCTGAATTCATGGGCTGAGTTTAAACTTCTCCTGTCTGGTGATTTCCAGGCAGTGTCTCTTACTGAAAGCCAACCTACTACTTTTAATTTGGTGTCTGGCTTTGCAGCTTCCTTTAGAAAGCTTCACATGAGTGATAAACTTGTAAATATAAAATGAAATTTGAATCATTACTGTTCCAGTTACTGAAATAACCTGCATTTGTTAGAATTTTATTTTTTTGCTTGTGTTCATTAATAGTATCTAAATGTCAAGCAAAAAGCATCTTTGTGTCTGTGCATTCATCCTGCTGTCCAAATTTATTCACCAAGCAAAGGTCAGGAATTTGCTGAATTACAAATACAATTGTTTAGAGCAACTTAATACAACTTAGTGAAAGCTGCACTCAATTTGTTCAACCCAGCATCCTGACGTTCCCATGGAAAAATTATTGTGCCAGATACATTAAGTGCAAATTGCATTAGAAATTAATTTATAATTAAAACTGCCATTTCTGTGCCTCCTGCCAGACCCCACTTTCTGCTGAACAGACACATCACTCCAGCCCTTGCTGCTTCTGTATCTGTTTTAATCTTTGTAACAGTTAAGTCTCTCCACACTCCTGGGAAATGCATGTGCTCAAGAAACTGAGGCAGGAGTTAAGCAGCGTTTCATAGAATGGTCTGGGTTGGAAGGGACCTTAAAGATCTTCTAGTCCCAATCCCCCTGCTGTGGGCAAGGACACCTTCCCCTAGACCAGGTTGCTCAGAACCCCATCCAGCCTAGAAAACTTCCAGGAATGGGGTCCCCACTGCTTCTTTGAGCAACCTGTTCCAGTGCCTCACCATCTGCACAATAAAGAATTTCTTCCTTCCTAATATCTAATCTAACTCTGAAATGATGGGAGTGGGAGCAGAGAAGCTGCCATCTCTCCACTGGCTTTTTCTTTCCCCCTCCCTAAGACTGAGCTAAGCACACTGGCCTCAAAAGCAAACGTGACCAGCCTGGACTTGCTCCATCGGCTCTGCTTGTCTTGTTCCAGTGATGAGATAGGAGACACCAGTGATTCGATCTTCTCCACTAAATGCCTGGAGACACTGAAGAAGGAGCCACCATGGACACCCAGCTCCTTGCACTGATCAGTGCCCATCTCTTCATGTGCTTCTACTGCTGCCCACTCCTGCAGGAGACATCTACCCCTGCCCTAGTGCCTGCCCCAGGACAGAGAGGCCCCAGCCAGCACAGTTTCATCTCAGAAGCCCTCCCAGCATCTTGTCTGCACCCCCCACCCTGCTGGCACTGGAGCCGCAGCCCCTGGGCAAGCCCGTACTCTGTGCAGAGAGCACTGGGCATGCAGCCTGTACCCTTCCCTGCCCCCACAGGCTTATGTGGCAAACAGCTCCTTCTGGGCTATGGCAACCCAAATCACGGCATCAGCACACGTCACACATTCCATAAAACCTAGACAGCATCTGCCAAGGGAGAAGAGCAGGGAAGTATGGCATGTGCTTTAAAGGATTGCATCACTGGGAAGACACCTCTGATGCTGAGCTCAGATCTACAGTGGTACAGGCATTTCTTACCACAGAAAATCAAGCACAGACACAGGAGTCCACAAAGCCAGTGCTTCTCCCTCTGATGTGATACACAGCACAAGGTTAACCCATCTATGTGGAGCATCCCTTCACTTACCTCCCCCACCAGAGCAGTCCCATAGGACAGCACTGGTCCCAGCATCACTATCCCACAGTAGCACCTCACCTGGGATCTTGGTGGGCCAGGACTCAGGTATAAGCTTTCCTTGTGAATTTCCAGTTTAAAGCAAGGTTATGGTACCCTTGGTTAAAAGGGCAATACAAGCACAACTTAATTACCCAGCATTACAACGCAGCTCGTCTGAGAGGCTGCAGAAGAAAATTGGCACTGTTCTGATAGAATATTCCATGTGGCTAACAACAATTTCATGCAGCATCAGAGAAGACAGGCAGTTATCTAATCTGTTGAAAGGTAAGAGTGACATGCAAAGTGTTATTCTTTCCTTACATGAAGTACAACCATATATTTTCAGGCTATATAGCTTGTATTTTTAGATTAGAAGAAAGCAAAACAAGAAGAAAAACATCAAGCTGAAAACAAATTGGATGCAATTCAAAAGGACAGTGGAAAAATACAGGATGACAAAGAGATGGTAAAGCAGCAACTTAATAGAATAGGATCAGGGCATCACCACTAATCACAAGCAAGCAGTGCCCTGCAAGTGTGCCTCCACACCACGCAAAATGAACAAACATCCTGCAGCACCTGGCAGGGCTGGAAGCAAGTATCACCCAGGAATCAACAGCTCTAAGATCTCAACAGCAAACCTAAATGTAGCCTTGGACATGTGTTTCAGAAAAGACAACCAGAGACCAACAGGCATCATCAGTGACCAGGAATGTGTGGCCTTAAAGGAAATGCTGGACCCACAGGTGGTGAGGCAGGTAAGGAGGCAAAAGGCTGAGGAGAGTCTTGATACTTCCTTTTAAAGACATGAAAATTAGCTACCAAGCAGAGAAGATTAATTGTCCTCTCTGTCAGGATAACCAAAAGGTTTAAATCAGAAGGAGACTTAGAATAGACAAGAGAAAGGAGTTTTAACAGTGAGGATAGTGAAGATCCAGAGCAGGTTACCTGGGGGTAAGGTGTAAGGCCTTTGTTTGGTGCACGGAAGTAAAGGTAAAGTAATTCAGGCAGAATCCACCCTGTCTTGGGAGAAGGGATGGCCTCTGACTTCTGCAGGTAAACAAACACCTGCCTTTTGAATCACCCTCTCCTATAGGACATCGAAAGACAGAGCAGCTCTCATTGTGCTCCAAAATGTACTCAGGATCATGTGAGGATGGGATTTGCCCTGCTGACAGGAACTGAGAGGCAGACACTTGGGAGGCACATCAAGGGACCTGAAAGAGATGCTCCTTTTGTCTGTTGGGCTGCAGGTTGGTAAGAAGAACCACTGGCTGGCTCCTCACCACCAGCAGTGACCAAACCAACCTGACCTCACAAGCACACTCACTCATTTATTGGGAGAATAAACCACCTGGAGAAGGAACATGAGCAGAAAGAAGCCTGCTGCACCACAGGGAAAGCTCAGCTTGGCTAAGTGCCTTCACAGCAGCACGTGAGGCTTTGAGCTGTGGAGGTCACAGAGGGTGGACAGCAGGCAGTCTCCATGGGAGGTCACAGATACTTGTGCCACAAACTCTTTTGCCTCATTGGACACACAAAAAAAATCTTAAATATCTAACAGCTCCTGTCAATATTAATTCTCCCCCAAGTGGCTCGCTATTCCCAGCAGGATAACTAAAGCAACACTCATTACTTTAATTAGTGAAGGAGACAAAAAAATACAACCAGAGCTTACAAAACAGCTGCTTTTACTTTATTTGAAATGCCTACCACAAGCCCATAGCAAAAATGGGCTTATCTTCTTAACTTCTGCCCATAAAATTTGTAAGTACTCTTCTGCATATGCTGTCTACAGAGCACAATTTCTTTTCTGCTGAGGAGAGTAGCACTACAGCAGAAAATGCACTACTAAATTTTCTCAGGACAGATATATCCAGAAAGACATTTTATTACTGGTACTATGAATCCCAATGCTACACTAAAGCAAGTGATACAGATGCAGGGTCTCCGAAGAGACCAAGAACCAGAAAGCCAACACGTTTCTTCAGCACCCTAATGTAGTGGTAGTTTATGCCTGGACTACAATTCCAAATCATGTCTTAGCACACAGAAAATAGGCTTTCATGGGCTTTTTTCTTTGCAATCAGTCATTCAACATCCCCTTGCCAGCAATGAAAATTGGTCACCTGCTCAACTCCTTTCTGTGATGAGTCTAGCTCATCACAGAAACAGGAAAGCGGGAGGCAGGTGTGGTGGATTACACAGTGAGACCCTGAGAGCATGTCTGTCTGAGCAAGATTCTGAGCAGTGAAAGACACAATTATGCTCATCATTTTTTAATTAGGAAATGACGTGTGATTTACAAGCCTTAGTGCAATGTGGTATTTGAACAGCGAGGAGTGACATTTCCAAACGGCATTACAGGAACTTTCTCTTCCCCTGCCCCACCCCCCCAGTCATTTAAGCAAGTCATTCAGACAAAGAGCAAAAGTCCTTTGTCTGGGTTTTAATCCAAACTAGTGGAGTCCTGTATGTGTTCTTTTCATTCTTTTTTCCAGCCTCTTTTTCTTTAATAAGACGCAGTTTCTCCCGTGCAGTCAGCAGTGACAACTGTGAGTGTACCTGTCTGAAGTCCAGCATACATAACCAGGATCTGAGTTTCCCTTGAAAGAAAGTTCACCAAGTCTGGAAGAGGAGAATTATGCACCCAACAGCGCAGCCATGTCAGAGAGCTTACCTGCTGAAGGACTGTGGCTAGCATGGAGCCACCATCACCATTGGCAGCATGATCCTGCCGCCTGCTCCTCAGCCACATCCAGGACACACTGCAGGTCAGATCCACATCCAACATGTCAGGTCAAGATATACAGCGTGTGAGTGAAAAAGCTCAGAGAGGTTGTGTGGAAAGAGCTCACTCTCAGCACACAAGGCTTGGTGGGTCTGAGAAGGAGGATGCTTTGCTCATGTCCCCTGCTGCTTCAGAACCCACAGCACTTCAGTTACAAACCTTACAGACAAGTATCTGACCACCTGGTGTGTTCCCCAACCACAGCTGCAACAAGGAGATACACCTGCTCTCCCCAAATCTGATAAAACTTTTTATGCAAGTCTTCATCAACCATGGAAAGCCAGGAAGAAAGTCATGGCATCTTTAGAAAGTCATGGCCCCAATACCCAACCAGGCTTTGGGAGATCACAGCTCTGTGGTGCGCTCATCCCAGCTCAGAGGTCTGTGCAGTGCATGTTCAGCACTGGTGGTGGGAACTCTGAGAGCAGCCCAGAGCACACAAAACTAAGGCTATGGAATGATAACTGTCTGTTATCATTCGTAGCTGTGACCTAACACTTCATATAGAGCTGTTACTACAAAAGAAAATTCCCCACATGCAGGCAAGGCCTAAGCATAATGCAGCGTCTCCAGAGGAAACATCTGCTCACTGGTACACATGGGCAGAAGGGATTTAAGAAAGACAGTGAGAAAGAGTAATAGAAGCCACCAAAACCACAGGTGAAAACCTCACTAGCAAGAACAGCATGGTCTCAAAAATAAGAGGGCTGAAATATTAATACTGCCCATGCCTGCTGGGAGGAAAGCAGCAGGAGAAAGGTGGCAGACAGTACTTTAGGCTCAGAGGCATGAGTCAAAGCACGACTTTAGATTGATAGTAGAGATGGTGTTCCGTCAGCAGTCACGAGTGGATACAGCCAGCCTAGGAACCAACAGAGACATTCTAAATGCACCACGCCATTACACATAAATCCTCAGGGGTCTGAACAGACTAGCAAGAGCTTGGCCACCAGTTTCAGGTGGAAGGCAATCATTCCCTTTGGCACACTTCCTCCATGTGAAGAGGTGAGAGTGATGTGTGGACACAAACCATGCTATCCTTGATTGCAACCTGAGCAATGCCCCAAAGCCTCGCAAAACCTCAATGAATTTAACAAGCCCTGGAGCATTACACAGGGAAGTGAGCACTCAAAGGCAAAATACCCAACAATCTACCTACTAGAAGGAAAAGCAATCTTCAAGAGGCAGCTGTTAATATGGGAATTGCATTTCTAGAAACCGTACTCTCAACACAGTCATCTGTTGTGTTTTAAAAAAAGACATTTCTTACTGTTAAGGCTTTATCAGACCACACATATGAAATAACTGCTAAACCTTACACATTTAAAACCAGATTTTTTTTCTATCTACATATTTCCATAATGACCAAAATACCCCACCTTGGGATTTGACCTTATCTTGAAGATGACTTGAATAATCTGAATTAAATTATGCCTGCAAGACAATTAAAAAATACTGCCTGTGGACTGCAAGCGCTTAAATATCATTAAATGATGATACAGCAGTAAATTATGCCATCCTTGGAACTTGCAGCTCCCAGGTTCAGACTCAGAATTCAAGCCTGTATAATTTAAACCTTGCCTCTCCCTAAACTGAATAAAACATTACCTGTGTTTGTTTATATTCTCCATATTTCATTCACTGTAGCTCTCTTCCATGCAAGTCTCAAAGACAAGCTCTAAAATATAGAGGACAATCACGAGATATTTGTGTTCCACTGTGACTTATCTTCACTGCTTTTAATTAATTTCACTGTTAATTTCATTACTAAAGAACTCCAGAACAGCTCAGTATTTTCAATAATTCTTCAGTTTTGTTTGGGTTTATCCATTACTCCACCTAGTTCCAGGTGCTTCTGTTCATTTCAATAACCACAACAGATTTGGCACAGTCCTATAATTCACCTTTTCACACAACCATTAAGGTTGAACGAGATCTTCAAGATCATCCAGTCCAACTATCAATGCAGCACCACCGCATTGATGCCTAAACCATATTCCCAAGTGCCACATGCAGATGCCTCTTGAACACTTCCAGAGATGGTCAATCCACCACCCCCCTGAGCAACTTGTTCCAATGCCTGACCACTCTTTCAGTGAAAAAAGAATTTCTAATATCTAACCTGAACCTTCTCTGGTGCAACTTGAGGCCATTTCTTCTTGTCCAGTCTCTTGAGACATGGCAGAAGAGACCAATCCCCACCTCACTACAACCTCCTTTCAGAGCTGGAGGAAGCAATGAGGTCCTCACTAAGCCTACTCTTCTCCAGGCTAAACAGTCTCAGTTCCCTCAGCTGCTCCTTGTAAGAGATGTTTTCCAGACTCTTCACCAACTTCATTTGCCTTCTCTGGACCAGCTCCAGACCTCAATGCCCTTTTTGAAGTGAGGGGCTCAGAACTGGACACAGTACTCAATGTGTGGCCTCACCAGTGCAGAACAGTCTCTTCCCTAGTCCTGCTAGCCATAATTTTCTTGATACGGGCTTTTGTTTTCTCTCCCACTGTGATGGCACAGATGAGTTTTGCAAGGGGGTCATCTGCTGGGGTGAGGAAGAAGCAGGACGAGCAGCGAGCCTCAGCAGCAAGAGAGCCAGGAAGAGTTCACATCATGTAAATGTTTCCTGTCCTATTTGAGCATGGCTTTGCAAAGGTAACACCACTAGTGATATAATGAAGCACTGACTGAACATGGAAGGCTCCAAATAACACAGGCACTGGGCAAGAGAACACATACCTTAAATACTGCCCCCATTTCCCAGCCAGAGGTGAGGGAAGTCTCTTGCACAGCACTAGGTGGAAGCTTTATTAGAAACACGGGTGAGTGTGGTCCAATTCCTTCAGCTGCCTCAGGGACTAAGGCTGGCATCTGATTTTGGTTGTTTAAATTAACCCCAGGCTCCAGAGTCCCTCAGGGCTGGGCTCATTCTGTCATTTCCCAGGTGAGAATGGATGATCCCCATCAAGCTCATAATTCACAAGGAGAACAGGCTTCCCTCCCCATAAAAGACTTCTGCTTCCAGGTAGCCAAGCCACGAAATACATATTGCATGTCTTAGGAAGCCAAAGAGCAGGGAAGAGTGGGGCACCTGCTCCTGAAGGCCACAGCACTCAGTTGCTGGAAGCAGCTGAGCAAAGCCAGGCTGCCTTCAAGAATTCTGCAGCTACAGCATCAGAAGCCCCAACTCTCCCCACCCACTCAAATCACTCACCAGCTGGCTACCCTCCCCCTGAAGTATGGATGCACATCCAGAGGCTCTTCCTGGCCCAGCAAGCACCTGGCTATGGAGCATAAGAGGGAAAAAGTTTGACAGGCAAAGGACAATTCCTGTGGAGCACATCACTTGAACCCCACCATGAGAGCTGGCAGGGGGACACCTCCTGTGGGGACCAGCTGCTCGCTGCTGCTGCAACCAGCGCTGCAAGCTTAGCGGAAATCTGGCTGCTAAGAGGACTGGATACCCTGGGATTTTAGTCTCAAGTTGAGGGACAGCTCCAGCTGGGGTTAGCCACTGGCTGCTTTATAGTAGGTGGATAAAACACGGGTGGTGGGGAATCAGTTCTAGCTTCTTTTGTTGATTGCAAACAGCATTTTCAGCAGGCTGAATTAAACACAAGGGGTTTTCTCCTACAACAGGGCACTCAAGAGTTGCCAAGCAGCCATAGCAGAGCACATCCAGGTGCAGATTGTTCCTTCAATCTATGAGGGAAGCATGTTTGTTTTGCAAGACAGGAGAGATGTGCTTGGCTGGTTTTCACTCCCACCCTAGGGAAGGCTGTGCATCACCATTCTGTTTCTTCACAGATCTAATCATCTGCTTCATCTCTTCACCTTGCGAAAAGCTGCTGCAAGGAGCAATCTGGTAATAAATTTGCTGTATCTTACATTTTAGATCCTCAACACAATCAGCAAACTGCTTTCCCTCCACACATTAAGCTGCCCAGAATGTTTCCCAAACAGTCCAGGCTTGACCTGCAATACTCTGCAGAAGATGCTATCCCACAGCCCCAGGCAAGCCTGTGTATCTCTGCAAACACGGAGCTTGATAATGAATGGTCACCAGTTGCCCCAGATCTAACTCTGGAGTGATGTGCCACAGAAAATAAGCCGTTTTGGAAGAGGGTGCATCTCTGAGCAGCAGATGGGATCAGACAGGCAGTCTTTGTCCTCATCACTGGTCTTTTCAGGATACATTTTATGCTGAAATATTACAAGCTTCAGAGTTTTCCCTCCAAGAACCTGTGAAATTCATTAGCAGCCAATAAACAGAGGGAATTCTCCATTTGAGGTCTTTTCAGAGAATGAGACAGTACAACATTGTTAGTGCAGGAAAGCACAGAAGACACATTTTCTAGGGCTGCAGGCCACTGCTAGACTGCAGGAATGTTTATATGAAGGTCCTTTTTAAAGTCTTCACATAAGGGGTCAATAACAATCAGAATACATAAATGTGTACGCACATTAGTAAACACATAAGCTAACATATAAATTGCTTATGCCCATCCATAATGCATACCTTCCTCTCATTTATATTACATACTCCTCACATCCATTACATGCTTATGAGGATCCATTCAACAAGTTAATCTTTGACACAAATTAAGCATGACCTAAATTTTAGTCTGCATCTCTCACGTGCTCTCTCAGGACAAAGGTTTTATTCAGAGAGCTCTGGTTCTATAGGTGGCCTCTGTGCCCATAGGGGCTGCTGCACAGCTCAGGTACCTGCCTGCATGGATGCAGACACAGCTTGAGCATCCACTCCATGCGAGCTCAGGACTGCCTGCACCGACCTGAGCAGAGATGCTCCCACATCCCTTTCTTCTCCTTTCAGCCACATTTTGCAGACACAAGCACCAAACAAAAGAAAAAGGAAGAACCAAACAAACAAGTAAAAAAAGCCCCAATATGAACATCACACTGCTTGAACTCTTCATCTTGGCTGCCTTGATGCCACAGCAAGCAGAGCATCAGGGCAAAGTGGGAGGGAGCATGTGCAAAGAGAGACAGAGGGAAAACAGAGGAAATAAAAACACAAACCGAAACGTGTAACAGACAAGATCAGCAGGAAAAGAGGCAAATTCAGGAGACAGGCACTCATGAGGCTGACAGGACAAGCGATGCGAGCAGCCGGTACATGAGTGTGGGTTTCAGCAGATGCTGTGATGCTCTCACTCCCATCCAAACAGCTGCCCCGTGAATGCCTTCTCTGTGCCTATCTGCCTTTGCTGAAACCAGGAGGCTGCAGCTCCCACCCCAACAGGCAGCCTTTGAAAACTCAGTAACCTGTGAGCCCATGGAGGGCAGCTCTGACAGATGGGCAGGGCTGGATTTGGCTGCAGGGGCCGTGGGCTCTGGCCTGCTGCTCACGGCCCAGCGCATTAGTGTAAGCTGCCCTCCTTGGGTTCACCACTTCAGCAATCACATAATCCCAGGGATTAAGCAGCAAACAGAGTGCCTGCTCAGCAAAGGTCTGAAAAAGGTTGTGTGAGGTACAAAAGAGGGAACCAGAGGAGGACTGGCTTGACCCCAGTGTGATAGAGGGGACCAGCAGCTGGGCAGCACTGAGAATCCCATTTACAAAACCCACAAGCTTCAGATGCATCAGTGAGATGATGTGATTCCAGCTGTGTAAGGCTGGAATTCATGTCACCAGATGTAAATGCCAAAACAAGAGTTAATCCCCAATATTGCCTGTGTCATTCAAGAAAAGAAATGAGGCACCTTCCATCCCTCTGGAAGCTGTTGTCTGACACTGGCCATTAGGCTGCCCTTTCCCCCACACCAGCTCTAACGGGGTACTGGGCTTACCAGCCCAGATACAAATTTCTTTGTCATAAACATGGAAATTTAAATGAAACTAATCCCAGGATATCTCACATGTGGCACTTGCTTTTCATGCTACCACAGGCCTGCTCCATCCCAGCAGCTCATTGCCCAAGATGAATAAATATCCCTTTGACAGTAATATTTAAAAATATGCATCTTCTGTAGCATGTCAATGAAGTCTGAGGGCAGTGGCTTTATGTAATAATTAACAACTGTTTGGGGAAATTATTCATTAAGTTTTAAGGGCAACATTATTTGTCATACTTGTCCTAATTAAGATCAACACCAAGGAAATGTGGCTGCCTTGTGGGAAATTACCCTTCTTGCAGACAGCACAGGAAGCCTCTTGAAAAGTGAAGACTTAGCAACAAGTGCCTGATTTTGAGAAAAGGTCTAGCAGATACCAGGGTGGCTTGGGGGAGTTCTCTTATGGACTTCCAAGAAAGACCAATCCACCTGTTCAGGAATCTGTACCCAAAGTATCATGCGGAGAGGCTGCACGCACACTGAAACCCCAGCTAACAACACATACCATCGTGCTTCAGCACTGACCTGATGCTTCCACACCTCAAATCCCATTCCAAGGCATCAGCACCACAACCAGAGCCAACAAACGCAAGCTTTAGCAACCTTCAGCTCTGTGAATGGAGCCACAGCGCTGTAATACAAGACAAGACTAATAATATTTTTTGGACACATGGGTCTGGGTGGCACAAATGACATGGTGATTCAGCTTAATTATAAACTTCCTGTTAGAAATATCAAGGTTGCTCTGATGGCACTGTCAATTGTTCTTCTGACTCATCCAGTTGTTCCTGTAACCTGGCAAAACAAAACCTTCTTTGACCCTTATGGTATAAATAATTAAAGAAACCATTATTTTGAAAGAGTACCTGGCAATTCATAGTTGCTGGAACACCATAGTAACACACAGAGAGAATTACAACATTCTGCTTAGGGTGATGCCATGATGATTTTTTGCCTTTTGTTTTAAACCCGTTATGCCTTTTTACAACTTCTGAATTCTTAGTGGTTTTTTGCCAACATTCTTGGACTTGTTTGTTAAGCGAGGAGACTCAACATTTTAGAAGCTTCGTAGTTAGGGAGCAATATGCCTCAGACCCCCAGGTCCTCTCCAGAACACGTTTTGTAAACTAAGATAGAACCATCCAGGGGAAGGTTCCTTGGAGAGGGGGGCTCACTCAAGCCTCCCATTGGCGACTCTTTGATAGCTATGCTAATTAGTAAGACCTATAATGTGATACCAGATCTTTTGGCGGTGTGCATTGCAGTGTGCATGCAGGTGCATTCGACCTGGACGTAGTGCACCTAAGGATGCTTAAAATAAATACCAAGGTAAAATCCCTTTTTCCTTTCTAACCGTGTTTGACTCTTGATTTTAAGACCAGGAAAAGGCATCAGGGACAGTGGCTTTTATTACAATCTCCACTCCCTGAAAGACAGCCATAAAACACCCATTCATCCCTCATTTGAAAGAGGCACATTAACTCCCTACCCCTTCATGCTTCCAGCAACATCAGATAGATCATCACTAGTCAAGGGTGAATCAGAAGTCCACATGTTCCAGGCCAATCTTACAAGATCAGTAGTTCAGAAAGTCTTGCTCATTTGACACACAGGCTTGAACCTTCCTGCAAGTTAGTTCTACCTTAAAGCACAGAGCTAGAGACCCAGCAGGAAAAATTCAAGGGCACTACACTCCTTTCCATCTCAAAGCCTGACCCTTCTGCATGAAAACAGGACCCTCATCCCCAGGTCCAGGGGAAAAACATATTCATGGTAAACAGAGAGACAGAAAGACAAGTCAGCCCACAGCAAAACAATTCTGTGCCTCTCTGCCTCAGCAGAACCTCCAGCACAAAGCAAGAAGCAGCCTCCTTACCAGAAAACTCTACGGGCTCCCAAAGCAAGAATGGCTTTTTTTGAAAAAGCCATGTTTTTAACTTACCTCTCAGGAGGTCTCAAACATGATTTGCAAAGCCTCAGGACCAAGTGGGCTCCCACAGCACACAACAGAGCATCACCCCAGGCTCCTGGGAGGCATTAAGGCAGCAGTCAGTTAATTAGGGTAGGGTTTGCAAGAGCCTCCCAGCCTTCTCTCACAGACAATACGGAGTGGCAGCATTCACTTCATCAAGGGCAGGATCAAGTTATTTGTGGTTCACAGAAGCCCACTTACTCCTCTTGAGGTTTTTGTCTCTCTTTGGCATAAACAACTTGAAAAGCCTGTGCAGCTAAGTTCCCAAGTCCTACACAACTGTGAAACTTCCTTTCCAATCTCCCTTTGGTGAACTCTAAAATGCCACATGGGGCATTAACAACCCCCATAATAAACGCTCACCAGTACGACTTCAAGATACATTTTTTTTCCATTACTCTGTCTTCTCTTTTATTTAAGAACTTGATTTTGGGAGGCACAAAAGGCCTGATTTGCAAAGATGCCGTGACTGAACAGGGAGGGGGGAACACAGATGTACAGCTCTTCTGAAAATCACATCTCACACTGTGAAACCAAACACCGAAAAATTACCAGTGAGAACTCTATTTTTAGCTATCCTGTGTCATAATATTCCCCGTTCCCAAGCAAACTTTCTGGCAAATATTTAGAGTGAGTCTCACAACCCCATGCTTTGTCAACAAAGCTCGGTGATTACCTAGAGCGGCTGCAGGCACAGCACCTGCAGCACTGCAGACAGCAGAGCTTCAGCCCGTTACCATGGCATTTCTAGGTGGATTTTGCCTGTTTGCATGTAGAGGAGGCAAGATAAACCTACTATGTTTTTAATATGTGATAAGCAGGGCACAACTAATCCCCAAATAAAATGGCTTACAGGGCTCATCTAAGCCAGGGGAAAGTGAATTTTCACACCAGGCATTTGTGGCAGCTCCGAACTGCACTTGCTGTTGGAGAGCTTTTCTGGAATGGGTGTTGGTACAAGTCACAGTCAGAAGCAGATGCTGCTGTGCCCAGGGGTGGTGAGGCTGCAGCAGGAAGAGCTGAGGTTGGGCACCACACTGCAGCCAACCCCATCCCCTGCCAGCAGCCACATCCCAGCACCTTTGTGCTGGCAGCAGTATGAACACAGGTTCAGTCCTCAAAGCCACCCAGGTAAGCACACCACAGGGAACCCCTGCACCGGTGCAGTTCAGGAGATGTAACACCTCAGTTTACAGCACAGCCCATTTAAAATGAATTTTAGATGAACTACCAGCACAGCAATACATGGTTTGTTGCCGCAAGTCAGATACACCCCCTCTTCTACCTGGTTTAAGTCACCTGGTGCTTTTGTTCAGCAGAAGAGGGTCAGGCCTAATAAACCCACCTTTAACGCCTCATCCTCAATTCACTGTGTGATGGCACCCAAATAATTACTCCTGAACTGACACTACCCTGAGCTGAGAACCAACCCCAATTAGAGGACCTGTAGGACAGAATAAAAAGCCCCTCTCTGCTCTCTTCTCACCCCATTAAATCCACCTTTCTGCTTGGATTGCTTTTATCTGCTGAAGGCTTCAAGGAGACCCATGACCTTGATTCCTGAGGGAAGAAGTTAAGATTAACAGATATTAGGATCTCTTCCTACTTAGGGCACTTGGGGTGGCACCCTAAGAAGTCCTTCTCTACAGGAGCTATACTGCTTGTTGCTATGGCCCCAGCACCCTAAAAAGAGCACAGCATAGTCCAGAAAGGGCTCCCAGAGAGGTAGGTGAAAGAGAGCACCAGCAGAGGTCTGGCATCACTAAAATACATGACACATCTACTAGACAACCACTCCCACCCTCAGCTGTCATGTTGCACGTTGAATTAGCACTGACGAGGCACTTCCATTTAGTTCCATGTCTGTAAGGTTGTAAGAAAAGCATCCATGCTGCAGAACAGGCAGCTCCCCAATAAACACAGCAGCCTGTGCCCCACTGAAGGAACAAGTCTGCTACGAAACACTGTGCAGAGCAGGATTTGCACATGTAATCTCTTGCCCTGCACTCACTGAACAAGCCAGTGTGCCCCATACTCATATTCACATGGGGAGGGAGAGCTCCCGCAGCCCAGCTCTCCCCCCAGGTGTGACAGGCACCTGGCACTTCATAAACAGCCAGTGCCTGGCAGTGGCACCTGAGCTGCTGCAGCAGCTGTTGCTTTCTTTACCAAGGAGCCCCCCTGGTGCCAGCCACATGTACTGCTTGCAGCAGGGAGCGTGATACGGCACAAATGACTCCAAAGTAAGATTTTTGATTAACTGCTGTGGCAGGGCCCAAATCAAAGAGAATATTTGAGGCAGCAGAGCAGTGGTGTGTGTGCAGGCACGAGGTGGGGTGGCAGGTCATGGGAACACCCACTTGCTGAGATCTCCAGAACCACATGTGCCAGCTCAAGGGGCACCGCAGCACCCTATCAACCAGCCCCTGCCTGCTCACCTCAACACAACCACTGGGACCAGTTGAGTGATGACTGGTTTTGGAAAGCCCTTTCCTAAAAGGCTTCTTCAAACAAAACTACTCCGTCGGGGTGAACAACTTTCCTTAAGCCACACAAAATTCCCTCTCCTGGGGAACCTGCAAAGCTACACTTGAGTGTATAGGCATATTTAAATGTTTCTCAATCTGCTTTTGCATGTGTTATTTGGGGATATAAGTGGTGAAATCACATCTACTTCTTGAATATCGACACAGCAATATTTAACATTTTATTTTAAACATTTGTGCTTTAATTAATTCAAATGCAACCCAGCCATCCAACTATTTCATATATAATCCCAGGGATATAGTAGCACCAAATGCAGCATCACAGCTAAATAATGGAAAGGTGGCAAAATAAAAATTTACCATAAAATTAGCCTATTAGGCATAGTAAATAGCTTTTCAATTTGACAAGGGATAACCATTTTATGAAAATGTGTATTAAAAATAATCCTGTTAGGTTGCCCAACATTTGCCAGCCTTAATCCACACACTGTAATAAACCCAGATCAGAATAACTTTTCCAAAGTCTGTATATCTGTACATATGTATAGTATTATCAAGAGCAACTGCAATAGTTATATCAATAGAATGAGATGCAATTTTCACAAGCAGTAATTGAAACAGTAAAGTTATTGCTAAACTTCTGATAAACCCAGTGTGTTCTGCCTACAGTTATTACTAAATCAAATATACACTTAATATTTCAATTTCTTTTATGAGTGAATTACATTTAGTCCTCCTTATGGCTGACACTGCATTTAAACAGCATCGCAGAAATTTACAGCCAGAACAGACACCAAACACTTGGCCCAGCCAATGTTTCCCTATCTTGAAATTGGGAAGTCACCAAGTCACTGCTGCCTGCTGAATGTTAACTTTAAAGCAAGGAAATGCAGGGATTTTGTTATTTCTTTTTTGATATTCAGCTTGAAAATAAGTTCAAAAAGAGATAAATCATTCAATTAAATACCAAGAAGAGACAGAGATGTGGAAATTCAACTGTCATCATAATCTTCACTATTTATAGAACCAGGATTAAACTAAAGCAGGTGGCAATTCATAACTGCTGTTTGTGTCCTGAATCAGAAGAATACATTTCAATGTCTCCTCGAGCAGAGGTCCACAGCTAGGAAGATGGAGATCCATTCTGAAGCACTTAAACATACTTACTACAAGCTCCTGGATCGCATCAAACCAAAATCATTAGAGGAAGTGCTGCAGCCACCACAAAAAACACCGCTGAAGCCAAATGCTCCATCTTGATTTTGGATCATATCAGGACTTTGCTGGTTGAGTATTTAGGAGATAAATACTGACAAAATATTTTCATTTTAATGAGGCAATGTCTTCCAGAGAGAAGCAGGGAAGCTTTGGCCAACACCAGTCAGAAAGCAGACTCACTGCAGTCCCTGGAAGCAGAGCAGCCCACAAGGCTGCAGAAGGATGCTGGAAAACAGGCAAGACAAGGTTGGTGTTTGCTGTTGCCTGCTCTGGATCTACATGAGCTTACAAATGCCTCTGAGTTAGAACACTGGGGTAACACCTCAGGGAGCACCTAGGAGCTGGATTCTGACAGCTGACTGAAAGGACAAGCAAGGTAGGCAGCTGCCTACCTAAGAGAAGGTTAGGAAAAACACCTGGCAATGTGGCTAAAGGTATCAGAAACCACCATCAAATTATGAAATAAAATGCTGTGTGAGTGCTGTGTAAATGCTCATGTGCCAAAGATGCAGATAAGCATGAAGCAGGAATGTGGAATGAGCAGAAATGCACTGTCCTTCCCTGGTGCTGCACCTTTGGAGACAGGGATCCAGAGGTACCCTTTCTCCAGGAACATACGCAGGATATACTTCGATTGCAAGAACTAATTTGCCTAAATATTAGTCCATCTGCAAATAAATACCTGCAGGCATCTTCCTCTAGGGCCAAATACCTCAGTCTTCATATGACTGGCTTTGTGACCCCACAATTTGTTTGGATGGCATTAAGTCTTAGCTACCTGGCAATCCGTTTACTGGATCCTTGTTAAAATGAAAATCTAACAAAAAATTAAACTCAACTCTCTGCTAGGCCCAATCCAGGGGGTGCAAGAATGGCCCAAGCCATCCCTGATTGTATCAGTAGCACTTCGTAACAGAAGTAGCAGCACGCCCTGACCCCAAAAAGAACAGAAACACAGCTCAACATTTTGGGGGTTTTTTGCAAGCTCAGCACTCAAGATTTGGAGACGTAAGAACTGCAAACTATCCCCTACTTTCAGCTAAGTCCTGCAATACTTAGAAAACACAAATTACTTACCAGTGACAGGTAGCAGAAACTGGCCTGGGATATATTTTTTCCCAGCCTGTATTTCAGAAGCACTTGAGTTTATCCAATACTGGAGTCTTCACCCTTAGGCCAAGAGGAAAACCTCAACACATGTTCAGCATCAGGCAAAGGCTCCAAAGTGCTGTATGGACAAAGTGGTATCACCTGTGGCACAAACTACATACTGTACAATAACCAGGAGAAAAGCAGGAGTAATTTGGTTATTTGAGAGACTTGCAAGAACATTCCACTAAGGTATTGTTCTCCAGATATTTGAAGTTAAAAAAAAAAAAAAGACTAACAGATGGTATTCCTTCTTCACCCAACCCAGGGTCCCACAGCTATCTCTAAGAGCAGATGACCAAACGCACCATTTATCTGCTGATTAATGATTGATGGTATCAGTAAGATCTCATCACTGGGGGCTGAGATATTCTCTAAAGGGATAAAGCTTTCCCCTCATTTCTCTGCAGGCCCAGGAAGCAGCAATATTAACATTATTTCAAAGATCCATTGGGCATAACTTGAAATGTAAAACCAGTGTCTGACACATATTAGACATTTTTCCTATTAGCCTAATCTTTCACCATTCTTCATATAAGGATTGTTTTACCACAGAAACCAAGATTGTCTGTGTGGATCATAGGATCTCAGAAACAGTCCCAAGGGATGAATTCCTAACAAAAAACTAGCTGTCCATCAGCAAACAGGACACGAGTCTTAACTCTCTGTATCTCTCAAATCTTTCCTGACAAAAGCATTTACTTCTCATAGTGCATTACACACAAAAGGAGAGGCCAAAGCTCTCAACAGCTTAAAATAAAGCAGGCTGTGGCAGACTGTGAAAAGTAGGCTTGGAATAAGACAACTCCATTCACTCCCTGCTTCTGCCAGGCAAAATTTCTGATTGACTGGTGTGCAGGAAGTGGTTACCCCTTCAGGGATCACACCAGACTGTTAATGTGCCTTCAGATGCACAGGCTGACTGTGCCCAGTTGCAGGCAGGAGCAGCTGCAATTGTTCTCTGACCTCTTCTGGACACAAATTGCTGTAATCACCCCAGGAAATTTGAGAAATCAGGATTTTCTACTTGTTAACACTCTTATGCCGCAGTTACTTCCTGAGGACAAGACTGACATTAGGTTGCTTTTTACTCCTCCACATTGTCAAGATTTCAATGTTTGACATGTAATGTGAAGTGAAAATGTGTCAATTAAGGAGTTATGGAAGCTTTCTTACCTGAACCCATGTGTTTGGCTTTTTGTAACAAATTAAAATAAAAACTGTAACAAGAGAAACTACGCTTGAAGTTATTCTTCTCCCATTTTATCTGCTGCTATTAAAAGCCATTAATTTTAACACCAATAAAGAAACACAGGGAATAGCTAGGGATCAGTTATGCATAAATTTACCACCAACATTAGAGCGTTGCATCATCAAATATATCCAGTTTTACTTATCCCTCGATATTTTTTCTTCTACTAGCCTAATCACTTTCCACTTTTCTGTGGCAATTGCAGACAGCCTACCAGACAGCCATTCTGATTCACACATGAAAAAAAATCTGCACTTTCATCACTTCAAATCTCTCCTGTTTCTCCAAACTCTAGCTCAAAAAATATTCCAAAGGGCCATTTAAATTTTCATTTAAATTTATTTTGGGGGAGTATTAGTTTATTTTTTTGAAAGAAATAAAAGACTTATCTCCTCAATTCTTAAGACGATCAAGTGTCCAAACAACTGGTATCGCAGTCAAATTGGAAAGTAATCCGTTTTCAGTAAACAAGTGTTTCATCAAGGATTGGACATAATCTGTTCAAACTAAGCAACAGCAGGACATTTCAATCCTTGTGAGAAGAGAGAATTAAAATAGGTGGGATCAGATGCACAGCTTTTCTCCAGACTGTACTGGAAAAATCAACTTGCATTACAGCAGGTACGTATACCAAAACTAAGGCATTTAGACATCGGCAGCATGAGTAAGATAAATAGCAGCCACAGCAAGCCTTGTTCTCTTGTGGAATGACTTCTAATTCCTATCTAATCTATCTCTAATGCATGCACAACTACAGTATCTATTACCCCATAAACACAATGCTTGGCTAAAAGGGACACTCTTCCTACCTCCCATTATAACTGATTACTTGGCCATCATATCCATTCCTAGCACTCCTAGTTCCAATTCCTATTTCCCAGGATTGCAGACAGATTAAATCTTTCTGCCCTAATTGTTTGCATATCGATCCTTGGCACATACCAAGAATCAAATAGAATCAAGAGAAGAGATAGCTATAATACAGGCAGACCATACTCACAGATCAGAAGTTTCGCCCTTTTTCTACATCACCGAAGTATATAAATTAACAGATTTGAATATAAATTGAACGCTGCTAAATCATACTCGGGGTCCAAACTAATCTCAGTATTTTATTACTGTCTCCTTTGTGCTCTAAACAACACAGCCTTAATACTGAGTTCTGATGCTTTTATCACTTAATTTGATCAAAGCTTTGACTGCTAAGAGAAGCCAAAAAAAGCACAAAGCACAATTTGCTGAGAAGGAAATGCTGGTATTTAGGCAGAAACAAGCATTAAATTTCAGTGCTTCAAAATAATGTGTCTGGCTGTCCAATTTAGCACATCCCTATTCCACTTCCTAATACATTATTCTCAGGCCACTGCAATCACTGACCTGTTACCAGCATCAGTGCTGCAAGGCCTTTATTAGAGATGTCAGTTAACAGTCCTCCACCTTGAATTCCAGACGTCGGGGTTAGGATTTTTTAATTATTTATCAGGGTTTTCTCCCTAGGATAGCCTTGCGCATCCTGCTAGCTTCAGACTCAGGGGAAGAGCAGTCACACACCATCTCCAGTGCAATCAAGAGCAAAGGAGCAAAGACCAGTCAGGTAATTGTACACCAAGGCAGCATCTCTCAAAGAAGCACCACAAATACTGTGCTTTAAAAGAGGGAGCACTTGAGCAGCAAGAAGCAAACTGCAGTGTTCTTTCCTGTGAGGGAAAAGGTTTTGAGTTCTATAAAGATTATTCATTTTAACTTGAAGAAAGGCTTGCAGAACAGTCCTTGTTGGATGTTAGACTGTATCATGGATAAACTCCTTTTGTAGAGCAAGGCAGTAGCCATTTTCAGTCTATCCCACTGCCATTTCACCTCACTGCAGATCATTTCCAGGAACTCTGAAACCACAGGGGCTCCTTCGCAGACCACACACCTTAGACCAGTTACATAAAGCAGTCATTTTTACTGCTCTATTTAGTGTGGAATAACCATGTGGTAGTGTATACATTGTTTTCAATACTGTTATATATTAAATCCAAGACTTAACTGCATGATGCAGAAGCTCAGAATACTGCCCCTCTGAATTAGCTGAAATTACCCTGAAACATCATCTGTTTAAGTGCAGTCCATCTGAAAGTCAGAGCTAAGCACAACAATTTCACTTGACATCTACCAACCACATGACTAAGCAGCTATTTCCTGAAGAACTTGCATTTCCTCAGAAAAACTGTGATTCAAAATGAAATCAGCACACAGCTTTGCCATCAGAGCACTAAAACCAGCACAACACTGAGTCCAACCAGCTCTTTATTACATGAAATACTGTTCCCAGGTATTAAAGAAAAAGCAACCAAGTCCAGAAGCCAGCCGCATCTTATTTTTCAGTACCCAGAATATCCAATTTAGTTCTTTACCTTCCATACCAAGTTTCTTCCTGTTCTTTAGTATATTTTAAGATGAATAGTTTAATTCACAGCACCATTTTTAAATTACATACCCAGAAAGAAGTACAAGTTGTAAAAGGTTAGGCTGCAAAAGATTTTGACGTGCATTTTACTATTGTAGAATATTACAATACAGTTGTTTATTTTAAACATTAAAGTGCCAGGTTTATGTACAAACTTAAAATAGCAAAAATGGTAAACTTAAAACCTGCTAAGAAAGCAGTGAGGTGATCATGTAGTTGCCTCCAGAGTTTTCCACAGGCTATTCAACCAATTTACAACTGGAATTTCTCAGCTGTTCCTGTTTATGGTGAGAACAGCAGAAGCCAGGGGTCAGTGCCCACAACCTCCCATCTTGCAGAAGGAAGTACCTGTATCTTTCATGGAGTGGAATAGCGTGTACTGTAAGATACACCTAAGCATTCTATGCATTAACACCATCGGCAAAGTCTAATTAAAAAGGGTTTTACTGCTGGAGCTACACCAGCCCTCTAAAGTATATCAGTATCACCACACTTTACAAGAGTGGGATTTCAGTACAGGAACCGAGTCACACTGTGACTCAGCACATTTGTTTCCCTGTAAACATGGCAGGATGCACATTAATGCACATGGGTCCCAGGTCACTTAAAATTCCGCATCCAGGGTGAAAGAGTTGTCTGTGGGCTTCGACATGACTCCCATCCTCTGATATTCACCTACTCGCTTCTCAAAGAAATTTGTCTTGCCTTCCAGGGAGATGTTTTCCATGAAGTCAAAAGGATTCTCTGCTTTGTATATCTGAAATACACAAGCAGTTCTACAGTCACTGCAGGTGCTCATATTTTGAGTATGCAAGAGCATTAGAGATCAGTTGGAAGGAGTCTAATGGCAGCATCAGCAGGCTTACTATGTAGTGAACAAAAATCTCTGCCCCAAGCCTTTACTTTATTTGTTCCTGTCTTCTTTTAGCTGTAGTAAACACAAGCACAACTACTAGTACAGCTTTTTCCACAGCATCCTTTTTGGTTTTTCTTCTGTGGGTCTCCAAACAGGATGTAGCAGCAGGACTGCTAAGTAATTTTACAAGTTAAAACAATATTGCTGCAGCCAATTTAGGATTTGGATTTCTGAAGGAAATTAAACTTAACATTATCATTCCCCCATGAAATATTCAGTGTATTAGAGCCTTACCTTGTTAAATCCCAGTTCCAACATAAGCCGGTCTGCCACAAACTCTATGTACTGTTTCATTAAAGTGCAGTTCATGCCAATCAGCTTTACAGGCAGTGCCTCCGTCAAGAATTCCTGCAGATAACAAGCATTTTATGTACAGAAACTGGTCTTCACTCTCTATCTAGGTTAATTTTATGCCCAACAGCTCCCCAGCTTTGTTTGATTCCAATGAAGTTCCTAAACAAGGGGCAGACAGTTACCTGTTCTATGAGAACAGCATTCATGATTATTTCCTTTACTCTCTCCTCTGATGGTTTGTGTATCAAGTGCTTGAACATGAGGCAGGCAAAATCACAGTGCAAACCCTGGAAAGAAGTTTCAGAAAATTATTTCAGGAACACTGACTTAAAAGAGCACCAAGTAAGTGGCATCACCTTTGCCACGTTACTGTTCCCTACAGACAACTTTCTGCCTCACCAGAAGGCAGCACAAGCAAGTTCTGCCAGTGTGAGGCACAGCAGCTGCGAGCATTGGTGAGAACCGTCCAACTACTTTAGAGAAGTAAAATGCTAAGTTTATTCATACACTTCTGCAAGATCCACAATGACACATGTTTACACACATTGGTGAGCTTTATAGTCTGCCTGTTTCTAAATATACTCCTGTTTTAAAATATAGGCTCCAATTGAGTATCATTACTTCGAGCTACTGTGGCACATTACCATCTTAACTGCTAGAATTTAACTCATACCTCATCTCTACTGATGAGTTCATTAGAAAAAGTGAGTCCAGGCATTAATCCTCTTTTCTTCAGCCAAAAAATTGATGCAAAGGAGCCAGAAAAGAAGATTCCTTCCACGGCTGCAAAGGCTACTACACGTTCTCCTGTTAAGAGAATATTGACAGTAATATTACACAGAAAACTTAGCAGGATGGATACACAGAAGTTGCAAATAGACCGGTGAACTGCATCCTGCAAAGCAAATGAAGTTGTTTTTGCCTAAGTGTACTATGGCCTGTCCTTAATTAAAGATTTCTGATCATTAAACAAAACAAACATGAGAGAAAGTAGGAACTAATCAGACTAGCTACTAAGTAGCTGAAGCCAAAGATCCTTCCCCCTGGGTCAACCCCCAACATTATCCTTTTTCAGACAGCTCACTGAAAAGAGCAGTCATTCTGGGAGCTGATTTAAGTCAGTGTCTGCTCATCTTTGGCCATGAAAAATGCTTCAATACTAGTGAAATAATGATCTGTACCTTCTCATCTCACCTTTGGAGCAAGACATGAGGAATCACCAGGACAGAGCAGCTACAGCCTCCAACCAGACATGTCTGATGGCTGTAGATGGCTGTGACATGTCCTGACATGTGGCAGCAATTTACAGTTTGATCATTTAGTCAGGCATATGATTGCCACATGACCTTATTATTCACAATGTCAGCAATCTTACAAAGATTTCCTGTCAGTAGCTCATTTGAAGATCAAAATAATTTTCTTCATGTTCAGAATTATAGCAGTATCTTATACTGGAGAGCATGTATTCTCTCTGTGGCAGCAATAATCCCTGTTAACTGTGAAGTCTAGAAAAATGGTGGTTCCTCCATTTTTAGGGAAGGAATTTCACTTTGCTTCCAATAGCTGTACTCACCATATGTTGCTTTCTTGTCCCCAATCCAGCACATAGCCCAATCTGCCTTCTTTTTAACACATGGTAACGTTTCAATAGCATTGAAAAGAAATTCCCTGAGAAAAATAAAACTCATTAGGATCAGACATCAGCACAACAAGGATTCACTGCCATAAACAGTCTTGATCACTTAAACGTGCTCTGCACCTTCATGCTGGTAATTCTCCTCCCTCTTACCTGGCACCAACTTAGCTCTATTTGTTCCACTTTTTCTTCACCTACCCATCACATCAACACCAGTTCACACGAATTCCCATGACAATATCAAGGGGAGAACAGTTTCACCAAGTGTTGTACTTGAACAAGGCTTTCAAAACTAGAGATTTGAACTAGGCTCCACTTTACAGTATGAAGACACCAGACCTCTCATGTAAGCAGCTCTTGCTGGAATTTAGCATCTCAGAGTCAAAATGACACAGCAAGCTTTCTAAGTAGCAGTAAAACTCACTGTAAAACTTAATATACTCCCCTTATTTGACTGCTCCATCTTTTACATTGTGTAATTCCTTTATTTCAGTACTGAGTGATTTCAGTTTCACTGTTAATGTAAGCAAGGTCTCACACCTCAGAGAAAAAAAGATATTGTGAAGTTAAGCTGCTCTTAAGCAGCAGTGGTGTTTTACATAAGTCTAATTTCCATCCTAAAACTAGCCTGAAAGTCAGAGAACAAGAGACATGCATTAGTTAAGTTCTGAATGTTTACTGAGTTCTGAACTTTTCATCGTCAAGCAATACGAACCTCTCTTTAGAATCCTTAATGTAGGTGTCAATAAGAAGACTGTACATTTCTGAATGTATATTTTCCATGGCAATCTGGAAGCCATAGAAACAACGAGCTTCTGTGATTTGTACTTCTTGACTGAACCGCTCCACCTAGAGGAAATAAATAAGCACTTGCAAAAGTATTTTTGTAGGTTAGAGGGATTAACGCTGTATAGATCGGTTATTGATCAACCCACAAAATAATCTTCAGATTAATTCCAGACATGTGGATTACTAACAGCAATAAGCAGAGCGGTAGGCCCTCAGAGTTTCAAGTCATGAGGTATTCTTTGGTCCCATGGGAAAACTTCTTAGTTTTACTAAGCATTAGCAAGAAGAGCATAGAGGGCAGAAGCAGAACATGGGCTCTGAAACATTTAAGTGTAACTGTAGGGCAGCACTCAGTGCCCCATGGGGATTAGACAAATTTGGGGATTATAAAACTGACCCCAATTTGTTAACACAGGACAGCACTACATGTTGTAATGCTGTAACACTCCATCATCCAGCAAACCAGCTGGATCAGCCCTAGCAAGGATGTCAAACATGTGAGTTATCTGGTTATCTGCCCAAAGTGATATTTCTGTCGGGGCTTTCCACACACTCACCAAGTTCTCGTTAACAATGCCATCGCTGGCAGCAAAGAAGGCAAGGACATGAGAAATGAAGTACTTCTCCTCAGGCTTCAGGGACTCCCAGTGCTGGAGGTCTTTGGAAAGGTCCACCTAAAACATTGCAGGATAAATAAGAAACGGGTGCTCCGGTGGGAGGCCCGTCCCTGAGCACCGCGGGCTCCCCAGGCCCCGCCCCAGAGCTGCGGGCAGGAGCGGCCATGGCCGCCCACCCCTCACCTCCTCCGCCGTCCAGAAGGAGGCCTCGGCCTTCTTGTACATCTGCCAGATGTCGTGGTACTGGATGGGGAAGATGACGAACCGGCGGGGGTTCTCCCGCAGCAGCGGCTCCTCCTCCTTCACGCCCCGCAGCACCTGGAATGGCGGGAGAGCGGTTCGGGCTGGGCTCGGGGCGGCTGAGGCGGTGCCGGGCTTTGGAGGGAAACTGAGGGCGGCAGCTCGGGGAGACCCCCGCGAGGGAGCGGGGCCGGGAGGACGGAAACACCTCCCTGAGGGAGAAGGACTAGGCAGGGCGGAGAGACCCCCCCCGAGGGAGAAAAGCCCGGGAGAATGGAAAGACCACCCCCCCGAGGGAGAAGGGCCCGGGATAATGGAGAGACCCACCTTGAGG
>VZTI01002863.1:361859-373457 GCA_013397865.1 Struthidea cinerea | reverse complement strand
GAAACCTGGCCAGGGGGGCCTGCCCCAGCCGAAAGGGGGGGGGGGGGCTGCACGGGGGGTCGGGGTGAACCGGGGGGGCCTGGTGGGCACCCCATGGGCAGCACGAGTGGGTGTGGGATTGGGGGTCACCTGGAAATCCCATCCCGGCCCTGGCAGAGGATCCCTCAGGCAGATGGGGACAGCTTGATTCCCGAAGCAGGAACACATGGCTGCCTGGGTGCAACTGCTAATGATTAATTAATTAATTTAATTAATTAATAAATTTTATAAGGCACAAGGAGAGGGTGTCCGTGGTGGGTAAGGCACCGCTGGACATTTTGGATGGGTCACCTTCCCAAATCCGAAAGCAAAGGTGTGGGACAGGGCTGGGGCAGCGGCAGTGAATGAAGTGCTGTCGGTAACGAGAAAATCCCAAAGGATGGATTGATCTGCTCGTCGATCCCCGGACCAGCAGCCAGCTTTTCCTACTGTTGATGTCCCGTGGACGTGATGCTCCATCCAGAGGGAATGCGGCTCCCCAGGGATTCACCCTTCAGCCAAGTGCCCGATCCCGGCACATCCCGCAGGGACCTGGGCGCTGCCAGCCCTCCACAGATCCCCCAGACCCCAAACCTTTGTCCCCTCCTGGTCTTTTTCTGCTCTTTTTTCTGCTGTCACGGGGACCAGCGTCAGGCCAACACTGACATCAAGCGGCTGCCGGGATCCCCGGCACTCGTGGGCTGTCTCCTGCCTCTCCGTGCGCCGGGAGCAGCCAGCACCGCCCGCCCGGCCTCACCCTGCCCCGGACGGGGACCGAGCGGCTCCGGAGCCGCGGCCGCAGGTGCCGGGTGTCCATCACCGCTCCCCGGGCAGGCGGGATGCATCCAGCCGTGCTCCATCTGCCTGTCCCCAGCCAGGCCACCCCGTGTCCTATCCTGTCCCCGGCAGTCGATATCGCAGCGGGGTCGAGCCGAGCGCTGGCGGCACCGCCGAGCCCGGAGCATCCACACATCCCCCACCCCCCGGGAGCCGGGGGGGACCCCTGCCCACCGCACCCCCGTGCCCAGCTCTGCCCCGCCGCTGGCAAGGTCGCGGTGACAAAGGCACAGCGAGGTCGTGGCGACCGTGCCATTGCCCTGGGGACATTTGTCCCCTACTCCCTGCCGGAGACCGCGGACTTTGTGCCGAGCCTGGGAGCGGCACTGGGACGCGTCTGGCGGCGCTGGCACGGCCCCAAATCTCCCCGAGGCCTGGCTCCGGACAGCAGGTAACCCCAGGCGACACCCCCTCTGCTCCGGCTGCTGTGACACCGGGCTCCCCAGGCATTTCGGGTCCCTGTGCGGTGCCACTGCCTGATCGCCGGGTCTGGAGTCAGCTCCGGGAGGAAATCACGGTGTTCTTCCCATTTTAAATCCGGGCAGACTGGGCACCAGAGCGCTTTTGGGAGATAAAAGCTGGGAAACGCGTTTTTCCTCCAAACCACCTGGTTTGGAGGGCCGGGGGAGTTTTGCAACTCCCCGTTCACCTTCAGCCCCACTTCCCTGAAGCCGGAGCCGAGCTCTCCCGGGAAGCCGAAGCCCAAGGCTTGTGCTGGGGAGAGCAATGGCTCCGCTGGAGGTGGAGCAGGGATGGGGGCAGGTGTGGGTGCTCAACCCCTCTGCAGGAACCCACCCACGGGTGGGAAGGAGGCGGGGGTTGGCCAGGGCGGGGTTGACTGTGGATTTAACCCGGGAGAGGCTCCAGGTGCTGGGTAGGGGCTGGGAGGGCAGAGCAGGACTGGGGTCTCTGCCCTGTAATGAGGTGTGTCAGGTCTCTGCAGCTCCCCCACCCCGGGGTTCCTCTGCCTGAGCTCTCTGTGTTGCCAACCTGTGTCCCTGCACGGTGCCAAATGGGGTGTTGGGGGCGTTGGGCCATGGTCTGGGGACAGCTCACTGGGGGTGGGAGTTGTTTATCCCCCAAGTCCGGAAGTGCTCTGTTGGGAAGGAAAGGGAGGGGAGAGTCAGGGCTGTTCTCAGCACCGGAGTGGGAGGGATGCTCCCAGCTGTACCCTGAGGCATCCCCATATGTGTGGTCCCAGTTGTCCTCAACCTCCAGCATCACCCCTTCCCTCCCTCCCCAGCTCCTCGGTGGCTCTGCAGCGACTGGGAAAGGTCAGGGACCTGCAGGTGGCCTGGGACAGGAGGGACTGGACAGTGACAGGTCAGTGCTGTGGCTCTCGGGTTGGGGTTTGGGTGCTGCTGCCTGGCACCCTTGGGTGTCATTGCCCTGTCCTCCCAGCCTTTCTGGGGACAGAGTGTGGAGGGGACGTGTAAGGAAGCAGCTCCTTTGCCCTAGAAGTGCGGTTTTCCTGGGGATTTCCTGGCTGATGTAAGACAGCGCATGGGAAAAACATCGGCTTGGAGCCTAAGGCCCTCCTGGGAAGGGGTTGTCCCCTTCCACAAAGAGGTCTTGCTTTAAAAGTTGGCTTTGGGTCAATCAAGAGGGACCCCTCAGGGGGGAGATGGGGAGTGTGGGTGCCGGTGGAGTGATGCCGGTGGTCTCCGGTGGCAGGGAGAAGGTGCAGAGCCCCCGGGAGCAGCTGGAGCAGAGACACGGCCGTCACCCGCCCCAGCACCCCTGTCCCAGCTCGGGGCTGCCAGAGCCTGGGGGACACATCCAGCTCCCGTCCTGACTGTGCCAGCACCCTGTGAGGAGCCGGCGGCACCACCATGTCCCAGGCAGGAGGTACAGCAGAGCCCTCGGCCTGTCCCCGGGGAGGCACAGGGGACCCCAGCCCTGGTGTGACCCCATCCATCCCCCTCTATCAGCACCGATCTCCATCCAGTCCTGGCCCCATTTCTCCTGGATTTTCGATCCTAAAAGCACCTTTCACCCCAGACCTGACTTGCACTCTGACTTGCAGGGTGCTGGGCTGCTCCAGGAGCTCCTGTCCCTGTGTTCTCCCCAGGTCCCGTCCACACTGTGTGGGGAGAGTGGTTGGTCCCAAATGGAGCAGGGGGGACACAGAAATTGGCACTGGAGGGGAAGACAGGCCCCTGGTCCCCAAAGCATGGGGGATCCCTGCATGGCCCACCTTAATCCATCCCCCAGGAGCTGAGGAGGCCTTTGAACACCGTGACGTGGTCATCAACAGCCAGGACAAGGTTTCGGATGTGTACACGCAGCTGGAGAAGCTGGGGGAGTAAGTGAGGGTCCCACGTCCCCACCACCTGGGGGTGGCCCATGGCTGTCCACGTGCAGCCCTGGGGGGATGCAGGCGGGTGGTGGGGGCTCCTCCATCCCTCATCCTCGCTCTGTCCCAGGGGGAAATTCGGGACAGTGTACAGGCTGCAGGAAAAGGCCACCGGCAAAATCCGGGCTGGGAAATATTTCCGGACACGCATGGAGAAGGAGAAGCAGGCGGCTCGGGCCGAGGTGGAGCTGATGAACCTCCTGCATCACCCACGCCTCGTGCAGTGCCTTGACGCCTNGGAGCACTGAAGGTGGGGAGGGGTCCCTCTGCTGTGGGGTGTGGGATGGATGGGGAACCTGGAGACTCTGGAGTTCCGAGTGGTGAGATCCTCCCAGAGCACTGAGTCCCGGTTCTCTGCTGGGGCTTCCCCTCCTTGGGGCTGGTAGATCCCAAAGGGGTCCCCAGCGTGGCAGGTGGGGAGGGGTCCCTGTGCCATGGGGTGCTGGTGGGGGTGTGGGATGGATGGGGAGCCCGCAGCCCCTGGAGATAAGGGTGGGGAGATGCTCCCAGAGCGCTGAGTCTGGGTCCTCCGGGGGGGCTTCCCCTCCTCGAGGCTGGTAGATCCCAAAGGGGTCCCCAGCACCTCGCTGTCCCCAGTGTGGCAGGGGGGGAGCTCTTTGAGCGCATTGTGGACGACGACTTCGAGCACACGGAGCCCAGCAGTGCCCAGTACGTGCGGCAGATCCTGGAGGGGCTGCGCTTCATGCACGGCCAGGCCATCGTCCACCTTGACCTCAAACCCGAGAACATCGTCTGCGTCAGCCCCGGCAGCCACTGGATCAAGATCATCGACTTTGGCTTGGCACGGAAGCTGGGTGAGCAAGAAGGGGCTCCTGGAGGTCCAGGGCAGGGACTGTCACTGGCACAGGGATGGGATCTGGCCTGGCACACCAGCGAGGAGCTCGGTGTCCTCCTGCCTGGGACACCAAACCAGGGCCCTTCCTGATAACCACACGATGCTCTGGGGAAAGCTGGGTGTCCCCAGCCCTGCTGCTGAGGTGGAGACCCCCGAGCCCTCTGTGCCTGTGGGTGCCTGGCACACAGAGATGCTCTAGGAGGGCACCAGGACCTGCAGTGGGCCTTGGAGGGCGGCAGCTCCACCTGGGCACAGGGGCTCGTCCACCTGGGGTGTGTTGGTGCGTCCTCTGTCCCAGACACCTGCCCCAGGGAGATCCCAACTGGCCTCCTGCATCTTCTCTGCAGCTCCAGACACCCCCGTGAAGGTGTTGCACGGCACCCCCGAGTTCATGGCTCCAGAAGTGGTCGCCTTTGAGCCTGTGAGCTTCTCCACAGACATGTGGAGTGTTGGTGTCATCTGCTACATCCTGTGAGTGCCCTCCTGGGCAGGGCAGGCTGGGCTGGAGGGGGCTGAGCTGTCACTGATGTCCTGGGGTCACCTCTCCAGGCTGAGCGGGGAGTCCCCCTTCCAGGGGGACACCGACATGGAGACACTGAGCAATGTCACAGCTGCCCAGTGGGACTTTGAGGAGGAGACCTTCTCGGAGATCTCCCAGCAAGCCAAGGACTTCATCAGCCAACTGCTGCAGAAGGACCCCCGGTAGGGCCTGGGGGCGGCTGGGGGGTGCCGAGCTGGGCTGGGTTTTGGAGTGCTGAGGGGGTGGGCAGGGGAAAGCTCTGCCTGTTTGGTGAAGGGGACGCTCCAGAGGAGGCTCTGAGGGTAGAGCAGCCCCCTGTGACCCCCCCTCTGTGTGCCGCAGCCGGCGGCTCCCCAGTGCAGGGGCTCTGCTGCACCCCTGGCTGCAGCAGCCCCAGCCCAGCAGCCCCAAGGTGCTGTCGAAGGAGAGGATCAGGCAGTTCCTGGCACGTCGGAAGTGGCAGGTACCTGGCGGCGTGACGGGGACGTGGGGGTGTGGGGAGGGCTCTGGCTGAAGGGCTCAGTGCTCATTCTCTTCCCTGCAGAAAACGGGGAAAGCCCTGCTGGCTCTCAAGAGGCTGACCCTGCTGTCCCAGAGCCTGGAGGAGAAGGCGTCAGAGGCTCAGGATGAGGAAGGTGATGGCCCCTGAGGCACCATTCCCAATGCACCCCCTCTCTCTGCTTTGCCATCTCCACCTTGTGCTCCTGGGCAGCTTCTCCCTCTTTTTGCCCCAGCCTGGAGCAAACACCCAGGCCTGTCCACACGGTGGCATTTCTGCTCCAGGGCCCGAGGTCCTCTCCATCCTCCTCCCTGTGGGGCGGTCTCTGGTGCAGCCTTGGACGGGCTCATCCCACTCTGTGTGACCCAGAGCTGATCCCCACGGGTGCCTCCTGCACCTCCAGCACAGGGGGGAGCTTGGACCCAGCTAGCTCCTCACCCTTCCCTCTGCCCATCTCCTGCAGGCCTGGGCTGCAGCCCGGAGAAGGAACAACCCTCCGGGGCTCTGCCCCAGCGAGGTCCCAACCCCTCGGAGCTGCAGACAGACGGGGACGAGGAGGAGGAGGAGGATGGTGGGAGCATTGCAGTCCCAGGGCAGTGACAGTGTGGCCCTGTCACCCCCATTCTGGAGCACCTAGAGGTGGGGATGGTGCCCCCTCCAGCAGCTCCCACAGTGCCCTGGCCAGCCTGGGGCAGCCCCAGACCCCGCTGTGGGTGAGCTCTGGGGTGCTGTGGTGTCCCTGCGCTGCTGTCCCTGCTGCCAATAAAGCACTGACGGTCTCTGCACTCCCTGCCCTGGTCCTTTTTCCCCCAAACTCACTGGGAGAGGTGGGAAAGAGCTGCTCAAGCTGTGCCCACCCTTTGGGAGCTGGGATCAGGCTCTGCCCCACCTGGGCCTCTCCAGGTGCTGGCCCTGGGCTCAGAAGAGTATTCCCTCCTCATCGGGGGGGTTGGCAGCGTGCCCTGAGCTCACAGGAGCCAGGATGAGCCCTGAGGCCTCTGCTGTCTCCATTTCTGGGCCAATTCTGGTGCCAGTAGGGCTGGAAAGTGCTGTGGGACCTCCAGCCTCGGCCTAAGGGGGCAGCTGGGGCAGAACTCGGGGTTTGGGAGCCCTGGGGAAGAACAACCCCGGGCACCAGGATGTGCTGGGGGATGCCCAGCTGGGGCAGAGGGCTGGGGGTCCTGCTGGGCACTGGGGTGACCATGAACCACCAGTGTGCCCTTGGTAAAAGGTGGTGAATGGGATCCTGGGCTGCAGGATGAAGGAGGGATCATTCCCAAATTCAGTGAGGCCACCCCTGGAGGCCTCTGCTCTGTTCTGGGGGCCCCGCTACAACAGTGACACGGACACACAGGGGACAGCTGGATGAAGGATGAGGGAGAAACTGGAGCCCCTCACCCAGGAGGAATGTCTGGGAGAGCTGGGATTGTTCAGGGAAGAGAAGGCTGAGAGGTTATCTCATCACTGCCTGAAGGGAGGATGAAACCAGGCTCTTCTCAGCAGTGCCCAAAGTCCATGGGCGCCACCTGAAACCTCAGGAAAACACTTTTTTACTGCTGATGGAGCACTGGCACAGCTTGCCCAGGGAGGCTGTGTGCCCTCCATCCTTGCAGGTATTAAAAACCTGTCTAGGCACAGTCCCAGGGCCTCTGCTGGAGCAGAGGTGTGGACCAGGTGCCCTCCAGAGGCTCCTTCCAGCATTAACCACGTTATGATTCCATGAAAGCCCTCCTCCTGCTGAAGCTGGGCTGGGGGCTGCACTCCTGGAGGTGCCCTGGCTGGAGCAGCCCAGCCCTGTGCCCAGCGCCAGGGTCCAGCTGTGCCAAATAATGCACGGCTTCAACCCTTCCTCCTCCTCTTCCTGGAGCAGGGGTGAGGAGGAAACTGTTATTTTTACTAAACAGAACCGAATCCACCCACTCTGTGTCTGAGAGCTCTGCCTGGGAGCTGCTCACGGGACACAACTGAAGGGGACACCAGCCCTCGGAGCTGCTGCTGGAGTGGTGATGACAAATCTGTTTTGGGCAGGTTGCTGAATCCCCTGGAAGCTGGTGGCCGTCACAGCAGGAGGATGCACGGCAGGATTTGGCATCCTGCAGCCTCCAGAGATGGTAGAGCAGCCCCTGTGCCTGGACCCCTTGGCTGGGGGCACTGTGGCTCTTCTCTTGGGCTCATGGGGAGGGAGGTGCCACCTCCCTGTCGTGGTGGGACAGACTCTCCAGCTGCCAGGGCTTTATCAGTGCCCAGGCCTGAGCGGAATTTTTGTGGCAAAAGCCTGTTCCTGTTAATAATGCCCGTGCCTGATGGGTCCATCTGACCACGGGAAGCAGGACAGCGCCGGGGGTGGCAGATTGTCACGTGCCCTGCCCGGGGCTTGGTGCTCTTATCTCTTGTTGGAAATAGAAGATGAAATTTAAGAAGGAACTTCATTTGGAAACTTGTGTACAGACCTGCTGCTGGAGAATGGGGAGCCCTTTGGAAATCCCCAATGTTCCCTGGAGCAAAGGAGGTTCAGGGGGGACCTTGTGGCTCTGCACAACTCCCTGACAGGAGGGGGCAGCCGGGGGGGGTCGGGCTCTGCTGCCAGGGAACAGGGACAGGAGGAGAGGGAACGGCCTCAGGCTGGGCCAGGGGAGGTTTAGGTGGGATATTGGGGAAAATTTCTTCACTGAAAGGGGTGTCCAGCCCTGGCACAGCTGCCCAGGGCAGGGCTGGAGTCCCCATCCCTGGAGGGATTTAAAAGCCCTGTGGATGTGGCACTTGGGGACAGGGTCAGTGGTGGCCTCGGCAGTGCTGGGAATGGTTGGACTCGATCTTGGAGGGCTTTTCCAACCTGAATGATTCCGTGATTCCTCGCAGGATCCAACCCTGGCTCTCCAGCAGCTGTGTGAGACATCCTGACAGAACTCACCTGCTTCCTCTTCCTCCCATGTTTTCAGCAGGAGCCGTGGATTCCCTGCTCCAAGTTGGAGAAGAAACTCCTTAGAAACAAACAAACAAGCAAAAATATTCCACAGCGCTTCCCATCCCAGAGTGACAGGGGGAGGCTGAGGAGCCCCTTTCCCACACATCACATCCCGGTTTTTACCCGCTATCTATTCCATGTTTTCCTCGTTACACGGATTCCAAACCCATCCCTCGGGAGGCGCTGAATGTGCTCAAGCTGCAGATGATAAGCAAACACCAAGTTGCATATAATCAATCCCTTGATGAGCTATTTACCATGTGACATTACCAAAATATTTTTGGTTGGGAACGATGTTTATCTTCCTCTGTTTTCCAAACTCCTCGTGGCTGTGAAAATCCAAGTCCCAGCACTCCAGGCAGGAACTTTTTCTCTCTAATCCTATATTTATACTGTAAAAAACTGATTTACCTACAGAAGAAACTTATTTACTGACAGAAGACATGTGTTCCTTCTCCTTCCACTGCTTCCCGTGGCTTAACACATTCAACTCTGCATTTCAGGAAGGAATGGAAAGTGGAATTATACCTGGAACTCATCACAGCCACGGAGAAATTCAGCAGTGCTGAAAATAGAATTCTAATCTCAGGATCTCAGAGGCAAAGGAATTAAGATCTTGTCCTTTCATCAAGCCAGACTCTTGGGCTGGCCTTCACTTCAGCCACACAACCCCAGAGAATGTCCTCAGATCCTCGGGAATCCTCCATGGGGGCAGAAAGGATGAGTGATGTCCCCCGGGGAATCTTGAGAAGTGGTTCCCACCTTATCTCAGGTATTTCAGGTGTCCCCAGGCCCAGCTCTTTGAGGAACGTGAGGTGGGGTCAGCTGTCCAAACACCCTCAAGTTTCTGGAGTTTTATCCTTCAGTGCCAGGGGATCAGACAGCCTCGGGCTGCACAATCGAAATCTGGGAATGCTTGTTTGGATGAGGGAGTATTGCCTGGGTAGCTCGAACATCAAGAAATAGGATTTTTTTTTTGTGGACCTGCAAATTCAGGGGAAAAAAAAATCCATTCCTGCTTGAGTGTTTTCCAGGGAATTGAAATTAATTAAGAAAACAAACAGAAGTGTCTGAAATCACCCTTAATGTAAAAAATGCAGCCCTGGGCACACACTGAAGGTGACCATTTGAATGTGTCGTTTCAAGAACGGTTTTTAAGGACTTTTATCACAGGAAGTGAGCAGCCCTGGGATAATTGGAGTTGCCAGGTAAACACCCTCGCGTACCAAACACCAGGAAAGCGGTGAAAGGAGAGAAGACACGGGGGCACGAGGACAGGGTAGTGACAGGGCTGTGCTGCGAGGGACCGCATCGTTGTCCACGTGGACGAGCCTGAGGTGAGGGGGGCTCGATGGAGGCAGAGGCTGTGTGTGCTGGAGGAGCATCAGGAGCACCTGAGCTGGGATGCACCCAGCAAAGCTCCCCAGGTGAAGAGGACCCCCAGTGAGGTGTCCTCACTTCCCGCAGGTCCCAGCCAGGGTCTGAGGGATCTTTGAGGCTCTTTGAGGTCACAGGAGCTCAAAGAACCATCACCCCAAGGTGCAGCACTCAGGAGAAGAGCAGATAAGAGCAATGAAGTCCCCCCTACCAACCACGGGCGGTCGGGGTGGTCTCCCATCTCCAGAGACATCCCAGTGCCTGGGGCTGGGATGAGGGGCGGGCAGGATGCTCGCCCAGCTCGTCCTTCTGGTGTCACTGGTGCAAGGACTGCCATGTCCAGGCTGCACCAAACACCTCCAGCAGCCCAAAATCCAGCCTGGGCTCCCCCGTTTCCTGCTCCGTTCCATGCCCGTGGGAATCAGGAGTATCCAAACCCCCCATGGAGCACCTACCCCTGCGAGCCCCGTCCCTCCCAGCACACGGCCCGTGTCCCACCCGGCTTCCCGAGCCCCGCTCGCCCCTCGCAGCCCTCCCCGCGGCCAGGAGATGGTACTGTTGGCCTGGCCCTGCTTCTGCCGGGGCTCAGCCGCAGCCGCGCCCAGCTCCTCGCACCCTTTTCCAGCCCAGGTCAGGGAGGCGTTGCCTGGATGCTCTGACGGCTCTCGGGTTTCATCCCAAACCGGCTGCCCACAGAAGCTGTGGCTGTCCCGCCCCTGGAAGTGTCCAAGGCCGGGGCTTGGAGCAACCTGGTCTAGTGGAAGGTGTCCCTGCCCATGGCAGGGGTGGCACTGGATGCTGGTTAAGGACCATTCCAAACCAAACCACTCCATGGTTCCATGATCCCGGCATACAGCAAGGTGCTCATGGAGGTCCCAGAGCTTGGGGTCCCCACAGTCCCCTGCCCCATAGCAGAGCCTGTCCCCAAAGTGGGGATGGAATCCCTGGTCCTACACGTGGTCCAAGGGACAATATTCGCCCCTGGATGCTCCTCTGGGGCCGCACCAGGATGGCTGACCCCGTGCCCACAGACGACTGCAATGCCTTCCCTGAAAAACCTGGATCGGGAAATGAAACGTAAAATATTTAATGAGAAGCTGAAATATTTAACGAAAGAGATTTCGACAGCAAAATTGAGCCTTGGGATATCAGAACAACCCCAAATATGGGTGACCCCAATTTTGGCGCTGCTGAGCTGTCTATGAGTCCTCTCCCAACTCCCAGATCCCCAGGGACAATGGGATGGACACAACGTCGCTCCAAGGGAACTGAGGGAATCGGTGCCTGCTGTCCTCGCGTGTCCGCCGCCCGGAATCCGGGGTTTGCAGAGGGCGGGGGAGGTTGGCAGAACAGGCCCGGCGCGTTCCCCCGGTCCCTGCGGTGCCGTGGGTGACACCTGGCAGGTCCTGCCGGGCCGGAGGTGCCGCAGGAGCCGGACGGATGCAGCAGCGCCGGCGTCTGGCCTGGGGCTGGGCAGGGGGGTTCAGACCACGGCAGGTCCTGGTGCTGCCGGTATCCGCTCTGGATCCGTCCCCATCCCTCAGCACGTCTCTCCTCGAATCTTAGGTTTTAGCAAATTTCACCAAAACTCAGTGAATCTCACCCAATCTCACTAAACAGCATTGAATTTCACTGAATCTCACCGAATCTCACCAAATCTCAGTGCCTCTCTCTGAACCTCACTGAATCTCAGCAGCCTGGTCTGTGCAACGCCCTCCCGTCCTGCCAGGGCTCCGGACCGATGGTCACAGCGGGACCCCGGGATGTGCCGTGCTCCGGACAGGAGCCGCGTGTCCGTGGGGTGAACCTGGTGCCACATCCCGATCCCCGCGCCGGGGATGCCCCGCCGGGGGCTCGGGCGCTGCGGCCCCTCTGGGACAGCCAGGGGGCACCGCGGGTACCGGCCCAGCTCTGTCCCCTGTCCCTGCGAGCCCCGGCCGTGGCACCCTTGGCCGAGGTGGTTCCGCCCGTCCGGGTTTATCCCGGCAGGAGCATCCCAGGCTGTTGGGATCTGCCCCCACCGCGTGTCCCCACCCAGGGAGCCCCCAGGCCCTGCCACAGGTCCCCTGCCCAGGGTGTGACGAGTTTGCTCGGGCTCGGCGCTCCCTCCTGTGCTGGTTGGAGTGGGAGAGGGAGCCCAGCACCCCCCGAGTGCTCTCCCTGCTCCCAC
>VZTI01002863.1:300081-349103 GCA_013397865.1 Struthidea cinerea | reverse complement strand
GGGCGGGTTTGGGACCCCCCTCCCTGTGACGTGCCCCCCCTGCCTGTGCCCCTGCAGTGAAGGTGAAGAAGCCGATCCAGACCAAGTTCCGCATGCCCGTCTTCAACTGGGTAGCCCTGAAGCCGAGCCAGATCGACGGCACCGTCTTCACCGAGCTCAACGACGAGAAGGTGCTGCAGGTGAGCACGCGGGGACGAGGGGCCGGGCACAGGGTGCCTGGGTGGGTCAGTGCCCCAGGCCATGCTGAGGGTGCCTCGTGCCCACCCTGCACCCACCTGCGGTGCCACAGGGCCTCAGGAGGAGCCGGAGGTCAGAAAAACTCCTTAGCACCATGGAGAGGGACAGCACGGGATCCGGCGTGCTTCTCCTCTCACCCTGTCCTTGTCCCTTTGCTCCATCCTCATCCTCACATCCGGTCCTTTTCTTCTTCCTCATCTCCACCCTCTGGTCCCCTCACCCCCTCCTTATCCCTCCCGTCCCCTTGCCTGCCCCTGTACTTGTCCCCTTGTTCCATCCTCATCCCCCTGCTTCTCCTCAATCCTCACTCCTCTCACCCTTATCCCGTTCCTCCGGCCCCATCCTCCCCCCAGATGTCCCGTGCCACCTCCCTGCCGTGCCCACAGCCCTGTGTCCCCGCAGGAGCTGGACATGAGTGACTTCGAGGAGCAGTTCAAGACCAAGGCGCAGGGCCCCGCCCTGGACATCAGTGCCCTCAAGGCCAAGACCACGCAGAAGGCCCCCTGCAAGGTGACCCTCATGGAGTCCAACCGGGCCAAGAACTTGGCCATCACCCTGCGCAAGGGCGGCCGCAGCGTCCAGGACATCTGCACGGCCATCGAGACGTGAGTGTCCCCCCCCGGGGTGGAGCAAGGTCAGGATAAGGTCGGGCACAGCCCAGCTGGACCAAGGGGTTGGGATGGTGGAGGGTTTGATGGGATGCAGGGATCAGTGTGGGGATGCAGGGACAAGATACAGAGGGATGGAGGGAGGGAGGGATCAGGTGTGGGGATGGAGAGATGCAGGGGTGAGATATGAGACACAGGGCTGTGGGGGCCAGGCACACAGAGAGACAGAGGGACGCAGAGGCCAGTTGTGGGGATGGAGGGGTGCAGGACCAGATGCAGAGAGAGGGATGCAGGAACCCGATATGAGATGAAGAGATGTGGGGATCAAAGATAGAGATGGAGAGATAGAGAGATGCAGGGTTCGGGTATGGAAAGATGGAGTGATGCAGGAACCAGCTGGGGGGTGGAGGGATGATGGAACCAGCCGGGAGTGACAGGGGGGCTTCGGGACCTGTGGCGGGGTCTGACAGCACCGGGGGTGTCCCCTCCCTGCAGGTACGACCAGCAAGTCCTGAGCCTCGACTTCCTGGAGCTGCTGCTGCGCTTCCTGCCCACCGAGTACGAGCGGACCCTGATCGGGAAGTTCGAGCGGGACCAGCAGCCGCCAGAGGAGCTCTCGGACGAGGACCAGTTCATGATCCGCTTCAGCAAGATCCCGCGCCTGGCCGAGCGCATGAACGTCATGATCTTCCTGGGCAGCTTCGGCGACACGGCCCAGCTGCTCATGCCGGTGTGTGCCGGGGGCGGTCGGGGCGGGGGCTGCGCGGGGGCGGCTCCTGCGGCGACGCTCACACCCTTCCCTCCCTCCCCCAGCAACTCAACGCCATCATCGCCGCCTCCATGTCCCTCAAGTCCTCCAGCAAACTGCGCCACATCCTCGAGGTGAGGGCTTTGGGGTGAGGTGGCCCCGCCGGGTGCACACCCAGTGCTGGCAGGGTGTCTGTAGGCACTGTGCCCTCCTGGCCCCGTGTCCCCAAGCCGTGGTGTCCCTGCAGATCGTCCTGGCCTTCGGGAACTACATGAACAGCAGCAAGCGTGGAGCTGCCTACGGCTTCCGGCTGCAGAGCCTCGACGCGGTAGGGTCGGCATGGGGTGCCTGGTGTGGGGGTGATCGGGGGCACTGCCACGGCCGGGGACCAGCCCTGGGGACAGAGGGACACAAGGACCAGCTGTAGGGATGGAGGAACATGAGGTTGAGCTGTGGGGATGGAGGGATGAAGAGACTGAGTTCAGGGTTGGAGAGGCAAGAGAAGGAGGCAGAGGGATGGAGATACACAGGAATGAGGTTGGAAGGATGGAGACCCGATGGGGAGAGTTTAAAGGATTCAAGGACCTGGATGAGGGAAAGGATGGGATGAAGGAAGATGGGAACCAGGTGTGGGGACAGAGCAATGCAGACCCAGCCATAGGGATGGAGAAAGATGGGAATGAGCCATGGGAATGGAGGGATGCAGACCTGGCTGGGGGATGGAGGGATGGAGGGATGCAGACCCAGCCACCACAGGCAGCCCCGGGCAGGGTGAGGGCGTGGTGGTTGCGGGTCGGGGCTGACTCTGCCCTGCCCCAGCTGCTGGAGATGAAGTCGACAGACCGCAAGCAGACGCTGCTGCATTACCTGGTGCGGGTGATCATGGAGAAGTACCCGGAGCTCACCGGCTTCCACACCGAGCTGCACTTCCTCGACAAGGCAGGCACAGGTAGTGCCTGCGGGCCCTGGGCTGGGGGTCGAGGCAGCCCCTGGCACTCCGAGCCTGCCCTGACCCCGCACTGCTCCCCTCCCGCAGTGTCCCTGGATGGTGTCCTGCAGGACGTGCGGAGCCTGCAGCAGGGCATGGAGCTGACCCGCAGGGAGTTCATGAGACAGGATGACAGCCCCGTGCTCAAGGACTTCCTCAAGGTCAATTCGGAGGTGATGGAGAAGCTGCAGGCTGACAGCAAAACCGCCAAGGTGGGTGCTGGGGTAGGGAAGGGCTGTGGGGGCACTCCCCTGCATGGGGATGCCCTGGGGTGGCCTCTGCTCACAACTCTGCCCCATGGGAGAGGCTCCTGCTTGGGATGAGGCTGCGGTGGGACAGCCAGGAGGGATATGGGGCGGGATGGGGAGGTGGGAGAGGCTGGAAGGAGGCGGTAGGCGATGGGCGCCGCTGCCCAGCCTCAGCCCCCGGATCGGGTGTCTCTGCCCACAGGAAGCCTATGAGTCAGCTGTGGAGTATTTCGGGGAGAACCCCAAGACCAGTCCCCCCACCACCTTCTTCCCCATGTTCATGCGCTTCATCAGAGCCTACAAGGTAGGAGGGGGCACGGGGTTCTCTGTTTCTGAGGGCTGGGAGGAGATTTGGGGCATCTGACTCCACCTGGGAGCAATCAGCAGAAGCCACAGGCAAGGCTGGGGCTCGTGGGGCTGGGAGACCCTGGGGCTCGGGAATGCCTTTGGGACGGTCGGAGATGTTGGAACTGGGTTGGGGTGAGCTGGGGGCTGTGAGGGGAGGAAGGAGGGGGGCTGCAGTCCTGGAATCCCCTGGCTCAGCACACCCTTCCTGCCCCTCTCCCAAGAAAGCAGAGCAGGACATCGAGCTGTGGAAGAAACAAGAGGCCGCGGCCAAAGAGGCGGAATCCGGCTCCCCTGGCAGCGAGCAGCAGCCCGAGGTGAAGGTGCCCCCATATCTGTGTCCTGGGGGGGTCCCAGCCCCAGCCCTGAGCGGGCTGAGTGGTGGGGAAGGACTAAATGGGTCCTGGGGAGGGAGAGCTGGGTGGGAGGTGAAGGTGAGGGTACTCCATCTCCTCTGGGGTGCGATCACGCCTCTCAACTGCCCTGTTTCCTCCCCAGCTGCCTATCCAGAAGGCCAGGAGGCAGCAGATGGACATGATTGCTGAGCTGAAGAAGAAGCAGATGGTGAAGGAGCCGCTCATCTATGAAGGCAAAGATGGGGCCATCGAGGATATAATTTCAGGTGAGAGATGATTTCGGGTGAGCAGCCAGGTGTCCCCACGTCACAGACCCAGAGCTGAGGGCTGCAGGGGCTGTCACAGGAGCTGGAGGGTCACCAAACCCCATCATAGGGACCAAACCTACCTGCAGCACCTTCCCATCCCACACGGCAAAGCTGCCGAGTGCTCCCTGCCCTGTCTCATATCTCTTCCTCCTCTTCTGCTTCTTCCTCCTCTCTCCTCCCCCTGCTCCTCCTCGCTGTCTCTGGATCGCTCTGCTCAGCTCTCAAAACTGTCCCTTTCACGGCCCGGACGGGCAAACGCTCGTCCCGGCTCTTCTGCGACGTGAGCTTCAACGAGGAGAGCCCTCTGTAGGTAACGTGGGGCCGCGGGGCCGGCGCGGGGGGCGGGGGCTGCCGGGCTTCCCCCTCCCCGCCGGGGTTTCTCCGGGTGTGTGGCCGGATTTGCCCCACGCTGAACCCCAGCCCCGGGGGCAGCCGGGATCAGCCCCCGGTGCGGTGCTGGGCTCCGAGAGCCGAGGGTCGCGGTCCCCCGGGCTGGTTGTTCGTAGCTGCTGCTCCTCCCGTCCTTGCGTGCGGCTCTTGGCTCCTCTTGCGTGTCCTCATACCCAGAGGGGCGATCCCGGGCAGAGACAGGACAGGGGGGAAGGGTTTTAAACTAACAAAGGAGAGTTTTAGGTTGAAGGTTCATAAAAAATTCATTCCTGTGAGGGTGAACCCTGGCACAGGTTGGCCAGGGAAGCTGTGGCTGCCCCTGGATGCCTGGCAGTGTCCCAGGCCAGGTTGGACGGGGCTTGGAGCGCCCTGGGACAGTGGGAGGTGTCCCTGCCCGTGGCTGGGGTGGCACTGGGTGGGATTTAAGGTCCCTTCCACCCAAACCATTCCATGTGTCTGTGATGGGTGATCCCAGCCATCCCGGGTGGGCAGTGAAGCTCACGCAGCCCCTGCGCTTCCCCCGCTGCAGATCTGCGGAACAACCCGTACCGGCGGGGGGACAAGGCCCGCGGCAGCGCCAAGAAACGCGCGGCGGGGCAGAGCCTGCAGGCGACGCCGGACATCGCGCTGTGACCGGCGCCGTCCCTGCAGCTCCGGGACCGGGGCAGGATCATCCTCCCGACGCAGACGGGACCGCAGGATGTCAGTCCCGCAGCCCGGGGCTCGGCGGGGTGGAGGGGCAGTGCCTGCTCCGAGCTGCTCCAGCCGCTTAACCTGCCAGCTCCACCCTGCCTGCCTGGGGTCTGGCACGGGCACCCCCGGCGCTTGCTTGGCGATGTCCCTGAGCTCCTCTCCCCAGGCTGGCGGGGCTGGGGAGCCCTCCTGGCTACGGACAGGGAGGCGGAAGCACAGAAAGGGCCTCAACTTGTCCTGGAAGGAAAAGAGGGGCTGTCCCATCCCTACCCCGGCGCTGCTGCCTCCCACGCCAGCCGCGGGGCCAGCCCTGCGCACCGGCGCGTCCCACTCCTCAGCTTGCTGGTGCCTTTGATTGCCGCTGCGGGAGGGGAGGGGGTGTCAGCGGGACCACGGCGGTCCCCGCGCATCTCCCCCTCCTCCTCCGGCCCCGCAGAGCCCCCCGAGACCCGCGTTCTCCTGCGCTGCAGAGCCAGCGAGGAGCTGCTGCAAAGCTCCCACCCTGGGCACCTCCCGGCCCCAGGGGCTGGCAGCGGTGCTATTTTACATGATTTTATGTCTTCCTTCAAATTTCCTCTGCTCTGCGGCAGCAGGGATGGGAACACCCCCACACAGGGTGTCCCCGAGGCTGTGGCGAGCAGCGCTGGGCTGTTCCTCGCCGCAGGGGAGGCTCCGTAGCTGCGACAATCAGCAGCAGGGACAAGTCTCTGCGAGGTGGTGGCACCTCCGCCCACCTGCATCCCCAGCATCCACCTGCGCTGTCGGAGCTGGAGCCTCTGGGATAAACCGGGACTGTCAGCCCTGGGGGGTCCCGGTTTTGTGGGGTGGGACACGCAGGAGATGCCGGCAGCCTCCAGCCCCGCAGCAACCGCGATCCCAAAGGCTGCGGGGTCCCTGCTGCCACCAGGCAGGAGAGGCCCGAGAGCCGCACAAGCCTCTCGGTACCGCACTGGACCCGACTGTCGCTCCCTCCCCCGCGCCGCTGCTGCTTGAGTAACCCCCGACCCCGCAGTGCCGCAATTAAACCTCTCGGTGCATTCACTTCATTAAACGGCCCCCGCTCGTCCCGATGCGAGGACGCGCCTCCCTCCTCCTGTCCCTCCTCCTGTCCCTTCTCGCTCGTCCCAGCTTTAGCCAGAACAGCCGCTGCTTCCTGCTGTATTTAAGCTGCTTCAGCGCCGGCTCCGTGTCCGGGGAGGGATGGGAAATGAATGTGTAACTTATAAATGCCTTTAAGCCAGAAATGTAAACCATTAACTGCTCATTTGTATACATTATTTTTATATACTGAAGGCCTGTTTAATCTACAGTGGAACTGGTAATAAAATGTCTCAGAGGATAAAGGACTTGTCTGGGAGAAGGGTTTGCATGGGGGGGCGATGCTGTCATGGAGGGAGGGAGGGAGAAAAGGAAGGAAAGATGGAGGGAGGGAAGGATGGAGGGAGGAAGGAAGAGGGGGAAGGAGGAAAGAAGGGAGGAAGCGGGGGAAGATGAAGGGAGGGATGGGAAGATGGAGGGAGTGGCTGTGGCTGCCCATGGATCCCTGGAAATGTCCAAGGCCGGATTGGACAGGGCTTGGAGCAGCCTGGGATAGTGGGAGGTGAGAGGGAGGAACGAGATGATCTTTGAGTCCCTTCCAACCCAAACCAGTCTGGAATTCTAGCAACAAACCACCCACCATTTTTTTTGAGGACAACGGATCTGAGGTCACAGCACAGACACGTGGGTGCACGACAGCACAAAAAATGTGTTTCAAGATAACTGTCCTCACTCACCAGCCCGGCCACAGCCCCCCAGCCCGCCGGGCTCGTTTACAAGAAGGATTCAGCTCCGTGCAGACAAACAGCTCCTGCAGCAGCAGCAGCAGAGGGGCTGCAGCAGTGGGAGGTGTGGGGGGGATCCCCAGAGCCCTGCCTGCCTCACCCCTGCACCTCCCAAGGCAAGACTGAGCAGCTCCCAGTGCAGCAAATCCCCGAGGATGGGACAGAGGGAGGACAAGGGACTGCTTGGATGGAGAGAGATGCCAGGATACTCAGCAAAGCCTGGGCTTAGATCCATCAAAGTCAGTGCTGCCTCTTCAGCCCCAGAAATCACAGAATCCTGGAATATCCTGAGCTGGAAGGGAGCCCCAAGAATCACCAAGTCCCACCCCTGGCCCTGCACAGACACCCCAACAATTCCACCCTGGGCATCCCTGGCAGCAGTGCCCAAATGCTCCCGGAGCTCTGGCAGCCTCGGGGCTGGGACCATTCGCTGGGGAGCCTGGGCAGTGCCCAGCACCCTCCCTGACTTCTCCTGCATCCCCCAAACCCACGGGTAATTAATATATAGCAGAGTTTAAGCAGACCAGGCTTCTCTTCCTGGAAAATGTCTTACTCAGCATCACCATCTTCTTCTCTGGGACAACACATCAAACCACCAGCAACGACAACAAAAATCATCTTTTTTTTTTTTAGCTTTATTTTTTTTCCCTGTGAAAATGCAGGTCAAAAACGTTAACTTTCAAGAAATCACAGTTTTATAAAGTGTCATTCATTCCATACAAGCTCCTCGTTCCAGCACCTTCCCCCACTGCCCGTCCCAAAGAGATCCTCAGCTCCATCTCACCTCACCAACAGTGATTTTTCCAGACTTCCGGAAGGAGCTGCACGACAAGAGCCATCTGTGTTTATCACTCCTACTTGTCCTCCCCACCCTGAGCTGGGGTTCTGTCCTAAACACTCGTTATGAAACCTGACAGTTCCAGCCAAATTTGAATGAGGATAATGCAAATCTTCCCCAGCTTTCTGCTGTCAGTATTGCCTTCATCTGGAAGCCGGGTTGTTTGTGCCTGTCACAGCAAAGTGACAAGCCAAGGGAAGAGGAAACTGTCCTGGCAGCAGGAGAGAGCCAGGGAGAGCTCAGGCTGGCTGGCAGCACAGCCTGGAGACCGTCCCAGAGGAGAACCCCAGCTCAGGTACTGGGAAGGCACCAGTGGTTTGTGGGGCTGCCGAGGTGTCTGTCCCCAGGCAGGGACTGCGACACCACATCCCACCCTGAGAGCAGTGACACGGCCAAGGCTTGTGGGCTGGGAACCTGCAGCCTCACCTGGGCACTTGTGGTGGCAGCAAAACAGGACTGAAGGCTTTGGACAAAACAAAGAGGGTGGATCCTGGCTAATGCTGCTGTGAGGGTACCGGAGAACACGGACATCCATGGACTCAGGGAACATGGACATCCCCATGGACCTGGGGAACACGGACATCCATGGACTCAGGGAACATGGACATCCCCATGGACCTGGGGAACACGGACATCCATGGACTCAGGGAACACGGACATCTCCATAGGCCCTGCGAGGCCATCCTGGGCCTGGGAGGGTTTGCTGCCCTTGTGCAGGTGGCCTGAGTTCAGGTTAATGCTGCAGATGCAGAGCCCAGGAGTCCTGCAGACAGTCCTGCTGCTCCCTCCCTGCTGCTCCAGGTCTCAATCCCCATGCCAAGGCATGGAACTGGATACCAGGACATTGGAGCATCCCCCAGGCGGCAGAGGCACAAGGTGCAGCCTTTGGGATGGAACCCACGGTGCTTTGGGATTGACACATCACCCCAGACTCACAGAAACAACCAACAGTTTTCCTCCTGCCCCTCAGAGGAAGCTCAGGAAGGGAGCCAGGCATGCACTGAACGTGTGCTTGGGAGCTCCTGGGAGCCCTGGAAGAGGCACTTGGATTCCTCCTTCTCCAGAGCTTAAACTCTTAGTAGTTTATGGCATCTGAGAAAAGAAATTGAGCCAACCTACCCCTTTCCCCACTCCCTCCTGGAAGACATGTGCATAATGTGTTAATTATTTACTAAAAAGACTCTGAATGTGGCATTGCAGATATAATTAGGTGCCTATTTTGGACAACGTATTAAGTGCTTTAGAACAAAAAGTGCTATAAAAACTATACCCAGAGTGGTGACAGGTTTCATTTTTCTTCGTGAGTTCCACTTTTTTATTACATCACAACTTGAGTTTTCTGATCAGGGATGTCGCTGTCTGGTGGAGCAAAACCGGCCCCTGTTCTGGGAGACCAAAGGGAAAGAGCATCCATTGTTTAAGGAGTGCTGCTCCTCAAAAAGGGAGTCCAGCTTTTCCCAGCTCTTTACTAAGTGAACTTCCCTTGGGAAGACTGCCAGCATTCCTGCCCCGTTGTGTCTCCCAGCCCAGCACGGATCTGGCAGAGCCCACCATGGCTTCTGGGAGCTGTTTCTCTGCCCAGGCTGGATGCAGAGCCCCTGCTCAGAGGCAGCCACAGAGCTCTGGGAGAGCCACAGCCACAGGGAGGGACTGTGATTTCAGGTGTGCCAGGCCTTGGAGCAGCCCTGAACAAGCACACTCAGAGCTCACAGCTCCCTCGGGATCTGTTCTGCGATGGAGAAGGGTGAATGACACCCGCGCACCTGAACTTGACCTGTGAGGTTTCAGTATGTTCCAAACATTCACAAATCAGTAAAAAAACAGTTCAAAGCTTAAGGCATTCTGGGCCCAGCTGCCCATCCCACTCAGTGAACCCAGTTTGAAGTGAGAGGAGGAGTGGGAAGCTTCATGAGGCCAGGCTGAGCTCACAGAACTGGGGCACTGGGCTGGATTGGGAGCTGGGAGGGAGATTTTTATAAACTCTGCAACAAAATTGAGCCCTGTCACAGCTGACAGAGCTGCTGTGCCTTACTCCTCCAAGGATGGGACAGTGCACCTGAAGTCCCACATCAGAGGTGGGAACAGGATGGAGGAACAACCCCTCCACCCTCCCACCAAGGAATTCCATACCCTCCTCCTGCCCTGCCTGCCAGGGACACCAGAGAGAGTACCAGCTCCTCCGAGACCTGCAGGTGGGAGCTGCAAGCAAAGCTCTTTCTGGGAACAAAGTTCTTTTCTGATTCAAGAAGGAAGCGAGTGCGGGAAGGGTGGGAGGTGAAACCAAGAACCAGCCAGTGACTGCTGTCGATTCTCCCCATGCAAAAGGCTTGAGGTGGAGATGATGCTCCCCAGAGCCTACAGAAATGGTTTTTCCTCCAGCTGGAAGGAAGTCAGCCAGCTCCCCTCGGCACAAGCAACCCCAGCTGCACTGAGGGCACCCAGCCTCCTCCTCTGGGCAAGCCCAGCAACGACCGACCTCACCTTGGAGCAAGAGCACGAGTTCTCACCCAATCCTCCTGCTCCCCTGAAAAGCACAACCTCCTTCCTCTGAAAAGCAAGGAATTTCCACCTACCATTCTCAAGCTCTAACACACCCAAAACAAGTAATTCCCACTGTCCTGGGGAATGTCTAAGCTCAGGACATGTCTTGGAAGTGGATCAGAGCAGCCAACAGAAGTGAGGCCCGAGGGCAGTGAGCTGTGATCCTGCTGCAGCACAAACAGCAGCCACTGCGCTTGGTGCTCCATGGCAGGGGAGGTCAGAAGCTTTTGCAATTCCTTCTTTGCACGAGGTGCAAACCTCCAAAGCAGGCAGGGCTTCAGGGCCTGTTCTCCAGCTGGCCGTGCTTGACGCGCCAGGCCCAGCTGACGCTGCAGTCGGGGGCCAGGGTGCACTGCAGCTCGATGCCAGAGTCGGGCACCTCCATGTCGTAGTGCACGGGCTGCCCCTCCTTGGTCACCAGGCTGAAGGCAGGCACGGGGATCTGTGGAGCAGAGCACACAGAGCTGAGTGGCACTGCCAGTCTCCTCCAGAACATGACACCCCTCCATCACACCCCGCTGCCCAACGCAAGAACGGCTCCCTGGGAGGGGCTCCTGCTTGCCAGGAACATCCTGAACTCCTCTCATAGGGAAATACCTCCCAGGTGGACTGGGCAGTGCCCACCCCGCTGCCAAAGCGCCTCCCTGAGCTCTGGGCCATGGCTGGGGGTTCCTGAGTTGCCCATGTGAGCTCCTCTCCAGGTATTTTGCTTTGTGATCTCCACAAGAACAAAGTCCAGAGAGAACCAGCACCACTGGAACATTTTCTGGCCTGGTGCAACACCTTTTAGAGATAATCCCATTTTACACTCAGATGAGTCACAGTCCCACAGACACTCCGGAGTTTCTTTCAGGAACAGCCAAAGCAGCCCACAGAGAGGTTCACAGGAGTGTGCCAACATCTCCAACAGAACAAGTTGGAAGCACCCCAGCCAAACACAGCTCCTTTCCCTGAGCTGATGCTACTGTTCATGATGAAAAAGCCATATAGTGATTCCTTAGGGAGAGGGGGAAGAGCTTATAATTGACAAGAAGGATTTTCTACGCTGCAGCACAGATGCTTTCTAAGATATAGATCCCTGTGGTCACTGACAATTGGCACTGGCTTACAATTCAGGTTTGATACTAGGTTTAGGCTGGATATTAGGGAAAAGTTCTTCACTGCAAGAGTGGACAAGCATTGGAACAGGCTGCCCAGGGCAGTGGTGGAATCACCATCCCCAAAAAGGTTCAAAAAATGAGTAGATGTGGCACTTGGAAATATGGTTTAGTGGGCATGGTGGGATTGGTCAAAGGTTGGACTTCATATCTTTGAGGTCTTTTCCAGCCTTAATGAGTCTGTGATTCAGAAAACATCCTCTGGGACCACACTCACAACAGCAGCACTGAGCTTCTGCTTCTAAAGGTGTCCTACGGATCCCTGAATGACTCCTGAGTCTCCCTGGCATTCAGGGGTTATGAGGCTGCAGTAGGGAAGAAATTCTTCCTCAAATGATGCACTGAACTCCCACTCTGTGTCTCACCTGGCTGCTTATCCCCGTGGCAATGTCTCCCACCTTTGTCCTGTGGAAATCCCTGATGTGCAAATTTTCTCCACTTAGCAACTGGATCTGGATTTTCACTCCTGGAATGCACAAGAGATTCTTTAACTTCTGCTGAGCCAAAAGGACCTCGCAGTCCCCAGCAAAACTGACTGACAAGGCACACACAGGGGGAAAAACTCATTTTTGTCATTAAGGATTTAATTTATGTAGGTCTTTTGCTGAGCATGGAGCTTGCTGCAGACAGCAATGACTCACAGAGCAGAGCTGCATTTAGCAAGAAAGCAGCTGAAGTGATGGATTAATTTGCACAATATGCCCTCAAAATTCTGGGTAGATGTTTGTGGTTATAAAACATTCCTTGCACATGGAAGCTGCAGGAGGCAGAGCACACAGGCTCTGTGTGCTCAGGAACTTCCCTGGATTTTACTGTACAGACCCAGTGCCTTCCACCCATCTGTGAATGGGGCAGACTGGGGCTCCTCACAACCCATCTTTAGGGGGGTCTGTGCTGGCACAGCAACTGAAGGATAAAAGGAGCTCAAAAACTCCATATCCAGCCCCTCTAGACAGTGAGAAAATGATTCCTGGCCATTTATCCCAAGTATGGAAATGCAGACCCACCGTTGAAGTAGCTGGGAGTGTCCGTGTGCCGGCTGCGGCTCAGCAGGTTGTTCCAGCTGCAGCTCTGCCCATCTGCCTGGCTGTTCCAGGAATGGATCCCAGAGCTCATGGTGTCCCTCAAGCTGTGAGAAGCCTTCATGGAGTTCTGCAGGAGTAAGCACAAGTTTGTCTGAGGCTCCGAGAGAAGAGATGAGCATTAAAACAAGGTCAGGAGGAAAAAGGTGGAAATCCAGAGGGATTTAAGGCTGGGCCTTAGTTAGTCAACATTTCTGTGCCATCTGGGAAAGGGAATGGATAGCAGTGCAACAGTGTGCAGACATCAGATACTCTCAACAGTTAAATCAATAATGAGCTGAAGAGTTGGGTGAGAAAAGAGGAGTTGTACCGATTGGCAGGAGAATTAAGCCTGACTTAAAATATTTGTCACTTACTGACATCAGAAACACACAGGAAAAACAATTAACTGTACAAAACCAACCACAGACCCAGTGCTGCTGCACTGCTGGGAAGGGTCTGTCCCAGTCAATCTGACAACGTCAGCACAGTGGTCTGTACCAGCGAAAAGTCAAGTTAAATGTATGGGGTAGGTGTTAGTGGGGAAAACCAAGCAGAGTCAGATCCCACACTGCACACCGTGTGTGTCAACAGCTGAGCTGTGCAGAACTCCCTCAGTCCTCCTCAAAAAGCACTGGAAGACTGAGAAGAGAGACAAAAATAGGACACAAAGCTGCTCCCAATCAGAACTGACTCCTGCAGATGCCAGGCTGCACAAATTTGGGACTCAATGTCTTTGAAAATTGTGATCGAAGGGCTTTTGTCCTTCCCTGGTCCAACAAGGCTCATTCAGTGTTCCTCACTGGTATTCCCCACCTTAGGAACACCACAGAGAGCAAACCAATTTAATTGAAATTGGTATTTTACTAACTAGGACTATGTATTCATTAGTATCAATGGGTTAAAATAAGTCCATGGAGAATAGATCCATAGGCTGGGAATGAATATCCAAGGTTTGGGTCTCTATTTTCCTGTCCTATTTTCCTGGTCTTTCCCTAAACTTCCCACTGGTGGCCATGGCCAGGAAGAAGACCCCACACAGCTGCTTGGTGCAGCTCCTACTTCCATCACTGCCTCCCCAGCTCTCTTCTCCCGCACAGACAGGGTTGAGGCTGCTGAGATTTTCCATATCCACACACTTGAAGCTTCCGGGGAGGATACAGCACAGGAGAGCCTCTGAAGGAAAGGATCCACGCTGCACAGCAAACCAAAGCACAGCTACAGCCCTCAACACCGCACTGGGCATGAGCAAAGCTTTCTTCCCAAGGTGCTCCCCAGCAAACTGGGTGTCAAAAAGCAGCAGCAAAGGTGAGAAACTCCAGATTTCCATTGGTCACAGCTCCCAGTTTTCCAGAGGGGGTCAGCCAGCAACCCCCATCCATGCCCACTCACCTTCTCACTGGCATCTGACACAAAGGGGCTGTCGATGCTGAGGCACGAAAGCATTTGCTCTTGTTCTTCCAGAGAGTAAGGCTGGGAAAGGCTGTTCAGAAACAGTTCTGCAGCAAAAGGAAGAGAAGGGAAACGTTTCCAGTGTTTCCTTCCACGCCTCCCTGCTCTAATCCCAGCTCTGCAATTAATACCCAAAGCTTCCTCAGCAATATTTAATGAACATTCATATTGGTGCCAGCAAAACCCAGCACACAACTCTGCCATGCAGAGGCCACAGCCCGCACTGTGACACGGGGAAACTGAGCCAAGAGGAGACGGATTGTGCAACAACATGCAGAAGAGCACCCAAAATTTCCCAGCTCTTGCCCATTATGTCTCCTGTGAGATGTCACTCCAGATCCCTCCACATTATCAGGGAAAGGTCAAACTCATGTACTCAGCTCTCACCAGTATCTGGATGCTTGTACTCCCTTATCTGGATACAAGGGCTTACAAATACTGCAAATGTTCCTGATAATATCCAGATATCCCATATATAACCAGCTCTTTCAATGCTGCTGAGACCAAAGCCATTTGAGAAAGAAGCTGCACACCAGCAACCCCTAAAATTCCTCATTCCTCAGTTTCCTGACACAGTTACAATTCAAACCACTTTCTTCCTAACTTGAAGCTTTCCATTCACTTAAAAAGACTAGAAAATCTGAGAGAAAAAGAGTGAAATGTAGAGTTATACTGGGGCAATGGAACTGGACAAACCACTGATTTCCACACTGAATTTACTGCTGGTTTTCAAACTCTGGATTGCTGTTGGTAACCAGATCCCTTAGCTGGTGGCTGTAGGTTTTCCAATGCCCAGAACGAAACAGTTGCAGGCTGATTTTAACTGTACTGCTTTGCTTAACATGTGCCATCCCTTTATTTTTATCCTGGCTTACCTCAATTTAAAAAAAAAAAAAATGTTTGAACCTAAAATTCCAGATGAAGTTGGAATTCTGACACTGTTTACACAGTGCAAATAAGCACAAGTCTGAAACAGGCTGTTTTCTAAGAGGTTCCTGCACCTCTCTCAGAAGGTTCCCTCCTGTTCAGGAGGAAGGAAATTCTGTTCACTACCTTTGTGGCATATTTAATTGGTTAAGAACTATTAGTTTTGGTTGTTTAAAGGAAGGTTGAGCAATTTGTGTAACGAGAAAGGAACTATGAGCAAAATGACATCCAAGCTGAAAACCTGAAAATAACTGTCAACAGGCCAAGAGAAAGCAGTTGTATTTTTATCCTGCTCTCAAGCAAAACAAAAAGCTGAATTCCTCCCCCAACCCCGTGCTCACCAATTTCCAGCTGCTGAAGTTCTTGCTCCGAAATGGTTGTGGCTCTTTCCACGTGGCTGCAGCTCTTCAGGGGCAGAGGAGTTGAGGAGAGAGGAGGGGGATCACAGGTCTCAGGTAACTCCTTGCCCTCATTCCAGTGGGTTCCCTCAACCTCCTCTGTTTGCTCCAGAGATGGGGGTGGTAGGACTGGGCTGGCACAGGAAACTTTGACTGACAGTTTTGGGTCAGAACCAGTCTCAGAAACTGGGCTCACTGTGGGGGACAGGGACGTCTGTGCACTGTTTTCTTTGTTCAAAGATAAATGTCTGGGCTCTCTGTATTCACCTTTCCAGGGGCTTCTCACACCTCCCACTACAAAAAACAAAGGAAACAAACAACAAATAAATACAAACATTATCAAATAAAGCAATAAAAGAGGTAAAAGTTTTCCTTTGCTGTAAGAGTTTTTGAAGTGTATTTGCTGTAAAATGCCCAGCTTCTTCAAAAGATAAAACCAATCATCTCCACAAATTCTTGCTGTATTACAGAACCACTCAGCAGGATTAAGTTGAAATAAACTAGTGATGGCGTCAGAGGGAAGACAGAACCACAAGTATGAGTTACAGCTAAGGATGCAATAAACCCCTGCTTGCAGTTGTGCTGCACACCAGGCTCTCCAGGTGCAGCTGACAGGAGCTCAGGCACAGCACCTGAACAAACCCACAGAGAGCTCAGCTCCTTCAGCAGAGAAGGAAGGAGAGCATGTGACAGCACACAGGAAATTATCATTTATTTGGGTGACAAACACTCAGGCAAAAGCCATCAACCCAAAATACGCATCACTGCTGTGAAAAAGATATACTGGACAATGAAACAGCCTGGTGCTTCCCAAAGGAACAGAACCAGCAACTCTCCCAGTGGGAATACCAAGGTTTAGCTACAGCAGTTACATCAGGACATTTCTACCTTCCTCGAGGGCCACGCTGGTCTTAGTTTTGAGCTCCGACGCAGATGCCCTGTGGAGAGGCTCCTTCTCCAGCCCCAGCTTAATAATCTCGGCAGTGAGAGGGTTGCAGGAAGGTGGAATTTCCCTCAGAGGAGGCGGCTCTTTAGCGATCTGTGTAACAAACAGGAAGTGAAAGAGGTTAGACCAGAGAGGCTTCACTTGATTTCAGGAAGGTTCTTCCCACCCCGAGAGCGTTTCCAACTGAAATGAAAGCATTAAGTGAGACCTGAACAGTAATTTTATTACAGCTGAATGGCTCAAAAGTCACACCCAAGTCATGAGCAGGGTACAGAAGAACAGCCCAAGCAGAGCAGGCACAGGGAATGCTCAGCTCCCAAAGCAAGGCTGGCATCCTGTCAGATGCCCAGCTGGCTCCCAGCCATCCATCCCGAGGCGAGTGCTCCCTGGCCAGGAATAACAAGCTCTGGCAGCTCACCTGCCTGGCACTGCAGAGAGGCTGGGTCACTCACCTTCAGGCAGAGGGGGTGGTTGTAGTACTGGGTCCAGGGGTGGCAGCCATTGAGCATGTGCAGCATCATGCAGCAGCTGCTCCACACGTCCACCTTGGAGTCACAGCGCTTCCCCATCACCACCTCTGGGGCCATGTGGGTCTCTGTGCCAGGCACGTAGTTCCCTAAAACCATCCAGGAGAAGACTCACTGCATGCAGGCAAGAGAACTGCTCCAATGCCACTGGTGGGAGGCCTAAGGCAGAATCTCTCTCTTTTCAGCTGAAGTGAGAGATCTGTCACCTTCATAGAATGGAATGGTTTGGGTTGGGAGGGACCTTAAACACCGCCCAGTGCCACCCCTGCCATGGGCAGGGACACCTCCCACTGTCCCAGACTGCTCCACGCCCCATCCAGCCTGGCCTTGGACACTGCCAGGGATCCAGGGGGAGCCACAGCTGCTCTGGGCACCCTGTGCCAGGGCCTCACCACTCTCACAGGAAGAAATTTCTTCCCGGTATCTGATCTTCCCTGGGAGTGGGAAGCCATTCTTTGTGTCTGTCTCTCCATCCCTTGTCCAAAGTCCCTCTCCAGCTCTCTTGGAGCCCCTTTAGGCACTGAAAGGGGCTCTAAGGTCTCCTCTGAGCCTTCTCTTCTCCAGGCTGAACAATCTGAGCTCTCCCAGCTTTTTTCCGTAGGGGAGGGGCTCTACCTTAACCCAAAAAGCAGCATTGTGTGCTTTTAGAAGCTGTTGTCTCTCAGACCCATCCCTTATACAGAGAACAGGGATTAAACTTCTCTTTCAAGCAAATCTGGGAGGCAAAACTTGAGCCTGATGTTAGAAAACGTACCCTTCTCTTTCCACAGCTGCATGAAGAAGCACTGTTAATTGTCCAAAAAAAGGAATTTTGCTGTAGTGGAGGTCAGGACCCTTCCCCACTATTTAGTGAGGTTACACGACAAGTCAGAATAGGATTTTAAAGTTTCAGTGTGGTTTCTTGCAGGGACAGAACACTGAATGCAGCATGCTGACATAATCTGACGAAAACCCTTCTAGCCTGGGAGATAAGGACCATCAAATTTAGGGTCATTTTGGCTGTCAATGGGATGCCTCACAGTAATACCAATAAACCAGACACCCTGAGCAATGCTCAGCCTGGAAAATGCAGTTGCTTGCAAATCAGCTACATGTAAATGTTCAAGAGAAAGAATGAGTCAGAAGGGCAATTCTTCAGAAGAGCAGCAGCAAAGCCTCACCTGTGACCAAGCACTTCCCCAGCCCGTCGGGGTGCAGGTGAGCAGAGTGGCCAAAGTCACACAGGAGGGCCCTGCTCCCATCATCCGACAGCAGCACGTTCTCCGCTGCCAATGAGAAGGGTTCCATTAGTACCTCTGGATTCAGGAGATGGGAAAAACAGTCAAAAGCACACAGAACTACGGTTTTTTAAGCCCAAAGGGTTTATTTCTCCTGTGGAGTGTCACTGGCTTAAGCAAACACAGAGCTGTAATTATCTCTGCTTATAAACCACCAATTACCTGCCCTGGAGATTCTTGGAGCCCAGTGGTGGGGCAGCCTGGGCAAACAGCCTGGCAGACCCACGGGGTGACAGGAGGAGGTGACAAATATGATATTCCCAGCAGTCTAGAACCAAGGGAAACTCTAATTTCAAACACAGATCTGAAAATCTAGTAAGTAGATGCCATAACTTTAGTAAGCAATCCCATAATTTAATCTCCAAGCAGTTTGCCTCTTCTAAGAAAAAGGGAAGAACAAGGTACTTCAAACACTCTCCTACCTTTGACATCTCCATGGAGAATGTTTTGAGCATGAAGATATTCCAGACCCTCTAACACCTGGCCCAGGTAGCTGAGGGCTCTGTCTTCTGGCAGGCAGCCACTCTGTTTAATGAGCTGCCCTAATGAGCCACCTAGAAAGGAATCCAGGGAGTCCATGTTAGCTTATCTTTAAATTCTCCCCACCCATCAGCATTCCTGGTTGTTTCCATTGAAAAAAAACGAGATTTTCCAGGTCTGAGAGCACTTATCTTCCACACATGGCTCTGTTCCTTTTGTTTATTCTCAGAGTTTTTGCTACCCACAAAACCAGGCCTTGTTCATAAGGCTTTTTGCTTAGTGTCAGTTTAACAGTGTTGCTTTGGAGCAAAAGCAACTGCTCTGTGATCAGAACGGGCACTTCTAGGTCTAACTGACCACCAGCTCATTCTTCCCAGCCTGTTTCCCATGGTTCTGGCCACAAAAAGAGCACCAGGCAATGGAATCATCTAGGTTTGCTTAGACAGCATCCCCTCTCCCAGGGCACGTGCTCCACGTGCTGCGCTGAAAATCAACAGGAAGCACAAAGCAGCCCCAGCTGTGTTTTACTGGGAAAAAGAGACACCTTGAACTGGAGTGAGGCAGGACTGGGAATTATTCCCCCCACAGCAAGCCCATTGCAGGGATTACACACACCCATCCCAACCCACTCGGGAATTCACACCGGGAATAGTCTGGATGCATCGAGGAACTAACAGATTCAAACTGGGGCAGGAGGAAGAGGAGGTCAATGTGCACTGGACAGTGCCAGTGGTGCTTCCACGGTGCTGTCCCCTCCTCACCCTCCATCAGCTTCATGAAGATGGTCACCCAGGGGCCCTCCTTGACGGCGCCGTACAGGGGGACCACGCTGGGGCTCGTCACGGCCGCGCACGTCGTCAGCTCCTCGGCACGGAAGTGTTCCACCTGCACCTACGGAAACAGGGAGGCACTGAGCGATTCCCGGGATGGAGCCTGACACAACTCCCCCTCTCTGGTGGCTGTGTGACAAGCAGAGGCACAAGGATGGGTTCATTGGGCTTGATGGTCTTGGAGGTCTTTGCCAAACTTGATTCTGTGACCTTCCTTAACAGAACTCAGCGAGTGCAGCAAGAAGTGGGAACACTCGGGATGATAAACCCTCAGTGTCTAAGGAAAGTGAAGATTTATCACAAAAGATGCCAGCTTGCAATAACTCCAGATTACAACTGAGGACTGGTACCCTTCAGGAGGAAAATAATTTCTGTCTCAGTAAAAAGATAATTCTGACAACTGAACATTCTGCTTTTATAAAAGAGGGGAAAAAAATCCCCTGGGGATGGTGTAAAACTTGGCAAAAATTCAACTCCCCCAAAGCAGGAGGGAATACAAAATATGTCCACAAGCAGTGATCTTCATGGTCACCTTTTTAGGTGGTGTTCGTCCTGAAAATGGTGAAAGAAAAACTTTATTCGCTAACTTCAGCCAAACTAAATAAAACAAGAATTTGCTGAAGTCCAGAAGGAAAACATGAGTCATGAAGATTCTGGTGGGAAAAAGATGCATCATGTTTCTTCACTGTCAGCAATCCAGCTATAGCTGGTTTTCTTTCATCTCAAGAATTTGGAGAGCAGGTGCTTCCAACACCAGGTCTGGTGAAAGAAGGTGAGGTAGTGCCCTCCTCTCACAGGCAGCAGCAGGAACTGGAGAAAGTTACTCACTGGAAATTAAATAGATCATAGAGAAGTGTCCAATTTGCATGTTAGAACTCTGCTTTCAGAGTGTGAGCTAAGAAGATGCATTTCTGATATAAAGAAGCATCATTTATCCTTCAGTAATTGAGGGGGGAAATGACATTTTGAAAGACTTCAGCTTCTCCTACTTTCATGTTTCCCTTTTCAGCACAACCATCCTCCTTCCTGAAAATACACCCCACAAGGAACAGCTATTTCTCCCAAGACTGTGGATTTGCCACATGGATAATACATTTAAATAGCTACACCCTGACAGGAAACAGGCTGGTTGTGTCACCACTAAATTTCACACCTGAACTGTGAGGATGCAGAATAGGAATTAATTTTCTACATGCTTGAGAGATGTTTCTACAGCTGACAACTGAAATGGTTAAAGAAATACACACACTGGCTTGTCTTGCCACTTACATCTTCCCACAGGGAGCACAGCAAGCTGAGTCCTGTGTAAATGGGGGAAAATGGACATTTTAAACTGAAAAATGCAAGTTACGGTTCTTTTTGCACATAATATTTTTGTACTCAAGACAAACACTTCCCACACACTTGTTGAAGTTTTCTAGTGAACCAATGTGAGAAACATCAGTTCACAAGGGTAATGAAACTATTCAAGTGTAAGTTCAAATAAAATAGTTTACATTTTCCTCATCTCCTTGCATTATCCCTCTGTCTGCATCCCTGAGGCCCCCATGGCAGCCTACAAACCAATACCCTGATCCAGGTTATATTCCACACGCTCCCTACATCGTGTGACAATGGCACATCCTGGAGTACAATAGATTACAGTGCCAGCTTCTGGAAAAACACACATCCTTTGCTGCATCTGGAACAGCACCACCTCAGAACAATGTGCCAGCACTGCAGATGACACTGAGGAGATGAAAGCTCTGTTTTCAGAGCCTACTGACTGCCTTGGGGTTTTCCTACTTTATTCCTTTTTCAACAGGGAAATAAATACCTGCCATGTAACCATTTACACCAGACATGGCTTGAGATAAGAAGTTAGATAACAGACAACCCACACGGCTGTTGCTCCCCCACAGTCACTCACAATCATTCAGAAATCTCTACTCTTGCCTCAGCACCCAGGATCCCTTTCAGCACACTTTAAAGCCAAATGAACTTATTTCTGGCTGCTGAGCTTGACCCCTGTGCACATACAGGTCCTCCATCTGCTTCTCTCTCTGCCATCAGCCTGAAGTTTTCCGTTGGACACAACAGCAGCACTTCACCGTGACTGTACAACAAGGTCCTAAGGAGGACCTGGGCAGAGCTCTGTTTTCATGTGCTTTCCTGTGCCAGGACCTGCCTTCTCTCACACAGAATTACCTTCTTGGCAGCACACTGAAATCCTGTCTGCTTGTCCTCTATCTTGTACACTTCCCCAAAAGAGCCAATGCCCAAGGAACCATGGCACTTGGTCCAGTGAACCTCTTCTCGGTACTCGTAATCCACCGGCTTCAGCTTCTGGAAGTCCAAACAGAAAACAAGATGAAGCAAGGAAAGAGACACTTAAATGTTGAGCTGCACAGACAGAGATCAACATTCTCAGAAGCAGCACAAGGACAGCACCTCTCTTGAAATCCCAGCCCAAGATAACTTCTGTCATAGGCTTGAGATGAAACCATACAGGATCAACCTACTTGACTTCTGTGGGCACTATTGGATCTAAACGAGTGCACCCACTGCTGTAAAGAAAGGCCACCAGGATTTGGATGGCTTTGGAGCTCTGTGTTCCTCCCTTCTCATGCAGGACATAACTACAAAGCTAAATCCTACAACAAACCAAGATTCCCGTGACTAAATGCAGGCACCGTGTTAAAGCTTTTCTGCAGTCAGTAGATGGAGACTGTGCCTTAGGTGTCAGTGTGAGCACGTTCAGGCAGGTAAGGGACACCCCGAACTCCACAGACCTTACTGACAGGGTCACACTGATCCCAGGCAAGTCCTCCAGGAGGACTTTAAGGTGGTTGAGAGAGAACTGAATTCAGAAGAAGTGAATCATGTCTTTAGGATTTAAATGCATTTCCGTGCCCAGGCCCTGTGCTTGGCAAGGGACGCTGCAGGAGCTGCTGGTCCCAGCAGAGGCACAGACCGGCCTCCTGCGCCTCCCCTTCTACCCCAGCCCTGGTTTCTGTCACAGTCCAGCTCATGCAGAGCCAATAAATACTGCAGCCTGGCTGAACGGATTGGGCTCTTCCCCAGCAAACAGAGGACATGGCTGAAGACTGACTAAGCACAGAACCACTGCTCAGAGACAGGCCTGCGTGTCTGGTGACTGAGCACAGCATGGAGCCAGCAGTCTGAGACAGACAGGGCTTTAATTCCTGCAGAAAACAGCTCTGCATCGTTATCTGGCAGCTTCAACCAGATCCAGAACCACTGAGAAGCTGCAGTTGTAGCAGCAAGCACATGGATGCAGATTATCCCTCTCCCAAAGCCCAGGAGAAACTCTGCCTCCCACCACTCCAGAGTGTGGCTCAGATCACCTCATTCAGCAGCACGCCTTCATTTTCACTCGCTTCATGGAATTGTTCCTTTGGCTCCAGCCCACCTCCTCTCCACGTCTTGGCCAGGCTGGCTAAATTTTGTGGTTCACCAAAACTCACGCTCCCCTTCAAGGCATCTACCAAATATTCTTCCACAGAAAGCTTGTCTGAACTGGTTTGCACGGACTGGTTGATGCATTTGGTGAAATTGTATTCTAGGTTTAGGCCAGATAAGCGACTGTCTTGATAGTTGAGGTCACCATGGAAGTACGTGTCCAGAGCATTCCACTTCATGGCATGGAGAGGATTGTCCACATGTGGGAAATGGGGGGGAAGGATGTTGTAGGGAAAAGGATGGAGAGTCTCAGGCTGGGGAACAGTGTCCCTCTGTTTCCAAACATGATTAAGGCACTGAATAGGGCTGATCAGCTTGTGCAGTTCAGTTTTGTACTGGCTCCTTGGGGAATGGAGTTTGCCCGTGGACAGAACTCTGTCAGGCTTCTCAAAAGACAGTGGATCATAGCCCAAGTCCTTGTTAAATTCAGGAACCCAAAAACTGTTTCTGTAAAGAGTACTTTGGTGTGATTCATCCTCCTAGAAAACAAAACCAAAGAGCTGAGCAGGAACCTCAGCAGAGACACCCAAAATTCACCCAAGAGCTGTTAGGAGTTTGCAGGGACAGTACAAAAGGAAGGTTGAAGATTCTCACCTGGACAGGAATTGGGGTGCAGCTCTCCTGTTCTGGAGTTCTTGGACTTCTCCTGCCAGCAGCCACAGGTTGTCCTTTCAGCTTGGATCTTTTCTTGTGCCGTTTCTTCTTGGCCCTGCCCCGGTGCCTCCCTCTCCAGGTGGGTGCCATCCTCCCCTCCGTGGCATGGGCCACATTGTTGGGGATCTGATCGAGACTGTCCGAGCGGCTGCTGGAAACCAGAACACAGCAGGGCTCTGAGATGTGACAGGGGAAGCACAGCTCAGGTGACACCTCCGACCCACAGAAAGAGAACTGGCAACTCTGCCTCCTGAGAGTCAAAGAAAAGAGAACTAAAACACAACTGCTTGCCTTCTAACAGGGGTAAGTTCAAGGTCCAGGCACAGCAGCACCTCTGGCATTGTATAAAAGAAATGGCGGGGCGTGGGGGAAGCGAAACATTAAAGTGTCCCAGGGTTTACAAATTCTGGAAGAACAATGAGACTGGAACATGCAGTCACAGAATGGTTTGGGTTGGAAGGGACCTCAAAGCCCATCCAGTGCCACCCCCTGCCATGGGCGGGGACACCTTCCACTGTCCCAGGTGGCTCCAAGCCCTGTCCAACCTGGCCTTGGACACTGCCAGGGATCCAGGGGCAGCCACAGCTTCTCTGGGCACCCTGTGCCAGGGCCTTACCACCCTCACAGGGAGGAATTTCTTCCCAATATCCCATCCAGCCCTGCCCTCTGGCAGTGGGAAGCCATTCCCCCTTGTCCTGTCACTCCAGCTCCTTTGTCCAAGTTCCTGTCCAGCTCTCTTGTAGGTCTCTTTTTTGAACACAGCAAAGCAGAGGGAAAAGCACTGCATGTCTCCAGGCTGCTCTGAGACAGTTTGTGGGTGACTTCTAGTGAACACAGAGATGATGCATAAATGCAGTCTAGTTTAAAAAATTATTGAAAGTAATAAATGTGTTCATAATATCAACACCTGCTCTGCTTTGAAGGAAAAGAGCTTTGCACAGAGAAAAGGGATGTCTAAGTGCACTCAAATAAAACAGCTTCAAAAAGCCAAAATGTGCTGGCTTGTAAAGCTCAATACTACAACATGATTTCTAGGAATGCACAGATACACACACAGCTGGGGTCTGCACAAAGAGATGAACTCTCAAGAGGGATATTTGCCTGCAGTTACTCAGGGTCAGAAAGAAATGGTCTCTAAGGTTCCTTTCAACCCAAACATTCTGTGATTCTATGATTCAATACCAACCATAGCAGTTAGATTTTTTTAAATTAAGCTCTAAGAGAAAACAGGATTTTTGATCTTCAAATGAAGCAATTTGACTGTTCCATTGACTCAGAACAGTTCTGAGACATTCCTCTGCCCTTCCTGATCACTGATGCAGGGCACAGCCAGCATTGCTCTCTCCATCTTTTCCTGATCTTTTAGTGCCAAAAGATGCCATAAATAGAGTTCTGGCTGGTGGCATCAGCACAGTGCCTTGAGCCTGAACATCCCAGAAAACCCCAGAACCCACATAAAACCCCTCAGAAATGGGGCGCTTTGCACTTCTTCAGATGGTTCACGGGACAACATCATAAAGCCACTGGGCAGTGTTAAACCCCACACCCCACCAGGTGTCTGAAGCCACCAGGAAACAGGCAGCACCTAATTCTGTACCCCAGTCGCCCATTTCAGGGTGCTGGGGCTGCCTGATGGGGCTCCAGTGCTTAAGAAAGCTCCAGCATGTGCCCCAACAGGAAGATATTCTTCATGAAGAACAAACAGCTCACTCCCAGGTGACTCCAGAAAAGCAATTCCCAGGTCTCCACTTGTCCCTCACAAGTGTCACTGTCCCTTTTACCACTTCCAGCATCTCTGGTTCACTACTTCTGGTTGCTGATGCTGTCACTAAGCAAAGGTTCTCTCATCCCCTTTTATCTTTCCAAGAAATTAAGCTGTTCCCTTTTCTGAGGACTCCTTCTAGCAGCAGCCCAGGTTTCACACAGCTTTTCAGCAGATGGTGTAACAGTTTCAAAAGCATCAGCACAGTTCAGTTAAAAAAGACTGAAAAGTTTTCCTTGGATCCCTTCAAGTCTATGAACCTTAAAAAACCCAGTCATTTCAAAACAAATTTGACCATCCAGAAACAGAGGCAGAAGGCTACAAGGGCAGTAAATCTGCAGGCATTGACAATAAGACAACGCAAGGTGTTTCAAGTGGTTTGTGCCTAAACTTGTATTTTTTCCTAACAGGAAGATGTTTTGGGAAAGACACATTCTTACCAGGCCTCAGACTGAACAGCTAATTCCAACAGGAGTGCTTTTGGAAATATATTTTAAGTGCAGAGAGCCAGGGTGATTTGGAACAAGGACAAGTCAGCAGACACAACAGTGAAGAAGGGTGATTGTGTTAAGAGGTCTCTCACCTGTAACGTTTACTGTGGGCAATAAAGGATCTCTCTGACAAAGTGGGGCTGAACTCCTGACTGTTTTCACCTGTGTGAAAGAAAACAGGATCAACACTTGTCTTAAGGCGGGCGAAGTCTCTCCCAGTAACAACTGGACTTAAACAGCTCTACCACTGTGCTAAATGAGTGATCCGGACAATCACTGCACAGTCATGTCACACCACCCACACTACATTCCTCCTCCCCCACAATTAGGAGGCTTCCCAGCTATCTCCTGATCCCACAGCTCTTTCCCAGACGACAGCTTTACTTTGGTTTCCTCCTCTTTATCCCCTCTTCTAAACACCTTTCAGAAGTCAGCCAAGAACAGGTGACCCACAGGACACAGATCTGGTTGGGGTGCACGGGCCTCATGCTGGTCTGTTATTTATGCTTTATTCAGTGGATGCTGCCACATTATTAGGAGATCTCATGAGCTTCCTAAATAGAGTCTGGGATGTGTCATCAGCTCCACCCCACTTGGGATTACAAATAGATGTGGTCTCAGCTCTCCAGGAGCGCCGAGGGAGTGAAATCTCATCCCTCTTTACACATTCCTTTTTCTCAATGAAGCGCAGCCCGCCCTGCTACTCACATTCTGCTTGGGCAATAATAGAAATTGATGCACAGCCTCCTTCTGTTTCTTCTTTTGCTGTTCCTTTGGTGATTACATCATTCAGGATTTTCCACTGATTGTGAAAGATGGCCTCCTTTGAATCCTCTACTTTGCAAACGCTGCTCTGCTTTTCACTCGCTGTCTCCTTCAGCCCCTCGGCAGCCGTGAGCTCCTTCTTGTGCTTGACGGCTGGATCAGGAGCTCCTTGGCATGCAATTCCCATCACTGCCATTTCCCAGGTTCACAGAGACACTGAGCAAGAACAGAAAAACAAAACACTTGTCAAAATACTTCACAGACAGAAGCAGCTTCAAGTTCACGAGAAACAGGAGGCTCCTGAAGGTATCAGATTATTAAATAATTTATTAATATTTACATTAATAATTTAAATCAAGGTCCTGCCCAAGTTCTGAGCTGGAGAAAAGCCCTGGAGTGACAGTCCTCCACTTCTGACTTGGACCACTGAAGATCTGAATATTCAACATTCTCATACTGAAAATATGCAACTACATGGGTTTCAGAGAAATTTAGTTCTTGGTATATTCCCTTAACTTAAACACAAACAGTGAAACCAAAGAGAAGAAGGAACTCCCATATCACTAAACAGGAAGAATATTCATCCCCAAAAAGAAGGAAAAAAGGGAAGACATGAACGTTCTTTGCCTAGAGTGCACCTGGGGGGAATTATACTGTGCTCTCACACCACATGAATGGCCATAAACTCAGCTAATTCCCTTTTTCCCTGTGCTCAGTCATCCTCAAAGCCATTCCTCATTCTCCCTCAATGAAGCCAGGCTCGGCAGCCAACCTGCCCATCCACAGATCCTCCCTCACTCCCTTCCTTCCTCTACATCACCAACAACTTCTGCAATCCTTGCTCAAGCCCATCAGAAGTGGAGCTCTTACAGAGTGCAGGATTCATGGAAGTTGGTGTTGGATAGAGGACAGTGACGGTGCTGGAACAGATCCCTCTGCCTGGCAGCTGGGGAGGGGATCAGCACAGGCTGTGAGCTGACCAGGAACACAAATGGAGCTCCAAACAAGTCCCAGCACAAGCCAAACCTTGGCCTGTTGGCAGCACAGGGGAAGGTGGAAGGGAGCCAGGGATGGAAAGGGAGAAGCATAAACCAGCATGGAAGCAAAGCACTTTGCTTTGACAGGATGGGGATACCCAGGAGTGAAAATCAGCAATGTGGAGGGTGAGGAGATCCCTACAGCACGAGCCCCTGGGGAATACAGCTTTGGTTTAGCCCCTGATCCCCTCACCTTGGACTCTGGAGAAGTTAAACTAGTTGTTTCCTTATAAACCAGAATATGCTCTGTTGCCCCTTAAGTGCAGAGATCCCTTCCTTGTGCCAGCCCTCCCACAGCACAAGTGTAACACCTTAAAATGGACATTTCCGCCCTAAGCAACCCATGGAAGTTCAGAAACCTTGGGCAGCATATACAGGTACTAAGTACCACAAACCCAGGATAGGACAAGGAGGGACATTTTAACAGAGGCCAGGAAAACTGAGATATCAGCACTACTACAGGAGCACACCTTGAGGCTCATCAGCTTCAATCTGCACAAATCTTTCTTTTTTTTTTTTTTTCCCCTCCTTTTTCCTTTCCCTTTCCTTTTTTCTTTCCTTTTTTCCCCACCTTGAGCAGCTGCCTGGGGCAACAGGACATTTACTTCAACAGGCTCCTGGCAACAGAGATGAACCGGGAAGATGACAAAATGAGTGGGTGCTCCATGTCTGAAGGACCACCAAGGAAAAGGGAGGCATTTGGGAGCCAAGTGCATGAACCTTGGTGCTGTGAGTCACCTAACAACCTGGCAGGTATACAAGGAAAGTCAACAATGACCACATTCAGTGGCCAAACAGAGAACAGCTGCTGTGCAAAAGAAGTGCTGATGACAGTATCCCACTCATTACGGCCGTCCCGCTCCCTCTCCTCTACAGAAATTATGTCAATTCTCAGTGCTGTAAAATAATCCCTTGGAGCAGCAGGAGCAGAGCCTGCCAGATGACTAACCCAGCCACCAGTGACCAAACTGACAAGTTCAGAGCTATTTTTATCCTCACTCTCTCCTGACTTGCATTAACTCTGTCTCTCCTTGCCCTCCCCTCACCTTCAAGGTCCTTCAGCACAAACCAAGTCCCATCACCAAAAAGTACAGAATTCTACAAGTCCCTCCTCGGCTGAGTCAAAGGAGAACAGAGAGAGGGGAGAAACAAAACTGCAAGTCCTTGTCGCCCTCTGAAATGGCAAAGAATAACAAGGAAATATAACTGAGATTAAAGTCAACAAAGCTCTACCTCACTTGCAGACTCAAAGAGACCGAGGCAGCAATTGTGAGCAACGGCCTCGACCCGGGCAGAGCTCAGCCAGTTTAATGTGTGACTCAGGTCTGTGAGGCTCTGCAGGACCAGAACCTGCAAGCCCAGCCTGGTTTAACTGTGGCTGCACAATGTTCAGTCCTTGGAAAAGTCAAACGCCAACTATTTTTATGGTGTGTACAGCTAAGTACGGTGGGCAGAAGTTGTGATTAAAAATAAGCAATCAGAACTTTAAAATAGTTTTTGAAGTGTAACTTCTGCCTGGAGAAAAGGAGGCTCAGGGGGGACTTTTATTGCCCTCTACAGCTTCCTGACAGGAGGTTGAAGCCAGTTGAGGGTTGGGCTCTGCTCCTGGGGAACAAGAGACAGGACAAGAGGAAATGGCCTCAAGTTGTGTCAGGGGAGTTTCAAGTTGGATATTGGGGAAATTTCTTCACTGAAAAGCTGGTCAGGCATTGGAATGGGCTGCCCAGGGCCCACCCATTCCTGGTGGGCAGACACGGCACTCCATGGTATGGCTTAGTGGGCACGGTGGGATTTGGTTGAGGGTTGGACTGAATGACCTTGGAGGTCTTTTCCAACCTCAGTGATTCTGTGACTCAGAACTGGACGGGCCTGACTCATCTCTGTGCACGTGGAGGGGGCAAAGAGAGGTGTAAACTGCTCCTGAGCCCCACTAATTCGGACACAGGCACTCGGTCCCTGCCCAGACCCCACACACAGCCCTTCTCAGGGAGCTCCAGATAAAAGGGAGCCTGGGGAGCAGCCAATGGGTACCTGAGGACGCACAGGAAGCCCACTAAGAGCAGGATTTACCCACATGAGATGCTCTGGAGCTGCGGTTGCCCTGCCTGTTTACGTGCTCCAGGATGAGCACAGCTTCCTGTACAGACACAAGGCACAGATGTGCAACATGGGGAGCTTCACGTTCCTGAGCTGGAGGGTGGCTGTGTCCTACCCAGAACTGCTTCTCTGGTTTTCAAAACCTCCTCTCCCTCAGCCAGGTCACTTAGATACAGCTGTAATTCTTGCTTTCAATATCCCTGACTTTCTTCCTTCTGCGGACATGTGATGGGCTCGTTATTTTCAAGGCAGAAAGGGGAAGTCAGGTAATGATGCAGGAGATAAAGAGTGGATACTGCACTCCTAAGCCACAGCGGGCTTTTGATACCTGCCTAAAGCTTGATTGCTCCTTATCTTCACTAAGGGTTTACTCACCTTGGGTTAACTAATGTTAGTTCCCACTGCTGTAAAACAGAAAGTGTGTTTTTACAGAATGAAAGCCAAACAGTCTCAGTTGTGCTGTGAAGGCACCACTCCGATGGCAACTCCTCCCTCATATAATGTGTGGGAGAAAGTAAAGTACTGGATAAGGTCACCTGAGACTTGTAGGGAGTCAGAATTAACGAGACACTCAAACATTATTAGTGTAAGAGATAACCACATGCTTTCTGCTCTTTTAAAACCTCCTCTCCCCTTCTCTAAACAAGCCCCTCTTCAGCACTCCCATCTCGACTGGAAAATGGTTGGAGCAGGGGCCTCAAAAGAGCGTTTCTGTGTTTCATGAAATCGTTGTGGGAGAAAGAGCTGGACAAGAGCCATGCAAACACCTTTTCAGCACTGAACCACTCCACAGCACACCATAATATCGGATCCTGCTTGGTGTGCTGGCTCCAATCCCCCTGGACAACAGCTTTTGGGAGAATTTCAGTGAATGCTTTGCAGACCAGCCCATAGATTTGGTCAAAAAAGACTTGGGAAAGAGCTTTAAAATATACATAAGACTTCCTAAGTCGACTTCACAGAATGGAGATTTCTTCTCCTCATCTGAGTGTACCCATTCAGCAGCAGTTTCACACTGACATTTAGTTTGAAAGGAAAAAAGAAGAAAAAAAATTGTTGTTTCAGTGACGTTTCCCACTTCCTTATGGAGAGGAGTTCTGAGCACAGAGCACTAACTCAGGTTGCCTTTGCAGCTGCTGCTGGTTTGATCAAACACAAGGAGCACTTTTAGCCATGTTGCTTTGCTGACCACCACGACAAAGCAACAGGTGGGAAGAGCCAGGAATTTCTGCATCACTAGAGCAGGGAATGTCAACTGAGAAGAACACCACACACCTTTTGGGGACCTTCCAGTCCTAACAGCTGCCAGTGAGTATGGGAGAAAGTGCCAAGTCTGCAGCTAAAAGAACCTACACAGAGTATTAGCTGCAAAATCCTTGTGTAAAGCCATCAAACCTTGTCAAGAAACAGGTTCTTTCAAAGGAAAAAAAAATAGATGATACTTGTTACATGGATGGATCACATAAAAACTCTGGTTTGGTTGGGGCCCAAGGCATGTATGTATACACATATCCTTTATAAATATACTTTTTATATATATATATATATACATANTATATATGGAAGGATTCAATATAGCCAGGTTGGACGGGGCTTGGAGCAACCTGGGATAGTGGAAGGTGTCCCTGTCCATGGCAGGGGCTGAAACTGGGTGGGCTTTAAGGCCCCTTCCAATCCAAACCATGCCATGACTGTTTGTACAACCCTTTCAGACCCCGGGCACCACTTCCCTCCATCCCTGCCTGCTCTCTGCCTGGACGCCACTCATGGGCTCCCCTGCCTGCCCACGTTTCAGATGGAACTGAAATTAAGATGGTTCCGTTTTTGGCCGAGGCAGTTTAAGGCCTGTTACTGCAGCCCAGGCCTGGGGTAGAGATTTAAACTGCTCAGAGCTGTCAGCAGGGCAAGTTTCAGTTTGTGTCAGAAGGGACTTTAAAAAAGCAGTTGTAGCACTCAACAGCCCCCCGACCTCAAAACACACTTAATGCTGCTTTAAGTGAACTTGTCTAAGAGAAAAGAAAAAAAGACACTTCCCTTGTGTATCTAAGAGCTCCAAAGTGAAAATAAATAGAATGCCTGACTGATTAAAATCCTGGTGAGTCAGAGCAGCAGTTGCTATTCCAGGGAGCTCTCAGCCTTCACCTCCCCTTTGATAACCACTGTGACCCATCTGGCCATTCCAGGGCTCCTGCACAATCCCCTCTGGTCCCTCTCGTGTGTATCCACAGATTTATCTGAGGAGCACCAGGGAAAGCTAAAAACCTTCTCCCCAAAGCACCACAAACTCCCTGTTTGAAGCACTTCACTATCAGCCCTATGTACGAGCACATTATGTTACAAACGATAGCCAGCATGTAAACATGTTCTTTAAAGTGGTTTGATAGTAAATACTCCCAAATCCTGTTTCAGCCACTGGTGTTGCTTACTGTAAACATCAGGATAATGAGCCTCAACTGTTTTTTTTAGTTGCCAGACATTAAGATATTGCAATAGTTTGGTTACAAAATCTGCAGGGAAATATTTGACTGGGTTTAACTATCAGCAGATTTCTAAAAGCACCCAAATACACCTTTATCCTCAATTCCTTGAGGACAGCCTGAGCACAGCTCACCCCTGAACAATTATTTTCATGTTGCTGAACAAAGATATGAACACCACAATTTGCCCAGAGTTTACAAACACCACCACAAGCCCATTCACTCAAAGAATGGCTAGTTTTCCCCAACCCCTTTGTAAACAAGGAGAACAGAAATAATCAGAACAAACTTCAGCCTGATAAGGATTTGCTTCCCAGCTTTTCTCACACAGCTCTCAGGCCACTGCTTAACAACATCCTGGCTTTGACAACCCACTTGTGAAGTTATTTCCTAAACTACAACAAAGTGATACAGTAAAGCACCTAAAGGGACAACTTCCATCAACCACCACAGACACACCTGAAAATCAATTCTGCCCAAGCAGGTGGAGCCAGGCTGTCACCAGTTGCTACTTTACACTGCTTTGCAGCTTTACATTTCCGTCATTCTAAAATCCATGTAAATCTATGGAGAAGCAGTAAGGCTGGGACGCCAGGCAAAACCAACCCAAAAGTTTAGTTAAATTTAGCATAGATAGAAGCAGTTCTATATGATCTTAGTTTATGATTGGTCCTGCAAATTCAGTTGTGATGATTTCATGCTATAAAGTCAAAATATGAACTGAATGGGATGATTTCTAACTGTCCAGCCTGAGCAGACTCTCACGAGACAAACTCCCACGTGAACTGTGGAACAGAACTGCCTTTAGGCAAGACACAGTCCCTGCTCTTCGGGGCCCTGAAGTCACTAAACCGTGGTCAGCAAAGCCCAGTCTCCTACAGACTCAATTCCCACGTGTCTGTCCCTCCTCCTGGTCCCTCCATGCATCCTGATCTCCCTCTCCCAGCATCTCCAGACCCTTTCCTAACTCAGGGCTCTTTTACTCCCAGCCAGCTGCTCATCTCAGAACCTGGAAATCTTTCTGTCCTCCAGGCCTTGATGCCTCTCTCTCCACCAACACATCTGACACTTGCCAGCAAAGTTCAAAAGTCACAGGAGGAAAGCTGAAGCGTTATGGTCACTTTGCCTCCATCCTCTTGGCAATTATAATAATAATTCAGCACCTCATCACTGCTACAACAGCTCAGCTCTACCCCCTCCCTTTTAACACGGAAAGAAGACTCAGGACAGACTCATTAACTTCAAGTTCATTAACTCCGGTGATGTTGGATCAGGTCCCACAAACCCTTTAGGTTCTCAGTTATGTTTGTTTGTTATGCTCCTTCACAGTGCTCTACGAGATTCAGTCTCTTAATACAGTTAAAATTTAATAGTTAATAGCAAGTGACTCATTCCCAAGGAATCCGGTGGCCGTGCCAATAACAGATTTCAACTGAGGTAAAATGCAATAAAGCAGCTCACTACAGACACACTCAATTCTACTATTCTTATCACTAATGTCACAGCACAGAAGCCGAGTTATTACTCATAAAAGGGTTCAGAAAGCCGGTCGAAAAAGAAATTCAGACTTTGTTTATAGGTGCTGGTTTCAGACTGCAGTGTCGTACATGTGCGGAGCACTCAACACATGTTTCTAATGTAACCAGTTAAAGCCGACAGGAAGCATCTGAGATCAACCACAGCAGCAACTTATTAATCAGCAAAGAAACACTTTAACCTTTTGCCAGAAAAAAAAAAAAATTAAGAATTAGGCATTTAGTTGTGCCAAAGAGACGCTCAGAGTGAAAAGGACCGGGTGCTTCAGGTGAATTAAGGTCTGGCTCGGTTGTGTTGTGATGAGCTGAGCTCATCCCTGCCTCATTCTCCCCTCTCCAGGGCCAGGGATCGGCGAAGTCCCTGCACCGGGAGCCCGGGGAACCCAGGGAACTGAGGAGCCTGGGGCACCAGGAAATCAGAGAATCGGGTAGCCCAGGGCACCGGCAGCTCGGGGCACCGGGAGCCGCAGACTCGAGAAGCTGCCGGGCAGCGCAGTGACATCCACGCTCCGAACACACACACACAGCGCTGCGGCGGGAGCGGCTGCGGCGGGGCCCGGAGAGCCCATCAGCCGCTCGGAGCCCCCCGGCCGGGCCGGGGCTCCTCACACGCTGCTCCCGCCGGCAGCCGTGGAAGCTCCGCCAGGCCCTACCGGGCAGAGGCGTCCCGCGGCTCCCGGACCGAACGCCGCCCCTCGGACCCATATCCCGCCTCCGCGGCGGCGGCCGGGCCCGCACCTACCGCTCCAGCACGGCTCGGTTCAGTCCGGTCCAGTTGTGCTCAGCCCGCCCGGCACAGCCCGGCGCGACCCCTCAGGCCTCTCGGCGGCACCCGCTCACTGACAGGCGGCAACCAGCCACGGCCCCGCCCCCTGTCTCCGCACGGCCAATCACCACCCCGTGTCTCCGCATGGCCCCGCCCCGCCTCCCGCCAAGCCCAATCACCGCGCGGCCCTTGCCCCGGCTCCGCCCCCCCGGCGCGGCCCCGGCCGGCTGAATTTCCCAGAAGTGGGCGTGGCCTGCTTGGCAGAAAGCCCCGCCCCGCGGCTTCTCTGGGCGCCTTCGCGCTGCGCCTGCGCGCTCCGCCGCGGGAGGCGGGGCTGGGAGCGGCCGCCGGTCCCCTCACGGTCGTCCGCCATGTTGGCTGTGACTCTCGCCGGTCCCGGCCCCCCGTGGGTCCCTCGGTTCCTTCGGGCAGGGGGCGACAGGCGTGTTGAGGCCATCTCGGAACCGCCTCGGAGGTACCTCGGTGGCGCATTAGCGCGTTTTGCCTGTCAGCAGCCGCTCCGAAGACTCGCCCATTACACTACCGTTGCCTCCGGAAGCTGAGACTTTCCACTGATATTATTTTTTTTTTTCCCCTTGTCTAAGCCTGCGTCGGCCTTTCCCGGTGAAATGGCAAGGGAAGGGCCGCAGGAGTGTGTCCCCCCATGCCGACGCTGAGCCCCGTCCCGGCGATGGGGAGTGGGAGGTGTCAGTCCTGCTATGGGGAGATTTTCTAGTAGTACAAGTTTATGGTAACTTAACTCTGATCTCCCCAGTAAGCGACACTTTATTATTCGGGTTATATTTTGCCCAAGTACGGTTATGTTTTGCTTTGACACTAAAGGAAGGGGTGGGTGTGGGTGACTCGGTCCTTGACTCAGTGAGGTGGGGGAGCCATGGGAAATAGATATTTTCAGAGGTAGTTTCAGAGCTTTCAAGAAAGGATTCTGATGAACTTACAGAACCATAGAAACATGGAATGGATTTGGTTGTAAGGGACCCTAAAGCTCATCCAGTGCTACCCTCTGCCATGGGCAGGGACACCTTCCGCTATCCCAGGCTGCTCCAAGACCCATCCAGCCTGGCCTTGGACTCTCCTAGGGATGCAGGGGCGGCCACAGCTTCTCTGGGCAACCTGTGCCAGGGCCTCACCGCCCCAACAGGAAAGAATTTCTTCCAGTGCTCATTCCTTCTGGATTTGGACTCCTTGTGTGACACATGAGCAGGGAATGATTCACGGCTCTGGCAGAGTCTGTGTGTGAGAACCACAGGGATGGTGCTCAGAGCAGCCTTGGAACGGGCAGTAGCAAGATCCTGCATCCCTCACCTTCAGTATACACTGGCTCTGCACAGGGGCGTCTTGCTCAGACTCCTCACATAGTTTGGAGAGAAATTTTAACTCCCAACAGCTCTTTCGTAGGAGGATTCTACTGTGTCAGTTGATCATTGAGTGTTGGTTGCAGTGAATGGTCTTAGAGGTTGTTTCCAACCTGAATGATTGTATGGTTCTACACTGTGCTGCAGAATGATCCCCTGTTGCCCGTTTAACTCTGGGTATGAACCCTGAATTAAAAGAACCTGTCACAGTAGGTCACTGTCATACCTCATGTGTTGTAGTCGACAGGATTTTCTGCAGGTTACTCCAGAACTTGTGGAATTGGTTAAAGTGTACATAGAAAATGCTGGGAATGGGGTTGCTATCATCAGGCCAGCCCTCCAAGGAGAGAGCTGGTAGTTGAAGGTGGTTTTCAGTCCTTCCTGGAGCAGCTCTGAGTTGGGTGTATGGAGAGAGTTGAGTTTTGGGTTCATGTTCGGTGTGCTCTTGTGTTTGGGCAGAACCTGCTACAGTCACAGAGCCTGGGATCCACCCCGCCTCCAACATCCCCGAGTAAAGAATCACAGACTGGTTTGGGTGGGACGGGACCTGAAAGTTCCTCTGCCATGGGCAGGGACACCTTCCACTATCCCAGGGTGCTCCAAGCCCTGTCCAGCCTGTCCTTGGACACTTCCAGGGATGGAGCAGCCACAGCTTCTCTGGGCACCCTGTGCCAGGGCCTCAGCACCCTCCCAGGGGAGCATTTCTTCCTAATTCAAACTGAAAGAAACCTTGAAGTGAGGCAGGAGTTGCGATAATAGCTGATCACAACAACATTTGACATAATTTGCCTTTAAAAGTCTGAGGTTATTTTTGCCAGAGTAGTTGAGGTGATTGTGATGTTGCATTTAGGGGTATTTATGACTTTGATATTTTTATCACAGTGGAAAGAAGAGCAAACAAAGCTTTTTGACAAAATATAAATGACCTTAATACCCATGTTGTGGGTTTGAACAAGCCATACTTTCCATCGGAGTTATGTTCTGTAGTTGTTGGGGAAGAGGGAGGACAGGAGGTGGACAGGGCTGAGAAAAGCACATGTGGAGCTTGTCACAAGCCCAGGTTCAACACTGAAATCCAGAACACTCTGCTTTTCTTTTGTGGTTAAATTGTGCGAAATGAATCGATGGTCTCAGTCTTACTGACAGAGAAGTTTGTCATTCTTAGAGCTGTAAAGAATGTCTTGAAGGCACCAACAAAGTGTGAATGTTGTAACAATGACGCTGCAGTCAGCGAGCTGTGGTCGTGGCACAGGTACAGCTCAGAGATGGGAGCAGCAGGAGCAGGTACTGATCAGAGCTCCTGACACCTCTGCAGCCCCCACAGTGCTTGGAGCAGGGCGAGAGCACCGCGTGTCCACCCACCGGAGCAGAAGCACCGCCGGGCCCGGCTCTGCTCTGCCCCTCCGTCCTGGTTCCAGGGGCTCCTCCGGCCAGCTCGGGTTTCTATTGCGGCAATCAAACCCACAAGTAGCTCTGAGCACCAGCACACATGGAGAGAATGCAAATACAGCTGTGCTCCTGTTTATGGAAATAGCACAGGGCGTATCTGTGACTTGGTTTGGAGCGTTAGCAGAAATAGCTGCATTAATAATTGCTGCGAAATATGCACAGTCCTCCCTTTGGGTGCCCCAGTAGTGTCAAGACCTACTTCTGTGATTACAGTTACAGTTCAGAGAGCACCCATGGCCTCAGAGAAACCTTTTGTTCCTGCATGGATTGATTATGGTGATCCACTCTGGGACTGCTGGTCAGGAAAAGCTCTTAGCTGGGAGCTCTTGATCTGTTACTCCACGTTTGGTGCTCATTGCGTGTGTGTGAGCCAAGAGCAGCGTGTCACAATACAGGGACTTGAGCCAGGCAGAGCTTTGGCAGCTTCAGTCTGGATCCAGAGATAGAGACAGCTCATTCCACCTTGGTTGCTCTCCAGCATCATCCCACCAATCCCAGTGACATGTCACCATTTTAACAAAGAATTCTGACCACTTTACCCCCCTGCCACTCCAGTCCATGTTCTCTTGTCCTAATCCCTCTCCTAGAAGCTGAGGTCCAGCCCTCATGGGTGCTGCTGAGCTTGGAGCACAGGAGGGGTGCAGGCCACCATGCCTTACGAGCTGGCATTCCCAGAGTCTCTGTTCTTGGGTCAAGGTCTCCCTTCCTTCAGGTTGTGTTGGAGTTTGGTGTCTGGCCATGGCAGCTGCACTAGAGGACCTGTGTGGAGTAACTTGGGGGTTTGGGGTGCTCAGCCAGGAGCTGCAGGCCTGTGTGAGGGTGACCCTAACAGGGAATGTTGGGTACCTTATCTGTGGGAAGAGCTCCTCCACCAGGTACTGTGGTGACGAGGACAGAGCAGTGCTCTGTCCTTCGGGGGGGAGATGGGATTGACGTGCCAGCTACACAAACCCTGCCTGTGAGTGAACACTGTAGCTCTCAGACCCCGCTGCTTTCGTTGTGACATTTGGAGCCACCTCGAGCCAGAGTGACGAATGGGCTCTCGGCTGTTCCGTTCTTCGGAACCTCATCCTGAAGCAACTGCTTGAAAACTTCACCATTCAAAAGTTTCACTTCCCAAATAGTGCTGTGCTATAAATACCCTGTGCAGTGGGATATGACATTTACTCCCACACATGAGACACAGCGAGCTTTGTAACTCACAAACTCTTTAACCCTTGAGTAAACACAAGGTAAGGAGCCTGCAGGACAGACTCGTGTTGCAGCCTGTGAGCTGCTGTGGGCTGCTGGAAAGGAAACGGGAGGGGAATTGCACACAGAATTACTGCAGTTAGAGTGGAAAAACTCACTTCTTCCAGCTGTTTGGACATCACAGAGCTAAAGACATTGCTTTAGGAATATTAGTGCTTTATTCCACTCTTACCAACCGATCTCAGAGTACTTTCCTGTCCAAACCAAAGAAGTACCTAAGTTAGTTTGCTTTAGTTTCTGATTCTGCAACTGATTTATGATCCTTGACAAATTTCTTAGTTCCTTGTTTTTATTTCCGTGTAAAACAAATAACTGCTTTTCTCTTGTTCTTTACATGTTGTGTATATATAGTGTAGAATCATGGAATGGTCTGGGATGGAAGGACCATCCAGTTCCACTTCCTGCCACGGGCAGGGACACCTTCCACTATCCCAGGGTGCTCCAGGCCCCGTCCAACCTGGCCTTGGACACTTCCAGGATCCAGGGGCAGCCACAGCTTCTCTGGGCAACCTGTGCCAGGGCCTCACCACAGGGAACAATTTCTTCCTTATCACAGAATCAGAGAATGGTTTGGCTTGGAAGGGGCCTTAAAGATCAAATATATATTAGATAGATAGATAGAGTAATATAATTTCAACAGAATTTCTCTATAATATATAATATATATAGCATATAATTTCAACAAAATTTCAATAGATATAATAAATTCAACTAGTAGGCTCTGTATGTAGGGTGCACTGACTGATGTGCTCAGGTGCTGATGTTTCATAAATATACTATATAAATACATAAATATCCTCTCTCTCTCTCCATCTCTCTGTATACATATGTCTCAATGGGCATAGGTTTGTAATGTTTGTATCTTTCTTACTGAGAAAGAGGTGAAGTCACCTGGATGGGTAGATTATAAAATGAGTGGGTCATCTTATCTCATCCCCTTGCATAACCTCACCTCAAGCAAGGTGTGTGTCAGGGCAAGTCAAGAGCACGATTATCAGAGCAGCCTAGTGCTGCTGCCGCTCCTCTGCGGGTAATGGAGCCCAGGGTTTTAAAAGTGTGTGCTGTTGGTGTGTGAGTGTTTGTCTGGTGCTTAAAAGGTTTGCAGAAAGGGTTGACTTGAAGCTGTGTCTGGGAGATCTAGGTTGGAGTTCAGGAGAAGCTTCTTCCCCCAGAGGGTGCTGGGCACTGCCCAGGTTCCCCAGGGAATGGGCCCGGCCCCAAAGCTGCCAGAGCTCCAGGAGCATTTGGACACCGCTCTCGGGGATGCACAAGATGGGATTGTTGGGGTGTCCTGGGCAGGGCTGGGGTTTGGACTCATGATCTCTGGGGGTCCCTTCCCCCCTGGAATATTCCATGCTTCTATAAGAGAATATCTTGGGATATTCATGGCTCTATAAGAGAAATGAATCCTAGCATTGGAAATGGGCTGGTTTCATCTCCTTGGGTGGGGGATATGAAAACAAACAAATTCAGGCCTTTGTAGAATGGGTTTGATTCCGATTTTAATCTCAGTTATATGACATAGATATGATCCTTCCCAAGTGCTTGTGCCAGTGAAAATGCCTCAATGGCTTCCCAAAGTTTTTCATCAGCTCTTTTGAATGCCAAGCAGTTCCAATTAATAGAGATTGGCCCTGCAGGGAATACGCTGCTGCACAGCTTCCTCTTGTCTTTGCCAAAACACGATCCAGCCGCTTGTGTTTCTGAGCAAGTTCTGCTTTCGGCTCTCGGCGCGGGGCTATCACCAGGAAACACATGGCAGGGCCCTCCAGCTGCGTGTCCTGTTGGGAGGAGCCGCAGCGGGCACAGGGAGCGGGGCCAGGGCTCCTCGTGGGTGCTCATTTATGGGCAGGAGGATCGAGTGAACATCGATTTTCCCTCTCTGCTGCAAGCTCAGCTGGGGATTTCAGTGCTCCTCTGTCTGACTTGTGTGGAGCTGAGTCTTGATCAGATTCTGCTGCAGAGGCACCGGCGCTGCCCTTATCAGAGAGGAAATGAGCACTGGGAAGATAAAGCTGAGATTATTAAAAGTAGCCTGTGATTTTGGGTTGTGGGTGCTCTGTTTGAAGAAATTTGAGCATTCTTTTTCTTCTAGATTACAGGATTTCTCTGGTTGTGATGATTCCTTAAAGCTTTCCAAACTCAGCTCCCTAAAAATCACTCTTCTGGGAGTCACAGGTTGCACCAGAAGCAGATGTCACTCACCTCATGTATTTAAGAATATAGTAGAGAATAAACCCCAAATCTTTTGTCAGAATATTACAGTAGGCATGTGGTGGTTTACTTTTTAAGCCCGAGCTCTGAGGATTAAGCAGTAAATGAAAAATTCAAATACTGCTTTTGAAAAAGAATTGTTTATATATAGTTTGTAGAGATCAGGCTGGTGAATTGTGAGAGCTCAAGAGGTTGACATTTCTATTTGATTGAATACTCTTTGCTTTAACTGGTGACTCTAATCCAAAATGAGCAATACCTTCCTCCCAGGTTCTAATTCAACTCTTTGTAGTCATTTGTCAAAAATATGTCCCAGCTACTTGGATCTACATATCCGTCCTTTTGGAAGGGAAAAGTGTGCTGGATTTTGTGACCAGCATCTCAAGGGACTTTGTCTTTACTGATGTGTAGAGATCAGGGATGAGAAATCAATGGAGGTATTGTGCACAGTACTTGTGTAGTTTTCATACTCCATGGAGTATTTCAGCAGCAGGAGGGGCCAGCGCTGACATTCCCTGCAGGTTTTGCTGTGTACAAAGAGGACTTCGTCCCTAGATAGCTGCTCTGGTCACATCCCACTGTGGTTTCACTATGAGCAGATAAAAAGTTTGCTGTTGATGTCACACACAGCCAAGCTGAGAAGTGCCGGGCAGGGTCCAAAAGCCACCCTGGCTTGCTGAGATTCCAGGCTGAGGTGTGCAGGTCATTCCAAAATAATCCATGGTTTGTTGCAAGCAAGACACCTGGAAAAAGGAATTTGGCTTTATGTTTCAGCTCAGCGAGCTGGAGGCTGGGCTTCCACTGCAGGGTTATGGCAGCACTTCACAAGGTAACAGAATCATTAATGTTAGAAAAGACCTTTAGCATCATCAAGTCCGACCATCAACCCAGCACCACCACCATGGTCACCATTAAACCATGGCATGAAGTGCCACATCCACACGTTCTTCGAACACTCCAGGGATGGCGACTCCACTGCTGTCCTGGGTAGGCTGTGCCAAGGCTGGACAACCCTTTCTGGGAATACCTTTTCCCTAATATCCAACCTAAACCTCCCCTGGCACAACCTGAGGCCATTCCTCTTGTTCTATCACTTGTTACCTGGGAGAAGAGACTGATCCTTACCTGGCCGCAAGCTCCCAGCTTTGCAGGGCTCCTCATGGACAGCACTGGGTTTATTCCGTACATCTGGTTTGCTCCTTCCACAGCAGAACACAGGCAGTCACTGGGCCCGCTGGGTGTGGGCACATTTAATTACAAGAATTAATCCAGTTAGCAGTTTTTAAAGGCCACAGGATATGGACACAAACTGAGTGGCTTATTTGAGATTCAAAGTTTCCTCTTCCCCAAATTGCAGTAGGCTGTAAATCATAGAACCATGGAATGGTTTGGAAGGGACCTTAAAAATCATCTCATTCCACCCCCCTGCCATGGGCAGAGACACCTCCCACTAGGCCAGGTTGCTCCAAGCCCCGTCCAGCCTGGCCTTGGACACTTCCAGAGAACTGCAATATGTGAATTATTGATCATTTATACGAATAATATGACCATATATATGTCCAAATATGACCATTTATATGCATATATATGACCAATAATGAGCCAATATACTAATAAATTACCATTTTCATGTCCATTTCTCTCCTTCCTCAGTCCAGAGGGAGGGCAGGAAGGTGAACAACAGCACATCTGTGCTCCTTGCATTGGACAAGACTGTCATCATACTGGGACTGATTCCTGCTGGACAGTGAAGCCAAGGGCTGGAACACCTCTCCTATGAGAACAGGCTGAGAGAGTTGTGGTTCAGTTTGAGGAGGAGAAGGCTCCAGGGAGACCTCAGAGCCCCTTCCAGTGCCTAAAGGGGCTCCAAGAGAGCTGGAGAGGGACTTGGGACAAGGGGCAATGGCTTCCCACTGCTAGAGGGGTATCCTACTACAAATGGGATATTGGGATGAAATTCTTCCCTGTGAGGGTGGGGAGGCCCTGGCCCGGGTTGCCCAGAAAAGCTGTGGCTGTCCCTGGATCCCTGGAAGTGTCCAAGGCCAGGTTGGACGGGGCTTGGAGCCACCTGGGATAGTGGAAGGTGTCCCTGCCCATGGCAGGGGGTGGGACTGCGTGGTGTTTTAGGTCCCTCCCAACTCAAATCCTTCTGGGATTCCATGGTTTACAGGATCCCAGGGGCAGGTGTGCAGGGCTGGTGTTCCCTGGAGCAAAGCCCCAGCACAGGGGCTGAGGGAGGCAGCTTTGGGCACTGTGGGGTGACCCGGTGTCAGACCCGGCTGTGTCTGTGGGCAGGGCGGGGGGGCTGCCCTGGGCTACGACTTCAGGCACCGTGACCAGAGCCCACCGTCCCTCTCACTGCTGCTCCTTTCCTGGTCAGGCTGAGCTCAGCCCTCATCCCCTGCTCACACTGTGGTGAAGCACGGCTGGCTCCGGAACAAGGGGCTGGGAACCCCTCTGCTCCCAGCACTGCAGATGTGGACTTTGGAACAAATCTAAGATGGACAAACAGCGTGGGACCGAGCCCACACTGCTCCAGGCATTTCAGCTCTGCAGTCGCTGTCGAGTGCCAGAATGTGGGATCTTGTTGCGAAACATCCTGAGTTCCGTGTCTGCCAGGTGTGCGGGATCCCCTGCCTGTGCACAGTCTCTCACCGTGCTGGGAAAACCTGCCCCAGCTTCCTGGAATTCCTGCTCAGCTTCCTGCTCGGCTGGGATGCTCCGAGCCCTCGCACAGGGCGGGCATCAGGACGCGCTCCCTGCGCCGGGCACGGCCCCAGCGGAATGGAACAAGAGCAGGGGAAATCCCGAGAGCGCCGGCATAGGGAGCCCTGCGGGGGCTCAGCTGTCGGCGGCTGCTGTTGTGCAGCCTCCCTTCTGGAATGTCCCCTTTCATCCCAGCCTCTGGCCTCCACTTGAACTGTCTGAAATCCCGAGCAGCCGAGAAGCTCTTTGCTCTTACAGGCATCCAGATGGTCGCAGTTGAAGCCCAGCAGCTGCTGCCTGTGTGAGGCACTTCTCCGCCGGTTCTGCCCGGTGCTCATCCCCTGCCTCGCGAGGAGGTCGGCACAGGTCCATGTTCCCATGTTTCCACGTTCCCACCTCCACCGAGCCCCTCCCCGGGGCTGCAGAAGGGACGTGGAGCTGCCACACTCGGTATGCTCCGAGGCGATTTCTTTACCTGGCTGCTACATCCCGTCCCCAGGTTCCTGCCCCACTCCAGGCTGTCACCCTGCCTGAACGCCTCTGCCACTACCTGGGACCCCACTAGCACTGTTTACAGTTCTAATGCCAGTTACTAATTTTTTCTGATTGGAAATATGAAAAATGTTGGAAATATTCCCAATTTTTTCCTGTTTCTCATCTGTGGTGGGAATGGCTAATGTGAAACAGAAAAACAGAAAAGCAAAGGCTTTTCCCTTCCTCCCAGCTACAGTCCCACTAGAGACATTCCAGCTCCAGAGCTTTAGTCAGTGTTGACTCTGGGTATCGTGTCCTTGTCCTGATGTCCCCAGCCTCCCACACAGCTCCTTAGTCCAGTGACACCTCCCTTGGTGCTCTCTCTGTGCTCTCTCCCCCAGCTCTGCTGATCTCCTGCTGTTAGTCTTACATCCATCCATCCATCCATCCATCCATCCATCCATCCATCCATCCATCCATCCATCCATCCATCCTTCCATCCACCTGTCCCTCCCTCCCTTTATTTCCCAGTGACCCCGCTGCCCGTAGGCAGAAAGCCCTCACAAAGCTCAGAGCTTTAACTCCCTCTTTGTGATTCATTTTGAACTTCCCAGGGGAAGGATTAGCTCGGTGGAGGGAGCCCAGCTTGGCATGGTCCCCATTCCTGCTGTCATGTGTGAAGAGAGGTGGAGAGAAATACATCCCGAGGCCCAGAGCTGGGCATGGAACAAGGGCAGCATGTCCAAAGTCATCCCATCTGCAGGAGCCTACAAGAAGCCATTCTCCTGGAACCTAAAAAGGAGAACGATTTCCTTCACCAGGTTTGACAGCAAGATGTGGGGTCACTGGGGAGATATGCACAGACAGATCCATCAGGGATGAAGGCAGGAGAAGCACAATTAATATTAAGTTGCAAAACCCAACACCTGGAGTATCTTTGCTTTCCTAACACCAAAAATGTCCCTTTACCAAACAACCTGAGAGCTCACAGGCAGCATTATCTGGGCTGAGAAATGCAGGGCCTGTGAGGCACCTTCAGCTGCTGTGACAGTAAATCCTGGTGAGAACAGTTCAGCAGAACCCTGGTCAGCCAGAGCCCAGGGTGGAGCAGGGGCGTGGCACAAAGTCAGTGTTACACAGACCCCTAAAGCAACAGTGCTCCAGCAATAGCAGCTGGCTCAGCCTTGGCTTTGGAAGTTTATTAAGATAAATCAAGTGTCAGAGACTGGAATTTCTAATGAAATTAAACTAGACTGTAAAAAGTGTGTAAAAATGGAAATGGGCTAAAAATTCCATCAGACATTTGGTATTAATCCAACAGAAAAATGTATGTGATGCTTTAAAGGGAATTATGTAATAATCTGGTCAAAATAACAAAGCCTTTAAAGCATCCTGTGGGATGGGGATTCCGTCTGAAGGTGGGATCCGTAGGGAGATAAAGAGGAAATTCAGCTAAATGGAAAAGGCAACATGGAGCCACCTCTCTGTGATTGCTCCTCTGGGACTGCCTGCCTACACCTGGGCTCCCACAGCCCCACAGCTGAGCTCCTGCAGCACTGGCTCAGGTTACCCAGAGCACCTGTGGCTGCTCCGTCCTTGGAAATGTCCAAGGCCAGGCTGGACGGGGCTTGGAGTACCCTGGGATAGTGGAAGGTGTCCCTGCCCACGACACTGGCACTGAGTGGTCTTTAAGGTCCCTTCCCACCCAAACCATTCCATGATTCTATTCTGTGATTGTCATGTAGTTGAAGTTGTCCCTGCTCTTTTCAGGGGGTTGGATCCTGACTGTGGTGGGTTGGCTCTGGCTGGACACTGGGTGTGCCCAAAGCCACTCTGTTGCTCCCCTCAGCTGGACAGGAGAGAGAAAATAGAGCTAAAGGCTCGTGGGTGGAGGTAAGGACAGGGAGGTGTCACTCAGCAAGGACCATCATGGGCAAAACAGACTCGACTTGGGGAAATGACTTTAATTTGTTATAAATCAAATCAGAAATAAACCCAACTCATAAAGCAACGTTCCCCCCACCACTCCCTTCTTCTCGGGCTCAACTTCACTCCTCAATTCTCCATCTCCTCTCCTCCAGCAGTGCAGGGGGATGGGGAGTGGGGGTTACAGTCAGGTTTTGCATCACGTGTTGCTTCTGCTGCTCCTTCCTCCTCCTCAGGGGCAAGATTCCTCACACTCCTCTCCTGCTCCAGTGTGAGTCCCTCCCACAGGAGACAATCCCACAGGAACTTCTCGAGCAGGATTCTTTCCCACAGGCTGCAGTTCTTCACAAACTGCTCCAGTGAAGGTCCCTTACCACAGGGTCAGTCCTTCAGGAACTGGCTGCTGCAATGTGGGTCCCCCTGAAGGTCACAAGTCCTGCCAGGAAAGCTGCTCCAGTGTGGGCTCTGCTCTGCACAGGGCCTCAGGTCCCTGCTAGGACCCTGCTCCTGCATGGGCTTCACACGGGGCCTCTCTTGGGCATCCCCCTGCTCCGGCCTGGGCTTCTCCAGGGGCTGCAGGTGCATCTCTGCACCCCAGCGCCCTCCATGGGCTGCAGGGGCACTGTTGCCTCACCGTGGTCTTCCCCACGGAATCTCAGGGAAATCTTGGCTCTGGCGCCTGGAGCAACTCCTGCCCCTCCTTCTCCTCTGACCTGGGGGTCTGCAGAGCTGTTCCTCTCACATGTTCCCACTCCTCTCTGGCTGCTGTTCTGCAGGTGGATATTTTTCCCTGCTTCTGAACTCTGTTTTCCCAGAGGTGTTGCCACCATCATTACTGGGCTCAGCCTTGGTCACAGGGAGCCCTCTGGCATTGGCTCTGCCGGACATGGGGGAAGCTTCCAGCAGCTCCTCACAGAAGCCGCCCCTATAGCCACTCACTACCAAAATCTGTCCAAGCAAATCCCATGCCATGACCTGCAAAGGTCCCTTCCAACCCAAATCTTTCCGTGATTCCCTGGCACAGCCCAGGCACATTTCAGCACAGCCAGTACCTGCCAGGTGAGTGTGATGTCTCAACCTTTGGAACCTTTTGATTCCTCCACTTGCTCTCTGGAGCTCCCGTGTGGCATTCTGCCATTGATGTTGGTGGCACAGGTGAGAGCTGGTGGTGGGAGCAGTGTGTGCACCAGAGACGTGATTCCATGACCTGTCAGACTTCCAGGGGAAGCTCAGGGCTGGTTGTGCCTGTGAAGAATCATGGAATCACAGAATGGTTTGGCTTGGAAAGCACCATAAAGATCACCCAGTTCCACCCCCATAACAGGTTAAAGCTGCAGCATTCCAGTCCACAATTCCAGTCCAGCCCAGCCGGGCTTTACTCAGAGTACAGTTGTTGATTTCCCACAGCACACTCAGGTGAAGTCGCACCTTTCCCTCTGTTCCCAGCTTTGCAAAGCCGAGATGTTTGTGTTCACAGGACGTGCTGCTCACTTGAGGAACCCAGTAGCAAGAGCAACAAAACAGTAATGGGCTGGAAAAACACAACAAGGACCCCCGTGGTGAATCTGCTGGGTCTCCAGACAAACAAATTCACACTCTGCAGAGGACACAGCGTTGGCTAAACCAGCCCATTCCCACATGGCTTCTGCTATCCTAAACCCATGTCCTTCTGGTTGGACATTCCTCCCCTCCCTGGGGAGTTCTTGGTCAGAAAAATGTTTCCATCTGTCATCAGGAGGTTGCCTGAATTGTTGGTAACTTAATAAATGGAGGAAGGAGTCAGCTCAGACTGTTACAAATCTGAAGTCTTCAAATATGGAGGCAGGCTGGGAGAGCTCAGACTGTTCAGCCTGGAGAGGAGAAGGCTCCAGGGAGACCTCAGAGCCCCGGCCAGTGCCTAAAGAGTCTCCAGGAGAGCTGGAGAGGGACTTTGGACAAGGGCCTGGATTGACAGGACAAGGGGGAATTGCTTCCCACTGCCAGGGTAGATGGGATATTGGGATGAAATTAGTGGGGAGGCCCTGGCACAGGTTGCCCAGAGCAGCTGTGGCTTCCCCATCCCTGGAAGTGCTCAAGGGAGGAGCGGAAGGTGTCGCTGCCCATGGCAGGGACTGGGAACAAGATGATCTTCAAGGTCCCTTCCATCCTATTATTCTAGATTGAGTTTGACTAAGAAAAGGTTAAGGAGTGACTCGATCGTGTTCTCCAGTGGAGATTCTGATGTTAGAGGACATTTAGTTTAACAACAGAAACACCAGCCAACAGGCAGGAGGAGGAAGGAGGCAAATCCAGGCTGGCACGAAGAGCAGGAAAGGCTCATTGAATCCACTTTAACTCCACCAGTGAACCAAAATTAAGTGTCTGTCTCAGCTTGACCATCTCCCACAGTAATTCCTGCATTAAAATGAACGGCTCCTGCCACAACGTGGAATTGCAGCACAGGATAAGCTCATGGCTGTGTCCCCTCCCCGCGCGTGTCGTGTTACACTGTCACTGGTTTGACTCAGAGTCGAACTCCCCGGTTTGGCTCATGTAACACCCGACACAAAAAGAGCTCATTCATCAACGGGATCCCAAGATGCTCTTGCAACATCATGGGGAAAAGCTGCTGCTTTGCCAAGGTTAGATGGGGACCTGATTCTCTTCTCTGTACACCAGGCTCAGACATGTCTTAACAGATTAAAGAATTGTCACAGATAAGAGCAGCAGCTCTCGTATTAGATGGAAGCAGCCCCTACCCTGTGAGGTTAAGGAATAGGCTCTTATTTTTTAATGTAAATGTACACTTTAAAAAGTCACTTCTAAAAAAAAATAAGAAATCAATGTCTTTCTTAAGAAAAACAGGTCTGAGGAGAATCTAAAGCATTTTTCACTCCCTCCTGCTCACAGGACACTCATTCTCCCCCACTTCCAGAGGCATTCTGAGACAGCTGGATAAGGAGCCTGGACAGGGCTGTGTCACCTGGAGCCACATGTATTGTCCCATGTGGACATCTTGAGCAGGATTCAGAATTTTGCTGCCTGTCTCACCAGAGCCGCACAGGCCTTTTTCAAAAATTCAAAGATCACTTTTGCCAATGATACCATTTTTAGGACTGGGCCCTCTGCTCCTGGGCACTGGGAACAGCATCTCTGCTACCAGCTCTGTATTTGTCCAGTTAAGAGTGAAGGGTCCAGCAAACACGTGCAAACAGCTGCAGCCACTAGGATGGATCCTCTTCCCACCTTCCTGCAGCATCACCCACCAAGATGTGTTCGATTCGTGAGCTGGTCTGGGAGACCAACCCTTGAATCATCTGTGCTGCGACCATTCCAAGCCGCATGTGGCACAAGGACTTGTCCAAGGGATACCTCGAGTTTTCCTCAAAGAACTGTAGAGGGTTCACCTTCCAGGGAAAGCAT
>VZTI01002863.1:283877-299919 GCA_013397865.1 Struthidea cinerea | reverse complement strand
CGGCCTCAAGTTGTGCCAGGGAAGGGTCTGATTGGACGTTGGGGAAAATTTCATCATGGAAAGGTTGTCCACCCCTGGTACAGCCTGCCCAGGGCAGTGGCAGAGTCCCCGTGCCTGGAGTGACTTAAAAGGCGTGTGAATGTGGCATATGGGGACATGGGTTAGTGGTGGCCTTGGCAGTGCTGGGGGAACAGTTGGACTCAATCTTAGAGGGGCTTTTCCAACTGAAATGTTTCTATGATTCTGTGATCCTTAAGGAAGCTTTGGGCAGGATGGTGCTGGAAAATCTGCCGAGTTTCTGAGCTCGTGTCCACTCCAGCTCTCAACCACAGGTCAGCTGGAGCTGGCAGGGCTAATTCAGCTACTGCACGTTCTTTTTGTGGCTGGATATTGAGTTTCTGGACATTGCAATGGATCTGGCTCTGGGCCAGAGAGAGGGGAAGGATGGCAGGTGGCTGTCCTGGGCATGCTGCTCTGTGCCACTTCACATCTCAGGCAGGTGAGGACAAACCCATCCAACACCCTGGCTCTGCCCCAGTTCACGTTCTTTGACATTAAAATGCTCATTAATGAGGCAGCTTGAAGCAGATCCATTAATGGGGCAGATCAAAGATCATCTGGCACAGCACCTTGGCACCATCTGGCATGAGAGCAAGGACTCCCCAGCAGGATCTCCTGGAGCTGAAGCCACTCTCTGTGGCTGTTGTCCTCGGACTAGTGCTGCCCCCACGGTAGCTCCTGGTTTGGGGACAAGTGCACAGGGGGGACTCAGAGGTCCCTGTGACCCCCACGGGGGGATCCCCCAGTGTCACTGCACCCACCAGCCCCTCTCAGCCATTTCTGCAGGAATTATTGGTGCTGCAAATGGGCACTTGGATATTTGCACCCAGCAGTGCCTGGGGGAGGCTGGGCTGGTCCTGGCCACCCGTGCCCCTGCCCCATATCCGTGTGTGCCTGACAAACCAGCAAACCCAACCAGCACCAGGTCTCTTCCAAAAACAATTACCTCATGTTGAAGCCATCGAGCATGTGATTTCCCAGCCCGACACTGAGAGCCTCCCTCCTCCAGAGGGAGAGGAGCTGTGCAGGAGCCAGCCGGGATTCAGCAGGAAAGGCTTTATCCTCTCTCCAAGGACATGGTGTCCAAGCAGAACTCTGCCCCGGAGATGGGACTGCCAAGGCACCATGCAGGAAGCAGGCTGCACCCTTCAGAGAAGGAAAGCCCTTAAAACTTCAGATCTGCCTGGATTTTGAGCACATTTCCTGGGAAATTGGCTTATTTCTCTTAGAGCCATGAAAGTATGGATGGATATTTCCAAAGAGGGAGTTTGAATCAGGGCAGAGGAGCTGCACCTGCCTGGTTTGGCACGTTGAGGGGAGGGGATGTGAGGAAATCTCCCCTTGGTGAGCCCCAAACTCCGTACAGCACCTGGCACCTGGCTCTGATGGGGACAGACAGTGTGGCTGAGCTCCATGGCAGCAGGATCAGGCTTTGTTCTGCTGCCAGGTTCTCGCCAGCACCTCATTCCTTGTCCCATTTTCCTGCAGCCTCGTGATTCGGGGAGGGAAGGGGGGAGCAGCTTTGCTCGGGCATTGAGTGCCTGGCCCGGCTCAGGTCCCACGTGGATGTCTCACAAGGATCCCCTTTGATCCCAGCACAGCCAGAAAGCTCCAGGAATGAGGAGAGAGGCCACGAGCGCTGCAGAATAATTAATCCAAGAGAGGGAACCTACTGGGAACTGCTGTCTGAGACAAATCCCAGTCTTGGGAGACTCAGGTGTGCTTCTCCAGCCGGGACAGGCAAGTTTGTGACTCGCAGAGCCCTGGCTGTGAGCAGTTTCCCTGAAACCCTCAAGCCTCTCTTTCCTGAAAGCTCCTCTCTGCAGATTAGCAGATGTCTTTGTTGGAGCCCTGGGCCCCTGCCAAGGATTACTGTAAACACTTGGCGAGGTGCAGCCTCTTGGCACCCGCTCCGTGTGGGGGGAGCGCAGGTCACCTCGCGAGTGGCACTTGGGTGTTCACAGAGAAGCTGTTAACTGCAAACAGCCTGGCCAGGGCCAACACAGCTTCAACTGGCATCCCTGAAACAACACCGATATTTTGGTTTTCTCACCTTTCTTACCAAGGAGGAGTGAAGGGGTTAACTGGGAGATGCTGTTCCCAGACCTGTGAATTCCAAGTACACCACAGTCATAGTCGATAGTCTGTGTAAAGACAATGTCTGCTGGTGCCAGGTGTCAGAAATGTGAAAGACCACGACAGAAACTGATGTATGATCAACGGTCAGTCCGGGCCTGAGTGGCACTGGCTGCTGGGAACTGCTCACCCTATGTGGGATCAGGAGAGTGAGGAGAGAAGACCTAACAGATGCCTCAGCTGTCATGGGATCCCAGAGTGGTCTGGGCGGGAAGGGGCCCTAAAGCCCATCCAGTCCCACCCCCTGCCATGGGTGGGGACACCTTCCACTATCCCAGGTGGCTCTAAGCCCTGTCCAGCCTGGCCTTGGACACTTCCAGGGATCCAGAGGCAGCCACAGCTTCTCTGGGCACCTTCTGCCAGGGCCTCCCCAGCTTCATGGGTAAGAATTCCTTCCCTATATCCCATCTATCCCTGCCCTCTGGCAGTGGGAAGCCATTCCCCCTTGTCCTTTCAATCCAGGCCCTTGTCCCAAGTCCCTCTCCAGCTCTCTTGGAGCCCCTTTAGGCACTGGAAGGGGCTCTGAGATCTTCCTGGATCATTCTCTTCTCCAGCCTGGACACCCCCAGCTCTCCCAGCCTGTTGCTGGGTAAGGATTTGGTTGCACCCACACAGGGACTAAGCGAGAGCTCCAGAGGACTCCCTCACTTAGAGATGGAGCAAAGACCTGTGTGACATGTTGGCCCAGAAGCCATCACTGGAGGGCCCTGCCCTCTCAGGTGTGACACCTGCAGGACCATCACGGTCAGCTCCAACTCCTCAGCTCCAAAGGCCACACTTCAACCCAGTGTTCCAATGCAGGATCGGCTCTGAACAAAACATTGGCTGATGCAGGACAGCACTGAAATAACTCGCATTTGAAGAAAAACCTCTCAGAGCAAAGGTCTGGAGCCCCAGTTCTGACTGTCAGTACTGAGCCTGCCAAGGCCTTAATGAGCAGCTCCAACAATTAATTACCTCCCCTGTAAAGAATGTGCTCTTTCCCAGTTCCACACGTCTCTGTTGGCCAACAGCTCTGGCGTGCATTCTTCCTTTTCCCTGCCAGACGGAAGAACCCTCCCGTGTCAAACTTCTGCTCCCCCATGGGAACTGCCAGGGATCCAGTCTTTCTTGAGCTATGGGTGGCACCACAGGTGTGGGATCCCAGTTCTGCTCCAGTTGTCCCAACCTGCTGATGTGAGCTCCTAGGCTGGCTGTGGTCCCTCATGCCATTTCTAGAGCCTGATTTTCCCATTCTAAGTCAAATTTATACAGTAACTCTGATCCTATACATAGGATATATATTAAACTGTGTGCAGTTCTGGGTCCCAGCATTTGAGAAGGACGGGAAAGCCCTGGAATGTGTCCAGAGAAGGAGAACCAAGCTGGTGATGGGCTGGAAGACATGGAGAGAAGGGGGCTGAGGCGTGACCTCATGGCTCTGTGCAGCTTCCTGAGGAGAGGACGTGGAGAGGGAGATACTGAGCTCTTCTCCTTGGGATCCAGGGACAGGATGCCTGGGAATGGCTCAAAGCTGCACAAGGAGAGGGTTAGATTGGACACTGGGAAGCATCTTTACCAAGAGGGTGGTCAGACACTGGGATGGGCTTCCTGGAGAGGTGGTTGATGCCCCAAACCTGTCAGTGTTGAAGAAGTGTTTGGACAGTGCCCCTAACAATGTGCTGTAACTTCTGGTCATCCCTGAAGTGGTCAGGCAGTTGGAGGAGATGGTCTTTGTAGGTCCCTTCAATTGTCCTATCCTATCCTATCCTATCCTATCCTATCCTATCCTATCCTATCCTATCCTATCCTGTCCTGTCCTGTCCTGTCCTGTCCTCCCTTCTTTCCTGAGCTACACAAACATTTGTGTGACCCTCTCAAACCCTTTCTCTCCATTCACATCCAGCTCCCTAAGTGACAGCGGTGGCACTGGTCTCATGTACAGCCTCTGGCTGCCTCCTAGCATGGATCCAAACAGCCCCTGGCATCCCCATCCCCACTGCCCCATCCTGCCCTGGGCTGCAGCCCCCTCACTGGGGCCAGGCTGGAGGGGATCCCAGGGCAGGACCCCAGCCCCATTCCCTGATAGCAGCAGCTCCATCTTGTGCTGTCCTTAGCCAGCTGGGACAGCATGAAGCCAGCCCTGCCCCGCTGCTGGTGTCAGGGTGGGGTGGCCAAGCCGAGGACCTGGGTCAGGCACATTCAGCAGCTCATCCCCTCGGAAGGTCCCACTATCCATGATTTCAATCCCTGCAGGCATCAGGGGCATCAGAGCGAGCTGCTGCCAAGGAAGAGGCTGCACAAGCTTCTCCTGACTCTTTTAGTGAGGATGAAGGCCAGCAGCCGTGCAGGATGCTCTCCTGGCCTCCCTGAGCATGGAAGAATGTAGGGAGGGGAGACCAGAGCACTGGGGAGCAGTGGGGGGTTCTGAGCCTTTTCTGGTCATTGCTGCCTGGTGGTACCAGGAGAAAGGGGACAGGAGGAGGAAATAACCTGAGGGGAAACTTCCAGTGTGCTTATATTGGGAACTCATGACTTCCTGAGCTCTTTGGGTGGCCTTGCCCTGATCAGAGCAAGCCTGCAGGACAAGGGCAGTGAGCAGGGATGGGGACCCCAGGAAGCAGTCACTGGTGGCATGGCAGTGCAGTGTCAGCTGCCCATCCTGTCGGTCCTGCCATCACAGCTCGGCAGATCTGTAACCCCAAACACACGTGGGAGTTGTGGGGAGGCTGCAGGAGCTGCTGGCTGAGCCATGGTAGGAGTCACCCACCGAACACTCGGATGGGTCTGGCTTTGTTTGGAGCCCAGCAAGTCAGTACCTGCTTCTTGACTCCTTCTACTTTAAACATTTACCTCCTGCTCTTCCTCCAGAGCTCCCTGCTGGGAACCTCTCTTCGTTAACGATCTGGAGATGGGACACAGCGTTTACAGTGACACAAACCCGGGTGAGCCGCTGATGGAGCGGAGGGTTGTGCTGCCATCCAGAGGGACCCGAGGAAATGAGCCGGCAGGAACTTCGTGCAGTTCAACGTCTCTTTAATTTTCCTCTGGCCCTTGGGTTCTTCAAGCTCAAACTCACCGTCCTCGTGTCTTTTCTGTGCCATGCTGCCCTTACTTCACCCTTCTTCAGCAAGCTCTGGCTGCCTCATGCACACAGAGACCTGGGGAGGCTGAGCCCAGCACCCTCTCAAACAACTGCCCTCGATCACTTCACTTTAAATCCACAAAACTCTTCCCTGCCTGGGCCCATCACATACCTTCTGATCATGAATTCTGGTAGCCAGAAGTAAAGTCAGACAAGCCCTGGGCTCCAGGGTCCAGGCAAAACTCTTTCATGCCAAGCTAGTTGGAAACCACTCAAGTGGGCATCCAGGACCTTTCCTTGGCTGTTCTATTTCTTTAGAATCTCTGCTGAGCTATGCCCACAGAATCCCAAAATGGTCTGAGCTGGAAGAGACCTTTAGGATCACCAGTTCCACCCCCTGCCGTGGGCAGGGACACCTTCCACTAGACCAGATCAGTCAAAGGCCCGTCCTACCTGGCCTTGAACACTTCCAGGGACGGGGCAGCCACAGCTGCTCTGGGCACCCTGCCAGGGCCTCCCCACCCTTGATTTTGGCGGGGGAGGGTTTGGCTCTTCCACACAGCCATTGACAGCTTTCCTAGGAACTGGAGCACAGAGGAAATGAAGGTTGTTGCTCACAGCCTCCGGTGCACTTGGCCATGTTCAGCTCATGTCTGGGACTGTTCTCTCACAGCCAGGAGAGCCCCAGGCCCTGGATGCTGCACTGAGGTGGTTGGGAAGAAGCTTTTTAACATTTGCAACACATTTTTCAATGACTGATCGGGAAAGTTCATGCCCTCAGGAGTCCTTTTGCTCGGATGACACCGTGTTGGATGACAAATGGATGGCTGTCATACTGAGTTATGCTGACACCACACAGCTGAGCTCAGGGTGCCAGTTTGTGTTAGATCCAGGGCTTTTGAAGATTTTGAGATAAAGGAAATGCCTGTGCGATTTTTCACATTCTTCTGGCACTGGGAGCCCAGGTGTCTGTGAGGGATCTTCCCAGGCATTTCACTGCATCTTAGGTAGCTGGAAACCTGCCCCTTAAATTGTCATTCCCACTTGGAATGGCACTCCATCGCAGCTGGCCTAACTTGGGATGGGATGGAACAGGACAGAATAAAATAGAAGAGAATAGAAATAGAGAAGAGTAAAATTAAAATGGAATAGAATAGAATAGAATAGAATAGAATAGAATAGAATAGAATAGAATAAACTTCCAGGGGGAACAAAGCAATACAGAGAGACTGTAATTGTTCTTCAAAGACTTTTTTCTGGTAGGTAAATTAGGAGCTGCTTTTTTAATGGTCAGGATAAGCAGCATCATATCCAAGGGCCATGGTGTGGTCTGGCACCTCCTCCCTTGGCCCAGGGGAGGGCAGGGAACGTGGGGGCTGCTGCAGGTGAAGACGCTCTGTGGTATTGCTTGAGGCATCTGCAGGAAGCGAGAGAGCTGATGGACAAAGAAGACCCAATAAATCACCTATTTCATGAAAACCACCAGGTTCAGGATCCTTTCGGTCACATCAGTTGGGATGAGGAATTCTCATGGAGCTGGATATTTATGTGATGCAGTACTCTTGGTTTCTGAAGCCTGGACAAAGGTGGTTGGTCCTTCAAGAACTGCTTTGCTGCCTTTGCTTCCCATCCTTTGCTTTTGCAATGCTCACACAATGCCAGGTGAGTTTGGAATCACCTCAGCAGATCCCACCTCCAAGGACTGGGAATAAAACTTGCTCCTTCCTTCCTTCCTACAACACATCCTGAAAAACCTCCCTTGTTTTGCTCACAGCGAGGATTAGAGGAAATCTAGAAAATGTCATCTCTGAGGGAAGAGTGAAAGAATTGGGTTGTTTGGTGCAGAGGAGCAGAGCCTGGGACAGCTCTCTGCTCCAGAGAGACCTCCAGCCTCCCCTTTGCAGCTGCGCTTCCTGCCCTGCTGGGATAACCCTCCTCCAGTAAATAAAGGGCTGCCATGGAAAAGAAGGGAATAAACTGCTCTGTGTCTGCCTGGAGAGGATGAGGAATCACAGGGTGAAGCTGTGGTGAGACCTTTAGTCAGACATTGGGGACTGGCTGAGTGTAAACACAGCACTGGGCCAGGACAGCTCGTCTGAGCCGGGTTTCCGTCGGTGGGAGTTTTAGGAGGGAAGAGCACAAATTAAACGAACATCCATCATGAGGGGTTTAAGTTGCACTTACCCTGTGTTGGGTCAGGGTGAGCAGCAATTGCTCCAGGCACTCCTCCAGCTCTGCTTCTCTGCTGCTGTTCCCAACAGTCTCCTGGCTCCAGGCAGGCGAAAACTGCCCTAGGCCTGGAGCCAGATCCTCCTCTCCAGGAATGGATGTTTGGAGGAGGGCTTTGCTCCCATCCCTTTGACATCCCAGCTGCCCGGATGCAGGAGCAGCACTGCTGGGCTGCCTCAGGCCCACGGCAGGTGGGGAATGATGAAGAACCATGCTGGGGACAGTGAGGAGGGACCACGGAGCTGGGTGAGTGTTGCCAAAGATCTTCACACTATTGAAACTTCCTTTTTGTTTCTTTAAGGCATTTTAATGGAAACCATTTGGATGTCATGTACTGGGGTAACAGGGTAACAACTTCCCAACGCTGTGCTGTGAAGCCTGCGTACAGGAGCCTGAGATTTCACTGGTCAGCCTGGGCTTCCATCCCTTGTCATAGAATCTCAGAATGGTGTGGGGACCTGAAAGATGATCCAGTTCCAACCCCTGCCATGGGCAGGGACACCTTCCACTAGTTCAGGGTGCTCCAAGGCACATAGGGATGGGGCATCCACAGCTTCCCTTGGCAACCTGTGCCAGGGCCTCCCTGCCCTGACAGGGAAGGATTTATCCCAATATCCCGTCTATCCCTGCCCTCTGGCAGTGGGAAGCCATTCCTCCTTGTCCTGTCAATCCAGGCCCTTGTCCAAAGTCCCTCTCCAGCTCTCCTGGAGCCCCTTTAGGCACTGGAGGGATTTCTAAGGTCTGCCTGGAGCCCTTTACTCCTGAACAGCCTGTTTTGTGCTGGCTCGGGCTGGCCAGGGCTCAGTGCCACATTTCCAGGAGAGCAGGGATGGATTTTTATCCAGGAAGCTGCAGAATCGGCTGCAGTCAGACCTGGTGAACATCTCAAGATGTTTCCCTTCTGTTCAACTGAGTCTGGTGGTTTTGGCTGGATTCCCAGCCCTTGTCAGCCTGGGGAATCACAGGCCTGGATGTAAATAGAAGCAGCTCATAGCGGAGCTTTGCCATGGGGCAGTTCCTTCCTGGAGAGGAAACAAAGCTGTTGGATGCTGCCGAGGGACACAGCAGCCCCACAACCCCTCATGCTGCCTCAGGCTCCTCCACCTTCTGCTCCCAGGAAGACAAACATCCTCAAGAGGATTCTCAGGATCAGCTTTGGGAAAGACTTCCCCTTATGAGAAGCAAAGGCTTTGAGGACTCTGCTCCATCTGGGCTCTTTCGCAGGGTGTCTGGCTCTGCACACGCTGACCTGAGGGGGATGTTAATGTTCTCCCACTATAAATGGTCATGCATTTGTGCAACAGTCACATTAAAGTCTTGGGAAGTCTCGTTTCTGTCTTTGTAAAACTTCCTGGAAAACTCCATAAAAGAAAACACTGTATCCACTTTAATTACAAAAAGCCTGGGAAGTCAATATTTAGTTTGTTTACAGTTTGACATCCTCCTCCTTGGCTCTAGTCCTTAACATCAATGTGTGTGTTGGGCTGGAAATTTTGATGTGTTGTCTAATTTTCTTTATTACTTCCCTTTTTGAAAAAATAGGGAAGAGGGAAGGGCACAGTTACCCCCTCACAAACGGTTCCTGCTGGGGCGGCCCACGGAGCCATTTACCAGCAGGGGAATTGTGGAAAGGAGGAAGGGGCCCTGCCTCATGAAATAGAAGAAATACCACAGGAAGCTAAGAAAGAAGAAATGAAGAATCAATATAAATGACCAAAAGCAAAACTCATATTTTTAAAGAGAGACCAGGCAGTTAAAGCATCAGAGAACAACCTGACAAAATCCCAGAATGGTTTGGGTTGGAAGGGACCTTAAAGACCATCCAGTGCCACCTTCCACTGTCCCAGGGTGCTCCAAGCCCTGTCCAGACTGGCCTTGGACACTTCCAGGGACCCAGGGGCAGCCACAGCTGCTCCAGGCAGGCTGAACACCCTCAGCTCTCCCAGCCTGTCTCCAGAGCAGAGGAGCTCCAGCCCTCAGAGCATTTTTCAGAGAAATCTCTGTGTTTATGTTTTGTCCTCATTTCCATCTTTCTATCCCAGGCAGAAGCTACATCCCAGAGAAATCTGGGCAAGCCTCGGGTGTGATGCAGAGCTGTGGTTTTGAGGTGTCCAGGCCCAGCTGGGCGGCCCCAGTGGCTGATGTCCTGCCTGAACTCGGGCACACCGTGGCACAGAGCTGCCACTGAGTGCCCAGCCCTGTGCTGGGCAGAGCTGCAGGGCCACGCTCACCCCCACAGGCACCTGAGCCTGGGCTGGGGGGACTTCAGCAATCAGGGGTGGGGGGGATGCTGGACCCCCCAAAGCCCCAAATCTGGGCACCACAGCAATGGGGACGGGCTGCCCTGGCTGAGCCAGGTTCCGGTTTCCATTGCCTGGACATCAGCCGTGTCCCTTCTGCTGTCCCCAGTGACCTTCTGGCCATGCCACGGCTCCGTGCCGTACCCGGAGCTGGCACAGGGCCAGCACACACCTCCCGTGCTGACACGCTCCGGATCCCAGAGCAAGCCCAGCCCCAACCCTGCCCCCCTGTTCTTTGGGATCAGGTAAAACTCAATCCAACACCTAAAAGCAAACCCTCCCAGGATTTGGACACCTGGCAGGGGTCCTGCCCAGGCACAGGGATCTGCTCCACAGCCCCTTTTCAGTTCATCACGGGCAGCACCCCAGAGAGAGGACACAAGCTCATCCCTCCTCACACTTGGGATAAAAAGCAGCAGTTTTTAATGGGCTTTCCCCCATTTTGCTGGAGCACAAAGCAGCTCCACTCCTTGTTTTCCAAGACTTTTTAGGGTCATGTACTACAACGTCTCCAGCCAGAACTGTAAATCCCACAGCTGTGTCCTGCAGATGAGAGATTTGGTTTGGGTTCAGATCTGGGTTTTGGAAAGGCCAACACCATCCTGAGCACAGGCAACGGGAATGGCACGAGTCCACCCTTGAGAACAGCAAACTGTGAGAGCCCTGCTCCTCCTTCAGGGCTCCAAAAGGACAGAAGCCTTCTTTGGTTGACTCTGGATCCACAGACTGACAAAGGCACCATGTTTGTGTTTAACCCTTCCACTTCCTCAGCCTGTCTGCGCTTCTGTCTTCTATTACCAGCAAAGCTAAAAAAGATAATAGAATGAACAACAACAAAAAAATCATCCCGAAAAGCCCTTTCAGACCCAGCTACTTGCGAGTTCATCCTCCTGCTTCTGCCAAAGTCTGCTAAAGCTCCCTTTTGGGGTTACAGGAAAGCAGTTTTTTGAAGGGTATCCACAAGGTGTGTGCAGCCTCAACAGGCACTTCCCCTGTGGGAATAAATCATCACTTTTAGTTTTTTAATCCAGGATTTGCATCCAGGTTTCCCATAGGTTGGAGGAAGAGGTTAAAATCACAAACAGAGAGTAGAAGTACAAAAGAAACAACAAATACAGACTTGTATGGGGGTCTGGCACAGGGGCCCCTGCCCGTCCCTGGGTGTGCCAGGAGCTGCCCATTCATACAGAATTCCTGCTGCCACAGGGGCAGAAGAGCACATTTCCCTCTTCCCCCAAAGAGGGACTGGACTCTAGAAAATCTTTTGAGAAGTCACTTGATTAATCTTGTGCTTCAGATCCCTATTTAGTAACATTTAGATTGCAAAAGCCCTCTGAGATCGAGTCCAACCGTTCCCCGTGGCACTGCCAAGGCCACCACTGACCCATGTCCCCAAGTGCCACATCCACAGGGCTTTCAAATCCTTCCAAGGATGGGGACTCCCCCCTGCCCTGGGAACAAGGGGGATCTCTTACACAAGATCTCTCAATTCCAAAATCAGTAGGACTATAAGGACAAAATGCAGGGCAGAGGCAGGGGTTGTGTGGGGAAGGCAGGACAAAATAAACAGGAGAAAAGACCAAATAAAGATACTGAAGAATAGATCCCAGAGAGCTGCAGATCCACGGAGTCAGTGGTGAGGCTAAGTAAGGTCAAGCACCAGATGCAGAGGTGCACCTGAGGCACCACAGAATCCCACCACGGTTTGGGCTGGAAGGGCCTTTAAAGCCCACCCAGTGCCACCCCCTGCCATGGGCAGGGACACCTTCCACTATCCCAGGTTGCTCCAAGCCCCATCCAACCCGGCCTTGGACACATCCAGGGATCCAGGGGCAGCCACAGCTGCTCTGGGCACCCTGTGCCAGCCAACATTTTGTCTCTCTAGAGCCCAGTTGAGCTACAAGGTTTCAGGTAGGAAAAGGTCCATTGATAACATCAAATCTCCTGCCCTGGACAGGAACCTCCCCTGATGATCTCTCCCAGCATCTCCTCTGCTCCAGCTGCTTCCCCTGAGAGCTGGGGATGGCTCCAGGCTCAGTTTCTCTCCCAGGGTGTGATCTCCCACACAATTACTGCAGGGGCTAAGCAGTTAGGCAGCCACACTGCACAAGAGCAGCTCCACATCACCCTCCCAGCAGCAGCTGGGGCTCCAAACACACAAATAAAGAGGAGAGAAGAAAGAGGGCAACTGCTCCAGGCTGGCTGCAGGGACAAGAACTGAGTGAATGCTCTTCTTGGTTTTTCCTTGCTGTAACACAAGAGAAAATGCTCACAGGATGATGAAGCTGCAAACCAGTTGTGTCAGAAGGCACAGAACCTTCCCCTTCCCCTCCCTGAGCTTTTGGGGCAGGTTGAACAGATCCCAGTCAGGAATGCTGGAGGTAAAATCAGGCAGGGGCTGTGTGGGAGCCTGGCTGTGTCCTCAGGTTCAGCTGCAGCTCTTCTTTCTTCTCCAAAGGCTAGGACTCTCCTATAGGATTTGGCTTCAAATCCATAGATTTGGGCCAATCCTAATCAACCCAAAGAGTCAGGGCTGCCAGAACAGGGACTGGAGTGAGCTGAAGCTTCTCAGCAGAGGGTGTGACAATGGGGTAGTGCAGGCAGCAAGGACATCAAAACTCAACCCCGAGTCCTTGAGGGCATCCTTTATCCTGATACTTAACAAGGAAACAGCCAAAGGACACTGGTAGGTGACAGTCCAAGCACTGCACAGGTCCTGGATACACCCAGGAGAGGGGAGAGAGCAAACAGGAGCAGCTTGGGGACACAGCCAGAGCCACCAGCAGCTCTTCCCACCAGTGACAGCTGCAGCACCTGTGTGGGTGTCACTGGAGTGTCACTGTCCCAGAGCTGCCACCACACAGTCCAGCAAGTCCCCCCAAATCCCAGCAGTGCCCAGCAGGTGAGGCAGCCTCCAGGGCAGGCAGACCTGTCACCACCTCCCTCTGAAGGGACCTTCCCAGCCTTCAGCTCGTGCCAGCGTTACAAGGCCCAATCCCTGTGGAAGGACACATCCCTTTTCCAGCCTCCAGGGAGTGCAAGATCAGCAGCTGGAAAGGCTGGCCCAGGGAGGGTATCCCAGTGCTGCCAGGGGCTCCTGGCGCTTCACTGGGACCGAGAACCCTCCCTGGGAGGGCAGGTGGCCAGGCACTGCCCATCCCCATGGCAGGATTTGGCGCTGAAGGCAGGAAGCTGGAGAACCATGGAGAGCCTGGAAACGAGTGCCAGTGCCAGCACCTGGTACAGCAGCACCAGGGAATGCTGCTGCCTCCAAGCCTGGCATTCCCCCAGGGCTTGAAATAACACCCACCTTTCATTCTTTTGCTTTTCTTGGCCAAATAGGGTGCAAAGATGCACCCGGCTGCCCAACAGCCCCCCAGGGCAGCCTGGGCTGACAGAGCCAAGAGGCTGTCCTGGCCCAGCAGGACCCTTTGGACCTCTGGGGACCATTTCCCTGCTGGCAGGGCTGCCCTGGGAGTGTTTCTTGAGGCAGGTGTGTGTGAGCACCCCCCTCCTGCACCCCTCCCTGGGGCACACAGGTACCCAGAACTGCTGTTCTCAGCGCTGGCAGCGCCAGCCCAGGGAGGAGGCTCTGTTAAGCAATGCAAAAAAATACTTTATTTACCAACACCACATTAAAATACTACAAAGACTGTCCCATCCTGCCTCAGCTCATGGCTCAGGATCCTGGAGGAGGCTTGTAGAGCTCACGCAGCAGCACCAGCTTCGTGGCCAGCAGGACCTCACGGTGGCCAAGGTGGCTCCTCCTGCCACAGCGGGACAGCCGGGAGGCCTCCAGGGCCACATCCCCGAGGAGCTGGGGACTGCCCAGCCAGGCCAGCACGGAAGCCACCAGGCAGGAATCCCCAGTGGAACACGTCTGTGGGGAGAGCAACCAACAGCATCAGCACAGCTGGCACTGCCCAGCCCCAGCCACCACAGCTTCAGTTTGGGATCGTGGAATCAATCAGGTTGCAAAAGCCCATAAAGATCAAATCCAACCATTCCCCAGCACTGCTAAGGCCTCCATTAACCCACCGCATCCACGCATCCTTTAAACCCCCCCAGGGATGGTGACACCACTGCCCTGGGCAGCCCCGCTCAGCCTCCAGCCTGGGATGCGCTGATGAGCAGGCGGAGCTCGGGAAGCAGGAGGCTGCAGCCCAGCTCAGCCGGGACTTACCCGGTTCAGGAGCTTGTAGATGTGGGCGGAATAAGCCACTTTCTTCTTCTGCCTATGGAGACGGAGGCGGCGGAGGCTCTGCCAGGCACATCCATCTGCTGCCTTCGGCCTCGGGGGCTCAGGGAGGGTGGGGGGTCCTGGCTCCATCGCTGCTGCCCACACTCAGTGCTGGGGTCACACACCCTTCCCGTGGCTACAAAACCTCTGCCGAGGGAGAGCCAAGCAGGGGCTGAACACACTGCTGCCTTCACCCCCCACTACCACCTCACCCTGCCCTTCCCGGAGCACTAATTAGCATCAGGCAAATTAGGCACTTAACAATAACACCAAAGCCACCCAGCACACTGCACAAACAGGGCCAGAAGACACCACCTCCACAAAGCTAAACACACCAGAGAAGCAAAGCACAAATCGGGCATTTTTTTTCCCTCCCATCTCACCTTTGAGAGCTCCTCCAGTCTCGTCCTCCCCCAGGTGCAGGGAGGAAGCCGGGATCTGCTGCCTATAACCAGGGGGGATCATTGCTTTCAGCTGGGAGGGGAGGGGGCCCACCCAGCTGCGGGGATGGGGATGGAGATGGAGACAAGGATGGCGACAAGGACAGGGATGGCCACACCACCTCACACTTGCACCCTGTCTCCTACATTCAAACCAGCCATTTTTGCCNTGGGGGGCTCCCCTGGGTGCAGGAAACACCCCAGGAAGGAGTGTATCCTCCGGGGAGTGGGCGGGGGGGGGATGACACAGCACCCCCTGCAGCCCCTCATCCTGGGGGTCTTCTCAGGTGGAGAATGTGGGCCCTTAGCACCCTGTGCTGTGGTGAGGGGGTCTCTCCCCAGGTGCAGGATGTGACCCTTTCACACGCTGTGTTGGAGAGGGGACTCTCCTGGGTCCAGGACACACCCCATGAAGGAAAGACTCCCCTCTGAATCACATCCTCCCCTGCCCGGAGCACCCTGCAGCCCCCCACCCTGGGGTCTCCCCGTCTGCAGAGCAATGTAAGCAGCCCAAGGCTGGTTCTGGGGTGCCCGGGTGTTGCAGGGGGACTTCTTGTGCGGTTTATTCTGCAGTAATTTGTGAGGGTTCTGGGGTTTCAGTAAACGCCGGAGTGAGCAGGGTCTGCGGGGGCACCCAGGGGGTGGGAGCAGGACTGACCCTGCCGGGTGGGGTCACGGGGTGGGGTTTCCTTTGGGTGCAGGATCTGCTTTCTCCCCCCTGTCCTGGCGGGGGTCTCAGTGCAGAACCCTGTTCTGTGGTGTTTGTGGCATTGGGGTGCAGCAAAAGGGGGTCAGTGTGCTCCGGATGGGGCCCCATCCTCAGGGGGATGAGTTTTGAGGGGGGGATCCCTCAGGTGCAGCCCCCCACCCAACAGGGTGTTTTTGGGGGGTCCCTGGGGTGGAGCATCTTTTCCTGTGGGATATGGGGTGGGGTTGGGTGTCCCTGCAGGACAGGAGTGGAGTGGGGGATCCTGGGATGCAGGATCTGTCCCGGAGGGAGGGGACAGGAGAAGGTGTCCCCCGAGTGCAGGATCCAGCCCTGCTCTGGGATGGAGATTCCATAGGGTGCAGGATGTGGCCCTGCAGCACGTCCCAGTGCAGGGTCTGCCCCTGAGGTGGAGAGAGCGAGCCTCTCCAGATGAAGAATGCAACCCCTTAGCACCCTGTGCTGGGTGGGTGGGGGGCTCCCCTGGGTGCAGGATACACCCCAGGAAGAAGTCTCCCCTTCTGAAGGACACCTCCATCCTGCAGCCCCCTGCAGCCCCTCATCCTGGGGGTCTCCCACGTGCAGAATGTGACCCATTAGCACCCTGCATTTGGGGCTGTGGGGGGCTCCCCTGGGTGCAGGAAACACCCCAGGAAGGAGTGTATCCTCCGGGGAGTGGGCGGGGGGGGGATGACACAGCACCCCCTGCAGCCCCTCATCCTGGGGGTCTTCTCAGGTGGAGAATGTGGGCCCTTAGCACCCTGTGCTGTGGTGAGGGGGTCTCTCCCCAGGTGCAGGATGTGACCCTTTCACACGCTGTGTTGGAGAGGGGACTCTCCTGGGTCCAGGACACACCCCATGAAGGAA
>VZTI01002863.1:266531-282843 GCA_013397865.1 Struthidea cinerea | reverse complement strand
GGCGGGAGCCGATCCTGATCCCGGTTCTATCCCTATCCCTATCCCGGTCCTATCCCGATCCCGATCCCGATCCCGATCCCGATCCCAGCCCGGCCCTCATCCCGGTCTCGGCCGTCCCAGTGGCCATGGCGGAGCAGGAGAGTTTGGAGTTCGGCAAAGCCGACTTCGTGCTGATGGACGCCGTCACCATGCCCGAGTTCATGGCGAACCTCCGGCTGCGGTGAGTGAGGGGCGGGCGGCGCGGCCCCCCTGCCCCGGGGCTCGGCGGGTCTTCCCCTCACACACAGCCCGGCTGGCATGGAGTGCGAGGGGGTGAGGGAACCGAAACCCCCTCCCTGAGCCTCCCCCGCCTCTGCCGCTCCCTGACTGAGCAAAGCCGCACAAAAGTGTGGATTTTGCTGTGAAATGGAAGAGCCGGGTGAGGATGAGGGCGGTCAGGGTGCACCAAGCCCTGGGGGCTGCGGGGGCTCTCAGTCCCCCGTCTGGAACACCTCCCTCCGGTCTTACCTGCCTCAGTGCCCACCTCCCTCATGGGATCATGGAATGGTTTAGGAACGAAGAGACCTTACAGGCTTTACTTTTAAACAGTACGTTGTTGATCTTACTCTATATCACAGAAACACAGGGTGGTTTGGGTTGGGAAGGGACCTTAAAGCCCACCCAGTGCCACCCCCTGCCACGGGCAGGGACACCTTCCACTGTCCCAGGGTGCTCCAAGCCCTGTCCAGCCTGGCCTTGGACACTGCCAGGGCTGGGCTGCTGTGGGCAGCCTGTCCCACTCCCCTCTCCCAGGTTTCTCGTCTATGCTGACATTCTGCAAAGTTGCTAGGGGAGAAAAAAGAGCAATAAAAGTCACCAAGTCCAAGGTTGCTCCATCCCATGGGGGTATTGCAGCTGCTCGCTGCTGTGGACTTGCTGTGTTAACATTTCGTGATCTTTATGGTTTTATTTCCCTTGTAGACGTGGAGGGTGCTGGGAACATCCACATTTTCCTGCCTGTTCCCTCTCAAGCACAGCTAAATCCTGGGCAGCACTGATCGAGGTTGGCCAGGGGACCCTAAGTCTGCGGCTGCTTTTCACTTTCCATTATAAAACATTCATGGGAGCTCCTCCTGATAAACTCTTATGCCCCTGCTTGTGCAAGGATTTGATAATTGCCAAAGGGAAGCCTTTGGGATAAAAATGTGACTTACTGGCTGTGTCCCACCCCCATTCTGTTCAGGCTTTCCTGCCTCTTCCTCTCCTGCCACTTGTGTTCTGGTGAGTGTTGGCATCAGTCACTTGTCAGGCCCCTGGATGCACCTGAGAGTGGCTCTGGCAATAGATGGGAGGTGGGCTAGGCTCCCTTAGTAGGCTTGAAACTATTGAGGAAGGAGAAAATTAAGCTTTTTCAGACAATTGTGATGCCTCCTCTGGATGGAATCTGTAGATTTTGAGGTCTGGCTGCTTCAGCCACTGAGTGCTTGGGAATTTTTGTGCTACACAGCTACAGGTGTGCCCTGAGGTGCTGCAGGGTTAGGGCTCAGATCCTGTGGGGTGTAATAACAACCAGCATACTTCATGCTCTTTTCCTTTTATATTTTGCATTTCTGTTTGGGCAGACAGCGCATTTGTGTTTGAATATAAGAAAGTCATAATGAGAACAGTTGAGCTTTGAACATGATGTCAGAATGAAATGAATTTTGCAGTGGCTCTAAAAGTTTAAATTTGTTTCTCATTTGTACGCTCCATGACATTGTAATTGCATTAGAAAGGGCTTGCACGCTGTATCTTTGTAATTAGCAGGAAACTTAGTGTCACAGTTTGTTCTTGGGGTTTTATTCTTTGGTTAATGTGTACTAGAGATCTAAATGAAGTATTGGAAATGGATTGATAGCTTAAAAATCAACGTGGCACTTTGGTTGCCTTTAGGAATCCATTGAGAGGTGCCTTGCAGAGACAGACTTTGCTGGTTTGGTATGAAAGGATGAGAAGAACAAGGCAGCAGTCCCAGATCCTTACAATAAATGTGCAACTTCATTTATTTTTTTATCTGTGCTCTTGCTGATGATGCCCGAGGGTGGTGTCAGGACATCCCTGCTGTGTCTGATACACCTTGGAGGCCCTGTTTAACTGCAGTGCCTTGGTCACTGGCACTCAAACTTACCCAAAGCCAGGTTTATCCTCTGACAATGGTTCAGATTTGAGTTCTTCTCACCCGACCATGAGCTCCGCCTGAGCTTCAAGGTCATCTGGTGTCTGTGCTGTGGGCAGAACAAGCTTTTGTCAGAAGCTAACTGATGCTGTTAATTTTTCTAACCTTGCTGCTGTCATCCCCTGCCTCTAGGCCTGTCTGCACTGGGACATTTGGGAAAACTGATGTGAATTTCCCAAAAGTGTGGCCTTTCAGTAAAGTTGCTGAGCTCTGCCAAGTGTTGGGCGCTGTGTGGTGGCCCTGGGCTGCCGCCCTGGCCCCGCTGCTGGTGTTCTGCAACACTCAGGCAACACCTGCTGCTCACGTTTTACTGCTCTGGAGAGGGCAGTTGACTCTCGGTGCTGACACGTAGGAAACTGTGTGAGACCCAGCTCACAACCTGTTCAAGGGTTGGTTACGTCCCTTGTGGAGATGGCAGAGTCCCCTTTGTGCTGAGCAGAGGGAAGGAGTTGCTGCTCCTCCGTCACTGAGTTCCTGTGGTGGGTTTGTTCAGTTTACACTTGGATGGGCTCCACCCATTCCATAAATCCAGCTTTCTGCCAGAGCTATTTTTGTTCGGGGTCACTGGCTGACCCAAGACGGGCTGTGCTGGATTTAGTTCCCAAGTGAGCCCAGATGTGGGTGGAATTGAAATCATACCAGTTTCGGTGCATGCAAGGATATTTCCCCAAGGATGTCTCTAGTGGGAAAAAGAGGAACGGTGAAGCTGCACTTTTCATTAGTGTAGTACTTGAATTTAGTGGTGTTGACATGGGCTGGATGAGTGTGCCTGGGTGGGTGGGTGGATGCAATGTGAATTTACTGCCTCATGTCCCAGCCCCTGCGCTCATGCCCAGTTATTTGTAGGTTTGAGTGGTGATTCAGCAGGGATATCATGGTGTCAGTATCTTTTCATGGCTGTGTCTTACAGTTACTTAATGAATGTTTCATTGGACGCTCAGCAGTCACTGCGTGTTACACTTTATTGTAAATAAAAGTCATCCTGTCCTTGAATTCCTTGGTCCTGAGCGTTCTTCATCCCAGGGTCTGGTTGTGATTCTTAGTCATCAGAATAATATTAAAAAAAGAAAAGCAGGACTATGGGAACAGCCTGTGCGGACTCAGTAACTTTGTTTCTTTATAGTAATCTCCAAAACTGTAACAGACAATTGTTTCTGGAACGCTCATAAATCAGAATTACTAAAACAGCCATATTTGAGTGGTTTGTGTGTCAGCAATTGCCCATCATCCCTTCAGTGAGTCCTGCTCATCTCTGCACTGCTGCAGGAGTAATTGGCAATTCCAGTCACAGGACATCAGATTAATTGAAAGGCTCCTTAAAACAGGGAATCTCTTTGTGTCCAGCAGCTCTCAGGTCCTGCCACTGGCAGGCAGGTATTTATCTATAGACAAGTGTTACCTGCTGTAAGTGATGGGAGAACACTCTGGACTTGATAAAACTCTTTATTTCACTGGTTTGGCTATTCCACAGCAGGTGGAGTGAGATGGTGCTTATGGAAAGGGAGTGTTGGTCTGGCCAGAGCTGCTCAGCTTTTGCAGAAATTGTGGTGTAGACGAAACTGTTGAGTAAGAGAAGTAGGAAACTGCATCACCTCATTTTTTTCATGCCGTAGTGAAAATTTCAAGTAGTAAAAGTTACCATTTTTAATTTACTTCCTCATAAGGAAGAGGACAAAAAGCTTATTTTTCACAAGTATGAAATATTCTGGTTTATCAAGTGATTTCTTGTATTACACTGCAAAGACCACTCACTGTTCTGTACAACTTGAATTTGTCTTGACAAACAGATGAAACCTCAGAGCATTAAAAATGGGATCTGTGGAATGCAAAGAGGGAGCTGGAGTTCTTGAATTATCTGTTGTGCAGCCTTAGTGATGCCTTTGGGAGTCACTTCAGAGCAGTTACTCCTCACAGGGTCTCAGGTGTGTTCCAGGACAGTCAGATGTGACCCGTCTGCTTTGTGCCAGGCAGTAGGATCATGTGGGGGCCCAACTGTGGGCAAACCCAGCACCCCTGAACTGCTGGGAGTGGGAAACCACATGGAAATGCAGGGAAAAGCAGACGATTACACAGGTCAGCATCAGGGCAGCGTTTGGGGTAGTCTGATGTGAGCTGTGTGCTCGTGGTGTTTGTGTTCCCACATCTGCATCGTGAGCAGCTGCTACCTGACTCATCCTCTACTGATTTCTAGTCAGTTGCTCATTCTTCATAAGCATTGTGCGAATCCCCCCTGGGAACACAATAGATCTGTGTCACCTTTATTAAAGAATTCAAGGATGTGTGGAAGGAAAACAGTGAGAGCACCTGGTGATGTGTAATGATTGTAAAATGAATTTGGGTTATTTTCATCTTCTTTTAACTACATCCAGCATGAAACCCACTGTGGAAGGCTGTACTTGCTGCTCGGATGGTTCCTGGTCATCCTGAGCCTGAGGATGTGGTGCAAAGAACTGTGGGTTAATAGTCCTTGCAGTTGTCTCCCTGTACACACAGTGACTTCTGGCCTCCTAAAGCAGCATTTCATAAAATCACAGTTCTGTGTTCGCTTAAAAACACGCAAAAGTGGTTTTTCTACTGTTTCTCAACTATCTCACAAACCCCAGCATTTTCAGATTAAGGCAGCAGTTCTAGATCTGTATTTATTGCAGGTACCTTTGAAACATAGATAATATTTGCTACGATTATTAATATTTTTGGCATCAAGAATCTACACTGAAAATCTGGTTCTCCTGAGAATGTGCTGAAAGTATTTGGTGCTAGGGAAGTGTTTGCTGTGCAGGCAGGGCTGAGGTGTGGGCTGGAGTCCTAGAAAAAGGTTGAAGCAAACTGAAACGGGGAATTGGGCTTTAAATGCTGCAGAGGGATGTCTCAAAGGGATTTTCTTGAGGTAGTTTTGTGCGGGTTGTACCTCTGTCAAAAAAACCCCGTTGTTTTTCTGGATGATGTGGCGAGTTGAGGCCATACTTTAGAATCATAAAATCACAGAATAGTTTGGGTTGGAAGGGACCCTAAAGTTCATCCAGTTCCACCCCCATGTCCCTTCCCTGGGAGCAGGTTGCTCCAAGCCCCTGGCCTTGGACACTTCCAGGGAAGAGCTTTAAGTTCTGAAAGGCCGAATTCCTGTTCTGTCGTTTAGTGTCCCCATTTAGTGTCTGCAGACTGGGTTGTTTTCCTTTCCTTTTTCAGGTCTGGAAAAGCAAGCACAAGCTCTGGGGATGAGCAAATGCTTTAATTTGTCCCCGTCTTCAGGAAATCGGTGTCCCTATAATCCATTAGGAACAATTCTTAGCAGGGACCTGGGTCCCATTTGATTCTTGCTCTGTACCACACCCTTTCTGCTCTTCCCTTGATGAACCACAGTTGCAGTTTTAGAGTGAAGGGTGCTGTCTGTATTACATTGATATTTTTACACTTATCTTTTGAGCACCTTAAACATTTATATTTGGGGTTGAAGTTGCGGTGGGAGAGGTTTGGCTTCCCATGAGGTAATAAACTGTATTTAATCCCAGCAGAGGAAATATTATGTGAATGCTTGGTTTCATTTGTGCTTTTGCTAATGAAATATTCATGCTTCATAAACAAGCTTTTCATGCCTTTAAGCCATTTTAATTTCCTCATTCTAAATAGTTATGAATATTTGAATTGTTCATGTGGTGTTGGATTAAAGAGCTGCTGGGAAGAGGCTGCTATCTCCCTGGAAAGGGGCACCTGCCTCTGGGTGCTGCAGGACACTCCTTGCTCTGCTCAGGCCAGCAGCAGTTGAGTCTCATCAGCCCTTCTTGGCTTCCTCAGCCTGCAGAAGCTGTCTCGTGTCACAGTTTGGAATGAATGGAATGAAAATTCCCCTTAGTCCGTCAAAATTTGACTTACGAGCTTGGCCAGGGGCCAGCCTGATCTTCAGAGATGGAAAAGGCCATCAATCTCACTTAAAAAGCAAATCCCAACCAGACGAGTAGCAAAGGGAGGATCCAGGCCAGCTTCCTGACTCCACAGGGACTGTTCAGCCCATGGACACCAGGAGCTGCTGCAGGTGTGCTCTGGGATTCCTGACTGGAATTCCCATGAACCAGGCTTCGAATGAGGTGATGTCCAGCCTGGAGTTTGTTTTGCCTCCACATGTGCTGAGTTTATCTGGTTTCATTGGACCTTCCTTAGCACATCTGCCCTCCCTGCCTGATGAAAGCCTCCTTAGAGGGAAGTTTTACAGGAGTCTTTTTATAGCTGCTGGGTGGAGGAGTGTTTAATAATTTTAGCACCTGGGTGTTGATAATATACGAGCTCAGATTTATGAATGAGATCAGTCTTTCAGGGTGCCTTGTACTTGTAAACTCTGAGGCTGCTGATGCCGTGCCCCAGACCTGCTGGTTCTGCCTCCAGCTGCCTCTGGTCCTTGTCAGAGCACAGGTAACAACATTTAATTGTGGGTAGGTAGCAGCAAGTTGGGGAGGGACATCCATGGCACGTGGCATCAGGTGTGAAACAAAAACCTGACAGAATCAGTGAAGTAATCAGAACTACAGGGAATTGACTCAATAGGAAATGCCCCTTCTAGCATTTTTTAAAGTGTTTTTTCCTGCTGTTTACACAAAGTAGATCTACAAAAATCAGCTGGTAATTTAGGAATTCCTCAGCAGCCTTTTGGCTTGCATCCTTACTCTGCAGTTATTTCGTAGATTCTGATGAAGTGCTGTGGCTCCTGAAGCTCCTCGGAGTTGCAGTGCATCTCTTTGGGATGCTGTCAAGTGGAATCCTGTTCTGGTTTTTGATTCCCACATGTTTGAGGTGGCTTGTGTAACCTGCATCATCTTAACTGAAGTAATTTATCATCACCTGCCTGGGTTTCACCAGCTGAAGGTTGACTCTAAGATCTGCTAAACTCTTACAGTAAATATTAGCTAATACTTCCAGTGAGTCTCGTGGCCTCCTTTAGTGAAGAGTCCTTTGCATTGACTTCTGTTCAAAAATCTGCCTCTCCAGGTGGCTTTACTGATCTAACACTCACCGAGCCCTTGCATTTCTTTGACTCTTTGCATTTCTTCTGGCTGAGCAGGCTTTGACACTACCTGAACTAAGTGATACTTACTCGAATTCCTTTAAAGATGCAGATCTCATGAGGTGTTTGGAGTTACATCATCTCTCTCTGCATCATGATTGCATCTTTTTATGGAATGAAGGAATTCTGAGAGGGGGAGAAGAAAATAGATGTCTGCACACAGTTTTGCCTGTAAGTGTGAAATAGGGGAGCTGTGTGTCCCCTGGTGGCAAATGCTCATTTCCAATTGTCTGAAGCAAAAATACAACTTGTAAAGAAGATTTCTGTTCCTTTAAGGGCTTTTTTGGTGAGATCTCAGCTGCCGATGCTGCTGTCATGTGCTGATGTTCCTGTATTAGGCAAGGAGGAAAAGTGTTCAGTTGTGATGTTTTCAAGTGCTGAAAGAACAGCCTGGCTGTGAGGCTGTTCTGTCTTTGGGAGTGAAAAAGGGCCAGTAGATAGACTTAACTTGTTTGAAAATACTTCTTTTTTCTTCAAATCTAAGCCATTAAACTGCTCCCGAGATACCTCTGTCTTTGGCTAGGAATGAAGTTTTTCTGGTATCTGATTTAGTTGTTCTTTGTGGCAGCAACACCCCAAGTGGTTCCTTTGGGTGGTGGTTTAGATGGACAACAGATAGTGTCCTGTGAGGGCTCAGCTGAGGTAGGAGGAGGGGATATCTTGGAAAGACCTTTTGAATAAAGTAGTTCTTCACGATAAGCCAGAGGACCCAGCCCTGTCATCACTGATGGTCTTGCAGTGCTCAGCTTCTCAGGCTCAGCAGCAGAACTGTGAACTGGGACATGACAACCCTGCTCTTGCTCTAACTCTTGGTGGTATTTTCCATTCTGCCCCCAATAATTTCTGAGCATTTTTCTGTGCAGACTTTAAATTTTCTCCTTGAACAGTGCTAGAATATTTGTTCATCGGTTCTCTCCTGTTCTGCTGAAGCGTTTTGCAGCCCACATTTCCTGGCTGCTGGGATGCTGCAGACCTTCCCTTCTGGGTTTAAAAGTTGGCAGTGACCTGCCCTGTGGCTGCCACTTGCCCAGTGTGACCTGCCAGTCTTGAGATGTGTGACACTTCAGAGAACAGTTTGTGTGTGACTGTTGGGCTGGTCTGATCTAGAGCTTTATTTCCAGGAAAATGTACCATTGGGTGAAAATACGGCATTAAACCAGTTCCATGTCCTTGGGCAGCCACTTACCTGCCACGGTGTCATTCCTCATCCTTGGACGTTCCTTGCTCTACACCGGGGTGTCAAGCATTGACTCCCATGGTCCTTCCAAGAAGTGTTGTCCCACCTGACCTTCCTTTCTTCTCCTGCTGACTTCCCATATTTCTGCAATTGCAGTACCCTCCTGGTCATCCTTGGTGACTCCTCTCTCCTCTTTCAGTACCTTCCGTGTGCAGCTGGACACCTCTGCCCAGATTTCCCCCTTGCTGTTGATGTCCCTTCACCTCTCCCAGTGTTCTCTCTGCTCTTGGGCTGGTTTTCCCAACCTTGCCCAGTCTGTCAGCTGGAATTCCCTGGGTCTGGAGTGAGTGAGCTCCTCTGGACAGCAGTTCACTTGTTCCGCGTGCACTGTTGGACTCGGTCCTTTCTAGGCCTTTGCATCCCAAGTCAGGTGTTGTTATTCCCCTGTGGCATGCCAGGCCCAAGCCTGAGCCATACACAGAGCCCAGTCTTGCCCAGAGTCACCTCACACTGATTTTTGTGCTCATTCCTTCCCCTGTGCCTTGACAAACCCCCTTTCCCACAGAGCTTGTTCAGAGTTATCTACAAAGATTGCTTTTGCTCTCAGTTCTATCTCCTTCACCCATCTCCTTGCCTCCCTCCTGTTCTACCTCAGAACACAGCTTATCTCCTCCCCGTGTTTATCAGTTTCTCCCGCAGGACTGATCTGTACCATGTCTGTCAGAGAACTTTCTGACCAGCATTTCTGTGCTTTTCCCTCAGTTGCTCCTTTTGGCATACAAGAAACACCATATAACTTTGAGCAAAGACACTGCCTCATCCTTCCATGTGTAATTTATGGAGCCCACACAAAGTGTGCCATGGTAGGAGGTTTGGAGTGCTGCAGTCACTGATTATCATGTTCATCTGCTCAAGTTGTTTCCTGGCTCCACGCTGGATCCCAGCCCGTTGGAGTTCATGTTCTCTTGGGTCTGGACAGAGCCTGCCCCGATGTTATCCTGCCTGAGGTTGTTCAGGTAGAAAATTATCTGATTGAAGTATCTTGATATGTCCCTGTTTAAGGTTGATGTAACTTAATTTGGGAAGCCTGAAGGCTCATTACAATTTCCTGGGAAATGAAAACTGGAGATTTGTGGCAGGACTCTGCAATATGTGGGGTGTGATGTGCTGCTGGGGCTGGATGTGCTGTTTGGGGTGGTGCATTTAATTCCACCTCCAAACACACTGTTTATGTTGGGATTTATGCCCTTGTCCCTGCATCATTATTCGCATCAAGCCAACTCAAGCCATGAGTTCACTGGAAGTTCTGACAGCCTTGGAACAAATCTCTTTGTTCTGGGACCCCTAACAAGAAGGTTTTCAGTCCCATTCTGATGGAGAGCAGGTGTGTATGGCTACTCTTCAAATGAATTATGCTTTGAGGCACCAGCTGAAACTTTCAGGAAAGATTCCCTTTCAATATCTGCCCCCCATTACAGCGTCAGTGCCTTCATCATTGCCCTGGGGTTTTTTTATGGTGCCCAGGACAAAATTCCTAGTAGGGGAACTAAAGGGAAGTCCAGCACTTCACTGCGTCGTCCTGCCCAGGGAGTCCAACAGATGGGCAGGAATGAGAACCCATCTTTTAACAGCTACAGGATGGCAGCAAAGGCTGTCTCACCATGAATAGCAAAGAAAAATAAACTGAAACAAAAAATTCCCTTTCCCACTGTAGGAACAGCATGCCTTTCTTTGGGGAGAGCTCCTCCATGGCATTTGGAGGGGTAAAAACCGTGGTGGCTGTGAAAGCCTTCACACCACGGCCATCAAGGGCACAATGAAGCTTTCATTCTCCACATCACATCGCTGAGATGTTTACACTAAAACTTTTGCTGTTATTCAGATTGCTATGCTGCAGCTAAATAGGTTATTTTGTTTACAAGAATGAATGATAAAGTAAATTTCACCTTCAAAGGAAAACTCCAGCTATGGTTCTTTGAAGGCCTCCCCTCCCCTGCACTGTTTATAAAGCAACTGGATATGGAGTTTATAAACTTCCAAGGCTGGAAACAGTGCCTTCCACTCCTCCTTAATACCAGCTTCTTTGTGCGTTGTTGCTTCTTGATCCCAGGCGTAAAGACCAGGGGAGTGAATGAAAACAGGCTCAAAGAGCTGTGAATACCATTTAGGCCCCCAGAAAAATCCCAGAACACCAAACCTGGAGCAGCAGAGTTTTCCAGTGAACTTACTTAGAAAAATTGTTGCCCCTGCACCCTGCAGAGAATGTCCTCTCTTGTTTGCTTCTCAGACTATCGGAAGGACACCGTGCTGCTTTTCCTTGTGCTTGCAGGGACAGAAGAACCCCCGTATTCTTTTAAAGCTGGATGTAAACACCTCCTTGGAACAGTAGCTGTTAAACTTTGTTGAAAAGTGCTTAGCAATGACAAAAAAATGTTATTTCCGAAAGGATCTCTGTAGCACTGAGGAGGTTTTTTTGCAAATGAAAGTCCAAATTTACCACAAAAATGTCCCTGTAACCTCTTATAATTCAAAACATATTCCTTGCTTTTCAAAAGCACAGGCAAATTACCAGGCAGCCTTTCTAAAATAAGCCCGAGGTTGGATGTTTGACTTTGCGGACAGGGCTGCTTGATAATCAACGTTTCCTTTTTGAGTTTGCCTGTGTCGCAGTCAGAAAGGGACTCTGCTTTGTGTGGTTTCCTACCTGTTCCAGGTGAGGAGAACACGAACAACGCCTGTGCTGCAGCACTGGGATGGAAGCAGGAGTATCCCTTTCCCTTCTTTTCTTGATAAATGTGGCATTTGTGTCTCCAGCAAAACAAACAGTGGAAATCTTGTCTTTGTTCTTGTTTTTTGGGCCATGCTGCATCCTGGCTTTCAAGGATGCAGACATTCCTGAGCTAGACATCTCCAGTGTCTGGCAGCTGGTTCTCTGACTCCGTGTTAGTTACGGAACTTAAACCCATCTGAGGAAACGCCAGGGAAAAGCAGATCCGTGTGAAGTGTAAAACCTTTAAACCTGGTATGAAATTCTTAAGAGCTGGGCTTGGTAGGAAACTGAAGGAAAGCTGAACAATTTTGAAATTATTGGGAATATTTGGCTTCATTTTTCCAATCAGTCGATAGAAAACATGTTTTCTATTAAGGACTTACATTTTTGGAGACTTAAGGGGGGGGCTGCTTATTGTCAAAACGGGTCTTGTTTTTCACCAAGTATCTTGGCTGTGTGGTTTGACTTTTGGTGCTGTCCCTGCGTCCCTGCAGGCAGTGAGGGGGAGCTGGTGCCAGGCTGGCACATGGAATGCTGGAATCATGGGTGCTGTGGGGTTTGGATACTGAGTGCCCGTGCCCTGAGGAGCAGTGCCAGGCTCCAGCTGGCTGGCAGAAATGGGAAAGCCAGGGAAGAGTGATGGGGGACACCCATCTCCTAAAAGATGCCACGTGTATCATCCCCTGCCATGCAGGAAACGAGCAGCAACATAAATCTCAAGCTTTCATAAACCTAAAGAAGGCCTGATTGTTTCTGTCCTGCTTTTCCTCTGGGTTTCTGGATCTTGGATGCTCTCACGGAGGAGCCAAGGTGGCACCTGCTGCTCGCTGGATGAGCTGTTGGAGCACAAAGATCTTCACTGTTCCCAGGGCTGCTCTGAGGGGATAATGTGAGTTTGGGGCTCTGCTCTCATGCCATAGGCTGTGATTAACTTCAGGGCCAGCCCAGATGTGTTGCTGCTGAATTTAGGGAGAAAACTCGTGTCAATCTTGGTCTTCTCCCAGGAGTTCTGCCTATAACTGATTGGTAACTGGCTGCTCAGCTGCTTTGCTGAGAGCCTGTTTATTAATGTTAGCGAGCAGACCCAGTGCAGATGGACAGATCACTTGTTTTAGTGGACAAACAAAAATGTGTTGTGTTGCAAACTTTATAGCTGAATCATGGAAACTGTAGAATTGGGTCATAATATTTCAAAATGTTAAACTCCATCTGATACATTTTAACCTTCTGCCTTTCCCATATTGTCCTTGTACCTAGGAAAAAAGAACAGAAGTTAAAAACAGTAAACGTGGTGAATTTTGAAGACATTCTGTGGCCCCTTGACCAAATGAAAGGAATCATTTGCTAGGGTTACATTTATTAATGTGCACTTAAACCACAATAAATCACAGGAGGGATAAATTAACAGGTTCTTACAAAAAAGCCTGGCTTGGTCAGTGTCAGGTTTATGTTGTACGAGAGATGAGGGAAGCTCAAACAGTTCAGTAGTCGGATCAGTATTTGTTGGGGGTTTTTTAATCAAGACACTTTTGCTGCCTTTTTGAAGGCTCTTCTTTACCTGTACCTGGTTATGTGACATAAATCTTGTGCTGGCAGTAATTCCCACGCCACCTTCCCATCCTTTGTGCAGTGCCAAAGGATGTCTCACCTCAAGTGCCAAATTCTCTCATGTCTTGATGAGCCGGGTAAGCCCCACAATCAATCTGGGAAAGCTTTCAGGGGAAAATAGCCCCACCCCCTCCCTTTCATATGTAGATGTACTGGCTTGCCTTGTTTAAGACAAACGAGCAGCCTGTGTTTATCCTAATGAGGTACTTGATGTGGAAACTGATAGCACTAATGGCCAGATCCCAAATAATTTGCTGTGTAGGAAAATTGCCCAATTGTGCCCACCCATCTGGTCATCCCTGGGTGTCACACGGAGAGTGAGAGCCTTTGATTCATTCCCTGAGTAATGCAGTGCAATGGATATTTTGCAAACTAAAAGTTTCTATCACTGAAGACAGAGATTTCTTTGTGTTTTGACCTGGGTTTTGATACTCTTTGTACCCTCCAGTGCTATGAGTGCCAAATAGTCCCTTTTTTCATCATGGGGAGAAAGTAACTTGAAAAAACATCCTATCCCATATCGGCTACAAGCCATCCATTTATCTATGAGGACAGGGGAGGAGCAGTGTGAGGGAGCAGCACTGATTTTGTTCTGCTCTCTGATGGGTAAACCTTTCAGATACTCTGTGGTTGTTTCCAACTTCACAGTGATGAAAGCTAAAAACCTCTTTATAAGGGTGAGGATGGTTGTATTCTTTTTACTCTAAGAGGGTGTATTTTAAGAAAAAACAACAGTTATCATGATACACATGGAATAAATCACAAGTGGTGAAATTTATTTCTCAGACTTGTTCTTCCCTCCCTGCTCAATGCTGCTGCTACCATCCCCTTGTGTTTTCTGGGACTAACTTCTCCTGCTGTGGAGTTTTCACACCAAGGATTTTGACTTTGAAATTGCATCTTTCACTCAGAGGGGAAAAGTGGAGTAGTTTTCAGTCTCACAGAAATTTTGAATGAACACAGAGAAAGTAATGGCAGCAGATGGATTTTTATGGAGTGGAGAATGTCAGAATTGCCTTTCACAGGAACTGTATTGTCACACAAGAACTGAGGGGTTTCAGGAGGGATGTCCCTGCCCTTAGGTGCTTTCAGGTGCTGGTGTTGATGCCTGGGAACTGATTTGGCTGGAAAAAGGATCTTTTGCTTCTTTGCTCAGGATCCCCAGTGGCTTCCAGGGTGGGAACTGGTAGCACAAGGTGATGCTGGGGTCCTGCTGGCTCGGGGTGCCAGACCTTCCTCAGCATTCCGTTCCCACTGGCCCCCTCCCTTCTCCTACCTGTCCTATTAGAGATCTTAGAGAAGGTCTCAGTGGAAACCCTCTTTTCTGAGCTTTTTTATCATAGAATGTTAAGGGGTTGGAAGGGATAATTCGGTCCCATGATGGGCAGGGACACCTCCCACTAGACCAGGTTGCTCAAGGCCTCATCCAGCCTGGCCTTGAATATTTGCAGAGTTGGGTCATCCACAGCCTCCCTGGGCAACCTGTTCCAGTGTCTCACTATCCTCACAACAAAAAATTTCTTTCTAATATCTAACCTGAATTCCTCCTTTTTTCAATTTGTACCCATTCTGCCTTGTCCTGTCACTGCAGTTCATGACAAAGAGTCCCTCTCCAGCTTCCCTGTAGCCCCTTCAGACACCGGAAGGTGCTGTGAGGTCTCCACACAACCTTCCCCTCCCCAGCTGTGTTAATGTTGAGTTAAAGTTTCCTTTCCAGCATGGTTCTCTTGGTGTCAGCCTTAGAGGGCTGAAGGGCCCTACTCTCAGCCAGCACCTGCTCCTCTGGGAGTCACGGAAACCCCACAGTCTTATCCCCTTGCTTTGCTGTTCCATTCTCTAATTAGGCACAGGATTAATCACTTTCTGGTGCTTCTGGATGCCACTGCAGTGTTTGTTACTCGTTTGCTTCGGGGTTTCACATTTGCGGAGTGTAACTGGCCAGTTTTCACGTGCCTTGGAGTTTTCTTCTTAGATTTGCGTTGAATTGCATCGTAGAGAAGTTGAAATAGTAACAAAAACTCAGGTCCTAATAAGTGGATACCATCTTGTCTTGCTGTGACTTGCTTTCTTACTGAATGTATTGCGGGATCTCATGAAAACTCATTTGTTAGATCACACTTGTGAAGATACTTTAGGGAGCTTTGTTCCTCTAATTCCAGATATAACCATCTGTCATCTTAATCAACATTTGCTTTAAATTTTTCCAGCTGGAAATTAACTCCCTGGCAAGTTTGGCCAACACCAGTGGCAACGTGAAGGTGGCTTTTTTTTTGGTTATGGACTTAGTTCCTTCTTTTCTGTGTACAGATATGACTGTGGTAGGGGAGCACTTTGGGATTTCCTCCAAAGATGACTCATGTTTGCCAGATCCACCTGTAGCAAAAACAGGCCAGGCCATTACAGTGTGTATTATTTAGGCTACTGAATATTTTATCCAGTAGTCAGTGAACTTTCCCTGGTAGCCTCTAAGGGTTCGTTTGCTTTTCTTCCCCCGTTTGTCCACCAAAGAGCAACAAAACCCCGGCATGAGGGTGGAGGGTGTCTGCGTTCAGGCTTTTGCTGCTCCCCTGCCCTCCTGTCTGCTGAAGGTGGCTAACTGGGAGTGGAAGTTGCCCAAGGTCACCTTTGAGAAAGCAACGCTGTTCTTGCTGCCAGTCCTTTGCCTCTTGGCTGGTTTCTGTAGACCTCGGACTCCTGCTCACAGCAGCCTGTGGGAGTCCTGGTGGTTAATCAGTGTTAATTTCCTAGATTGTGCCGGTTAACTCCATTTCAGTGAGAGTTTCGCCTTGCAAAACCTCAGCTGCAGCAAGGAGCTGGTTGTGGGTGGTGAACTGGTGGTAGTTGCATTTCACAGGAGCTGTAGAGCTGATGGGATGGGCCTGAGAGAACTGGGGGAAACCCTTTCAGTCTAGAATCTGTGCAGTGTGGATTCCCCAGAGAGCAAGAACTGGTCTGGTCAGGGACAGATGACTGTCCCCCAGCTGCTAATTAGCACCGCCATCTCCTCTGAGAGCAGCATCTCCTGAAGCATGCAGAGGTGGGGCAAAGTTCCTCATGCCTTACCCAAAGCAAGATCTTCCTGCAGGAACTTCATCAGCGGTAGCAGCATCTGCAGCTGGGCCTGGGGTGGCAGTGTCAATTACTGCTGTGATGAACTTCACACAGCTGGAATAGAAGTTGAAAAGATTTGTAGCTGCAATTTTTTTTTCCTGCGCAAGACACTCTTTCCCATTCTGTTCTATTCTCCAGCATTTTGTTGCTGACATCTTTGTCCACCGGCCTCTGGTCCTTTTTAAACAGTTTGTTTGGAGCCAGGAGCGGTTGATTTGCCGTGTCTGTATCACAGGTGTTTATGGAATTCATTTTGAAATAAATGAACGGTTAAATGGAAGGCAGGTGTCTCCACTTACGGATTCCTTGGGTGAAGTTAAACACTCAGATCTGAACAAAAGTGTGAGCTACGCATTTCCCAGGATGAAATTATCCTGTTTATGGTGCTTCTTTTGCTCC
>VZTI01002863.1:173583-266512 GCA_013397865.1 Struthidea cinerea | reverse complement strand
CCCCCAATTTACAGAGTTACTTCCTAATATTTACAGATATTACTTCCTAAAAGGAGATTGTTATCAATGCTTTAGTGCCCCCTCAGGGCTGCAGCAACAGGGTGACCTAACCGGATTCATTCCTCCCATTAAATTCCTTCTGTCGAAACAGGAATAACTCTTTGGATAGGGAAATGTTTCTAGCAGGTTGCCACCTGCTCGGCGGTGGTCCGGCTTCCCTGGATTGCGGTGGTGGTGTCCCGGGAGGGAGGTGCTCTGCAGCCCTGGGTTTGAGATCCACTCCACCCGTGGAAGCTCCGTCCCTGCCGCTGCCCTTCCCTGGCGCTGGCAGGGCCGGCCCCGTTGTGTAACGTCCTGCAGGAGAACCGGCTCCGGGACACTGCTCCGCGGCAGTGATTAATCGGGGAAACATCTAACAACCTTAAATGGCAGCAAATTTATTTTGGCAGGTGGAGACTCTGAGAAAGTCCCTGCTGCCACGGAGGGAGTGTTGCTCTGAAGCGCTCGGATCACAGTTTGTTTGCCCTAACACTTTCTCCGGTCTCAAACTTTGTACCACTGCACTAAAATCTCCTCTTTACACATCTTTGTACCATGATTCCCACCCAGGTCAGAATGTGGGGTGACATTTTTTCAGACAGAAGTGCCATTGTTTCTTGCCCCACAGAATGCCGTGCACGTACCTATGGATAAGGGGTGAAGTGTCCCTCTGCAGTGACATGGTGACAGCCACAGCTTTGTGCTCAAGTTTGTCTTTCCAAGCCTTATGAACTGGCACTGCAGATAATCCCGGATGTCCTCTGGGAGACTGGGCACGATGAAGTCATGTACCAGCCTGCCAGACTGAGTATTTCAAATATTCTTGTTATAATCTTTCTGAAGGTGAATAAGTAACTGGGTTCATCTGAGAGAGTTCTTTAGAAGTGCCCTGAATTAAGATTGGTTTTTAGATTTAGTGAGACAGTAACCCACCTTTAAAAGATTCTTGATAAGGGAGAATCGATTACTCTGAAAATTTTAGTAACACTCAATATGTGAATTATTTTTTACTCAAAAGCTCAAATTTATCAACACTTTTGCTATATATTTTGAATTGGAATTTAATTTTGACTTGAGGAATAGTTTGCTGGAATTTTTCTTTTTTAAAAAATCTCGTTGGCCAACATGAGTTTTGCTGGTGTACCCATAAGTTCCATGGAAGTTTGTTTATATTACTGAGGCTCTGTTCAGGGCAGAAAGTACATACCTAAACCTAAATTTTATATGGTCTAGAAAACTTTCAGCCTCTCTCTCAGGTTGCAGTGGTTAAGTAGGACTAAAAATGGCTGTTTCTATCATGTTGTTATTGCTCGAGATGTCTGTGGCCTGCACTGGCTGTGGTTATGGGCGTGTTCTTAATTCTTAAATTAGGTCTCTCTTTACCAGCAGAAGTGGTACCGTGTGTTGTTTGCTTCCAACCCTGTGCTAAAGCAAAGGAATAAGCAGGCAAGGAACTGCACACCACCAAAACCCCTGAGTTGGTGTTTGCCTTTAAAAAACCCAATAGCACAGATTTGAGACAGTCAATCTCTCTGCACACAGACGAGCTGTGAGTCTGGCAGGATGTAATTCCATTTTCCTGAGTAGTTTGATTTCCTTTTGGCCTGTCTGTGCTTCAGCTCGTCACTGCTCTCGTGCTGAATGTGAGACATGTAGGTGTAATTCGTGTCAAACTGCCAGATGTCAGGTCTGCTGGTGTACAGATTGCAAGACGTCTCTCCCCACAATTGGAATGGAAGACTGTGTAAGCGAACCTGAGTATTGGTAAAGATAATCAAATGAGGCATGAAAGAGTACACGGATATTGCGGTGTGGTTAGTTTGTGGTAAAATGACAGTTACATAAAGCGCGTGATAATGGAAGAAGAGAACCATCATACTGCAGACCACCAAAAGTCGGCGAAAGACCCCCTAGCAACTAGCAACGCTTGCGCAGAAAACAGCAGTGACAGACATGAAACAAGGCGGAGATAAGCAGGAAACCGTAGCTGGCAGTAGCATAAAAGACCGAGTTGAGAGCCATCCGGCCTGTGTCGTTGGTGGAGCGGAGACTGCCCAGCACACCCAGCGCTGCTTGCCTATTGCTTTCTCACAATAAAATTGGATAATGAAATTGAGTTAGTGACTCCAAATTTATAACACTGAATTGATGTTGACTCTAAGGTAGTTTTCTGAGCAATTCAAGCAAAGGATATTTGTGAAAAGGCTGTTATTTGCTTTTATCTATAGCAAATGCAGGCTTATCAAAAGAACTTATAAATGCTAAACTTCTAGGCTCATCTGTACATAATTTTTCAAGTCACATTTTATGGCTGCACGTGGTGGCTTTAGCTCCTAGTGCAGAGAACCAGCTGACAGACACTGTTCCTTGTTTTTTATTAGGGTATGAAGGCACAACACACGTCTGACACAGTCCAGAGACTGCCGTGGCTTAACAGTTCATTCAGTTTACTTAAAATCTTAAGGCAAGTCTAATTTAAGCATGTTGATTTTCTCAGAAAGCTTTTGTTAGTTTGGCTAGTGGCCACATTATGTAAGATATAATTATTTGGCCTTAAAGTAGTGATTTCAGCAAGGAAACAGTGTAAAGCTGGATGTGGGCTGTGTTGTGGCAGCACCCTTCCGAGTGACACGGGTGAGCTGTGGCCATAAAGGCTCTGGCTCCTTGGTGCCTGTATCCTATTCCCCTCCAGGTGCCTGTGACTGTCCTCAGTGCCAACAGGCAGGAAAACCAGAAAACAACCAGGAAAACCTTCTCTTTTCATGTTTTCTGAAGGGCTTTGTGGCTGCAGCTGGTAACTCCCATGCAACTCTTCTTCTCGTGGACATGCTCCGAGAGGTGCCACAGGCCAGGGCTGTCTCCAGAGCAGTGGTGCAGCCCCTGGGGAATGTCTTGGGTGGCTTTGCAACTCTTTTTGTCTGGGTGCTACCAGAGGTGTGTTCAGAGAATCAAGAGCTCTGCTTCTGCTGGCACAGTAGTCACAGCTGAGGTGGTATTAAATCTGTTTTCCTGGTATTGAAAAGAATTGTTAGGAACCTCCTTAAATTCCCTTTAAATAGCTACTTCATTTTCTTTGTTTTTTTTTTTCTTTGCCCTAGATGGAGCCGAGGCAGTCTGGAATAATGTGTGTGGAATCGACGGGCCACGTTCTGTCGCACACAGCTTTCCTTTGAGATGACCTTTAAGCCTTGCATTTGTTGCATTTCCATTTAGGGAATCCTTGAGCTATTGGGTATTATTGTGGGGAGGAAGGCTGAGATAGAATCAGAATTTTCAGTGTTTGTTTTCTTATAGTAAATTGCCTTCTTGCATGTCCTCCAAGAGTTCACACAACCAGTACTCCAAACTGGGCTGCTCTCAGAGGTGGCGGCAGCAGCAGCAGCAGCTCTTGGGCTGAGGAGCTGCATGGGGCAGAGCAAGGGACACCCTGAGCACAGTGACAGGGGACACAGGACTGGTGCCCTGCTCACACCCTGCTCAGCTGCAGCAGGGGACAAGAGGGAAGGTCTGGCACTGAAAATGTTCCCTGAAGCACGCTGGAGATCCAGGGTTTCTCAAGATTCTGGACACATTTTAAGTTTAGGAGAAACTGTGTCTTAGTGCAGCACCAAGGAAGGCTCTGGAGGAGGCAGGTCCTTGTTGGGTCATTCTGTCCCTCTCCCTCAAATGTGGAATTCTGGGACAGCAGAGCTTGGCAGGAGCTTGATTTTATCAGGAGCTTTGGCCTGTGCTCGTCAGTGTATCTCCGAGTTTCACTTTAGCGTCTAATCCTGTTTTGGAAACTCACTTCCTTTTCCTCCTCTTGTGCCATTTTATGATTTAGATGCACTGTTCACATGATGTTTCACTACTGTGTTGAGCATAAACTGTGGTTTCCTCTGAGTTCTCCAGCGTTCACATCCATAGCAGTAAACAGGGACAGTCCTGGGGCTCAGGTGCTGCTCTCCCTGCAGCTCCTCTCACCCAGCCCCTCCTGCTCCTGCACCTTCCTCCCTGGCTCTCCTGGGAGAAGCGGTCCTGGGGGATGCTCTGGCACAAAGATCCCAAGAACAGTCCTGCATTCCAGTTCAGAACCCGTGTGAACGTTTGAAGCTTCTCAGTTCTAAGACAAAGCAGGAAATGTTACCAGCAGTGCAGGAATTAACTTGCTTAAAAGTGTTTTTCCCGTCTAATGCTTTTATGACCCTGGGAGGTGACATCAATCTCATTTTGGGAAAGCTCAGATTAGTATTATATGGCCACAATACTTGTCACGTATTTACTACTGATTTATCAGGTACTGGTACTGAAGGGATGAACCAAGCCAGTGATTGCTGACAGACCACCTTGGCCAAAGTGGCTGACGGGCTGATTTTCAAAGGTAACATCCCTTTACTGAAGGTACCAGCCTGACACAGACTTGATTTGCTGTGGAGGAGGGTGCAGGTCTTTCTGTTGGACGGTTTTGTGGTCACAAGTCACTGAATCTGGTTTACAACTATTTTTGTTGTCTTCGTTTCCTTCAGATCTATACAGAATGCTTGTGCTTTTAACGTCCTAGTTTTTGTTGTGATTCTGCGAGTGCCAGCTGTGAGGGAGGCACTGCTGTAATTGCAGCTCTGCCTGGGAGTGCCAGCACCTTGTGTGCTGCTGCCGTGTCAGACCCTTCTGTTTGAAACAGGCCCTTGTTTGGATGCCTCCCTGAATGATCTGTCAATAGCTGAAATAATACCTTGATCCCAGAGCACGTGGTGCTACCAGAAATGCCTCTTGCTGGCCTGGCTGGCCCCGCGTCACAGCTAATAAATAACCTGTCCTGGTGCTCCCAAACTGCCCTTCCCGTGCCTTCAGAGGGTGGGTGGAGTGGGTACCAACCATGGCTTCATGATGGGAACACCAGCACAGACAGCTGCCCAAATTCTGGCTGACCGTGGCTAAAATCGTGGCCTCGCTGGACTTCTCTCTTCATTGCTGTCAGCTGTGAGGTGAAGACGGTTGTGTCTAACCATTTTTCCTCTTTTTTTCTCTTTAATTAAGAGTGGGTACAATGTTACAATGTGAGGGAGAGGCAGGAACGTGAGGGGGCCACGAACCAATTCCAGGGTTCAAGAAGCAGCAATAAAAGTGCTATTATGAATGAGCAATGGCTTGTAGAGGGCTCCAATCCGCTAATGTAGGTTACTGGGTTGATACCATTGCTTTAATAACGGTTCTTTCGTCTGGTTAGATGTTTTGACAGTCCTTTCAGCTTGACTGTGAGGGATTGGTCCCTTGTGAATTTTGGATTATTTCTCCAGGTCACTTTTCCAGTTGCAGAACCTGTATAATAACACTGAGCTGCAGAGCACGCTGCCGTTCCTGATCAAACTGGGACGATCACAGCCTCAGTAATTGCAGTGCTGTTGATGTAATTATCACCCAACAAGCTGTAATTTGAAAATGGGCCCCACTGCTTGGCCAATGTGGCGCTGTAGTTTGGAAGCTTTTAAATACTGATCCCTTTGTTTGGTTATACACTGCTTATATCTGATCAGCCTGTGCTGGAAACCTCCCACGTGCCCTTTGCCTTGTAATTACACATTTACAAACAGTCAATGCTGTGGGGAAAGTGCAGCAGGAGGCTGTGTTTAAATAAGCAGTGCCACACTCAGTGCAGTTTCTGCACGTGCCATATGGTGTGTGCTGTGTGTTGGCTGTGTGTGAGCAGCTGGCCAGTGTTTTATGAAGTGGTGTCCCAGCAGCGGGGGGGTTTCCCTACGGAGGCTGCTGGGAGCAGAAGGAAGGACTGTGCGATACCTTTGGAGACACAAATGTAACACAGCCAGGGCAGTCTCACCTTGCTGCTCATACCAGAGCAGCTTAGGTACTTGTTCTCCCAGGCCTCTTTGGAAACAGGGTTCAAAGAGGCGATCAGGAAGTACCTCGTGAGCAAAACAATCTGAACCCACCCAGTTAAGCCGTGGATACGAGTGCTGCCCTCGTTTGGAAGCGGTGATCAGTGTGTGGGAGGCAATAACTGATCAAAAAGGAGCCTAAATTTCTGCAAGTCCCCCTGGTTCATGGAGGTGATGGTTTGTGTCGTGTGTGTAGTTACACTGTTTGAAAGTTAAATGGTGCTTTACGTTCTCAGTAACACCTGGGTGTCAGCACCCTCTTCTTTCCTGACTTACTGAGGAAGATGAGGGGCTTAAAACAAGATAGTCCAGCAGCAGCGAGTTAATGTTTAGTTGTAGTAATATCTGGTTTATTTCCTGTACATTTAATCCTCAGCTGCCCTGGAGTGGGTGATCTGGTTGCAGATTAACCACAGCGCTGATAAAGGTGCACGTGAGCTCCATTCAGAGGCAGTTGGGTCCTGGCAGGGTGCAGCAGCCCAGGTGTGGAGCTGGGAGAACGTGCCCATGCTGCTTCCAGGTGGGGAGCTGCTTCCTCAGCCTGGGGAGCTCCAGCTCGTGAAGCTGCAGAGCTGAGGGAGCTCTACACAGAGAGATTTTGGCCTTTTGCCACCATGTTCTCTGAGCAGGAGCCCTGGGGAAGGAGCTGCAGGGATCTATCAGGAGGTGGTCCCCACTTCTGCAGCGTGGGCACCATACAGGAGTTACTGGTGTTAAAATCTCTTTATCCAGTCCCTGGAAACCTGGCCAGTTGATATATCAACCCCAAAACTTCAGCTGCCCAAATGCAGGTATCCAGGGGAGGGTTTGTGGCTGACGAGCCCAGGGGCAGGGCTGGCAGCTGGGAACGCAGGGACTTGACAGAGGTTTGGTAAAGCAGCTTTGGCCTGCAGGGCTGCTCCGATGGAAGAGATGTAACCTGGCCTACAGAGGTGCCCTGTGGGAGCAGAGTGTGGCTGCTGGAGAGCTCTGGGACTGTGAACAGAGCTCTCCCACACATCCCTGTCCGGGACTGTTGCAGGTGCTGGGCAGTGGCTTCTGAAACCTCTGCTAGGCCAGGGGCTGCTGAGGACACTGGGCTTGTGGGGGGGAACAGGAACCTCCTGCAGCGATCACAAAGCTGAGGTAGCTTTTGTAAAAACAAGGTTCACAGCATCAGCGGTGCCCAGCGGGGGGAGGTGGTGCCCCTACCGAAGATGCTGGATCCCAGTGGATGCAACCCAATTATCCAGAACGCTGAGCCATTCATTTCCAGCTGAGTAATGGGCTGTGAATGGCAGGGTCACGGATCAGTGCAGAGGGTGATGAGAGGACACCGCATGCACTGTGTGACACCAGGCACCAGCTCAGGGAGCTTCATGAGGTGCCTGGATGCTGTGGGAGGAGATGCAGTCAAAAAAGACAAGGAAATGTTGGTATGACTTCATAAAATACAAGCAGGTTTTGTTACAATAACTATAAACAGGTTTGTGTCTCTGTATTTAATACAGGATAAATGAAAAGAAATGGACGTAGTTAATGTGGTGTACAGTTACGAGTGGTTTGTGGAGGACAGTAAATCAAGTTTGAATTGATAAAGTGGAAGCAAACCCAAACCTGAGCTGATAGAGTTACACTGTGTCTGTTATCTCCTCTCCCCAGCCTTCCTTCTCTCCCCACTTCCGCTCACTTCCCCATATCACCACCAAAAAAGGGAAGGAGAAAGAATTTAAGGCCTAACACTGGTAAAGCAGCACTGGGTGGGAGAGGGGAAATGGTGAGCTCTCCTTGCTGGCTGGGTGCACAGGTGGGTTGTTTGTTTGGACAGACTGACCCTGTGTCTTGGGGCTTCCACTCAGGGCTTGCACAGGCACACAGGATTCCTTCATCCTCAGCTAGTGAGGATCTGTTGTTCTCTTCTCCAGAACTGGATGAGCCACAGCCCAGATATTTCCAGAGTCCTCTTCGAGTGGTGTTAAACTGTTTTGGATCCCTGGTCTGTCTTGCTTGAGGTTACATCAACAGATCTGGACTAAGGGAAGGATTTTTCTTGTATCAGGTTACTGGACAGTTTAGGAGGGTTTTTGCATGGCCTGTTTCCTGGAACCATTGGCATTTCCACTGCTGAACTGCGATTATTTTAGGACTGAGACAGACATTTCACTCCTCAAGCAAATACCTTCAAGAGACATCTCCTGCTTGCATGAGCAGAGAAGGAGGAGGGATAATTAGCTGGGTTTTACCTCCTCTGACCTGGGACTTTGAAAGAAGTGTAGATAAGGTGATAGTAACTGTCCTTATCAGCATAATGACCTGTGCATCTTATCAAAGCTGCTGATTTCCTATATGTGGGACCATTTCCTTAACTGTCAGTGCCACTCTGTACCCAGCTAAAGGCCAAAGAATGGTGTTTAAGATGAGTGTAGATACGGAGTGTCAAATTCCTTTGTTCTCCTGCTCAAAGGACAGAGATGTGAACAGGAAATAACTGAGCTTTATTTCTTTTCCTGTAAGTCTCTCTTGAATATATTTAGGAGGAAAAGACTCATTTCATAAATAAATTCCACTCTCCTTTTGACAAAACCAGGATTTGTAGTAATTTTATTGGCACTGCATGAAAGTGCCGTGACTTGAAACACTTGAACCCTGTCTTATCTGCAAGTCCATCAGGCCATGTCATTGTGTCCAGAGCTATAGATGCATTTTCTGGCTGGATTGTCTAAGTGACCATTTTATTCCTCGGATTCAGTCAGAAGAGTGTGGGCAGTATTTACTAAGAGGAGCCTTGTGTAAATGTAAACCTTTAAAGTTAATTTTACATACATACATCAAAAAAAAAAGAATAATGGAATCACAGTTTGGGCTGTGGTTTGGGCTGGAAGGGACCTTAAAGCCCACCCAGTGCCACCCCCTGCCATGGGCAGGGACACCTCCCACTGTCCCAGGTTGCTCCAAGCCCCGTCCAACCTGGCCTGGGACGCTCCCAGGGATCCAGGGGCAGCCACAGCTGCTCTGGGCACCCTGTGCCGGGGCCTCCCCACCCTCACAGGGAGGAATTTCCTCCTGATATCCCATCTCACCCTCCTCTTCTTCACCTTAAAGCCATGGCTACATTAAATAAAAAGAACGTGAAAATACTATAATCCTTGGGGATTTGGATATGTGAGAGAGCCGTGTATTCGTGATTGTTGCATTACATTTTATACAATATCTAAATGCCAGTAATAAGAGTTGTGTATACTGTGGGTTCAAATTCTTGTGTTCAAAGCAGAATTTCTTAAATTCACCAAAGGCTGCTTTGGTGTGAGGGTGGCAGCTTTGCTGCTCATGGATAATCACGGGTAAGCTGATGTCATGATGTGTGTGCTGATAGATGATGGTTGGCAGTTGTATCCCACTGTGGATTGCCACCTAAACCTGTGGATTGTCAGTGCTTTCCCACTGACACAGCAAAATATTCTGAGAAACTCAAAGCACTCCATTGTTTCCAGAAGTCCTTGGAAAACTGGCAGTAGAGCCATTCCCCTCATTTGCTATTGCCTGCTGGAGGCTGACCACTGAGTGTGTGAGGAGCTGATAGTGACCATTCCTATGTTTATAATTATTGGTAATTCAGGAAGATCGTGATTATTCCAACTACATGAGTATGGGTGAAATATCCATTCATCTTTTGTGCAGCAGGGATGAGTGTGAGAAGGGTAACACAAACCACTTAACTTAAAAAAACCGTAGAAAAATAACGTAGAAACTATGTTTTCCATCTAATAGATGATTTTCTGTATGTTTGTAAGAGGTGTAAAGAGATTGACAGTTTGTGACTGCCAGACTTGTTGATTCCAAGTGTTCCTTTGTGTTTCATGCTGTTTTGTGAGGGTTCAGCAGCTTATTGCTCAGGGGAGGAAGGGAGGTAGCTGCGTTTGGAGGAGGATGTGTCAGCTCTGAACTGTTAATTAAGCTTATTTCTTTAAAAAAAAAAAATCTAAATAAAGCTGATAGCAAAATTAATTGGAAAACCTGTGCTGCTCTTCCTGGAAATGACAGTTCTGTTCAGCTGTCACCTGAAGCTGCCCGTGTGTGCCAGAGCTCAGCAGGGGCTGTTTGAGGGGACCTGCCCTGAGCGGGGCCAGCCGCTCCGGGACTGGTGTGAGCAGGGATGTGACCACCCCGCAAAGGAGCAGCAGTTTTACTCCGTGCTGCTGCTCTCAGTGTGTAATTGGGTCTGCCAAAGCTGAGGGCCCTTCGCCACCACTCCAGGCTAAATCAGTGCTTTCAGTAAATAATTAGTGGCCGAAAACATCTTTATTAAACTTTCTGATAAACTGTGACACTGCTCAGACTTTCGGAGATTGTTATTAACTAATGCTCATTACCTGACAATTGATACTTCACAGAAGTAGAAGCCTGCCTGACTCCTCAGGCTGATTTGTCCTTCAGAAGATCTTGTTTTAAATAATTTCACAGGGCTCTGAATTCCACTGGCTTAGGTTTAAAAATTTGATGGTGTGGTCAAAGCTGGCTTGGCTTGTGGCAAAAAAATTGAAGATACTTTTCAGGTTATCTGCATGTTAATTCTGATTTGTGTGGTATTTGTGCTGTCTCACATTATTATTACTTGAATAGTCTTTCAGCTTCTGAGTGGGAGCTGTCTTTGACAGAGAAAAATACGTCAAATGTAAGGGAAGTAAATGAACCCAATCTTTCCGGTGATAATTTGAAACGATAAACCAAGCAGCATGTAAATCAAGTAATCTGTTTCACTAATCAAACCTTTTAAGTCCTTTTCCATATTGCTAATGTTCCCCTGGGTTATCTGTGTGCAGTTGCCATTTAGGAATTCACTCCTTTTGCAGTGGATGATGAATGCATAAATAGCAGCTCTCCTGCTGCTCAGCTGCTTTTCCATTCAAAGAATGTAAAGTGAGGTACTTCAGGCCACTGTGCAAATTCATTTGCTTATCTTGCCAGTTCTACCCTGCACTTCCATCCCCACAAGGGTGTTGGAAGCATTCCCTGTGTTGTTCCTTCTCTTGTTCCATTTTGAAGTTGACTTTCAGTGAGAGGGAGAAAGATCCTGATACTGAATCTGCCAGGTCAGTCACACTCAAGTGAACCCACTGCACGTGGTTGTAGTTAAGAACCCCTTTATTTCTCACCCAAACTTTCTGTGAAATATTAGTTGCTCTTTAATTGGAAGAACAAACCTTGTGTATTTACTGGGCCTTGTCACACTGACATGATCTTGTCCCTTGTAGAGCCTGAGGGTTTGTCTTCCAGGGCACCTCCTGCTCCATTCTTGGTGAAGGGAGAGACTGGGAGATGGAGAAGAGGGATTTCAGTGCAGTTCTGTTCAGATCACCATGAGGGACATGAAGCTTTTCCAGTACAAAGCAGAAAATACTTGAAAGAAAGCCCCAGAACAAACCTGAGCCAAATCTATATCCAAACTGGGAAGCTTTTCCTGACTAGCCATGCTTCCAAGGGAGCACGAGGAAAAGTCCTTTCACCCTGAGTAGTTCATGGACATATTGTTGAAACGTATTTGCTTTGTGATTTGCAAACTTAATTTTCCCCTCCACTGCTTGTGGTTCTTTGTCCCCGTGCTCTGGCTGAGGCCGTTGGTGTCTGAAAGGCGTTGATGGCAATCTGAGGGTGGCCGAGGTCACAGCTGTCCCTCATTGTCCCCACAGCAGACGTGGCAGAAGGGAATCTTTGACTGAGGCGCAGGATGCACAGCTGGAGGTGGAATACCCTCATCTGTTGCTTGGACACTCAGTGGTTTGTGCACCAGAGCGCTTGGCTGGCACTGGAAGGGCTGGGACAGCTCGTGGGCCGAACCACAGAGCTGAGTCACCACCGTGTGCTGTAGAACCCGGGGTGCCTGGAGGAGCCCAGTGTCACAGGCCAGTGTCACTCACAGCCCACTGTCACAGCCCACTGTCACAGCCAGACAACACACAGGCCTGTGTGAGGACTTTCATTATTTGCTTTGGGGTGACATGGTGCAGATCACTGCAACAGCTCCAAAGGAAGCCCTAATGATGCAGAAACACGAGCCATTATGTGCATATTTTGCGTTATTATTTTTGCCTGGTTTGCAAGGCCTGTATTTGTATAAATAACGTGCCTAATTTTATTTTAGATGGAACGTTACCAGAGCACGGAGCCAGTCTTTGGGAGTGCTGGCAGGTGGGGTTCTGTATCTTAATGCTGCAAGACGATTCTTGGGTTTTCTGAGCCCTGTCCCAAACAATGCTGCATTCAAGGGCTCCAGTAGCATCCACGGATCAGCAGTGGCCACGAGCTTAACAAATCAGAATATTCCTTCCCAGCAGAACAATGAAGCAGCTGAACATCAGCAGCTCCCAGCCAGCTGACTGCTAGAGGAGTCTCCAGGCATTTCCAGAGAAAGCCTGTGGAATACTGGAACTGTACCTTGGCACATGGGCTTGTGGAGTGAGTAGAGGTGTAGTTATCACAAGGTTCTGTTAATTGTGCTACACTCCAAGGGCTCAAGGGACAACAGGAGGAGAGGGAGCTGAATCTGTCAGGGCTTCATGCAGTGCCCTCCCCACCACCTGAATCCATTCCTCCTTCACCTGCCCACCGTGGCTTGTCCCTCCCTTTCTCCACAGCTTGGTCCTTTCCACACCTGAAGACTTGTCAGGGTTTCCCCTTCATCCCCTCTAAACCAGACAGTGTTGACTCCTTCCCCAGTTCAGCCAGAGCGTGGACAGAGTTAGGAAGGTGTCCCACCAGGTATGTGTTAGAACATGGCTTAGAAAATAAGGTTGCAAATCATCAGTGCAGGGGCTGATGCAGTGTCAGGTGATGCTATTTGTGAGTGGTTGTTGTTTCCCGAGTTACTTGGGAGCAAGGAACAGGAGCTCAGTCATGGGCTTTGTTTTCCTTCATGTTTCTAGATCTTTGTGCTGGGTTGAATGGTTTTATAACCCTTCCAGCATCCCTCACCAGAAGGTTATTTAGAAGCATCAGCTTGCCTGGACACCACTGGGACAAAGCCACAGCTGCAGAATTCACACCCCACTGAACCAGGGTGAGGGAATCAGGCAGGATCTTTCTCATGGTGCAAATCTGTCCAGCCACCAGGCAGTGCTCTGGTGTTTGCCTTTCGGGCAGGTGTTTTTGCGGTTTTGTCCCCTGAAATGCCTGAAGGTGGCAAATCCTTTAACACAGTGGTGTGTAGTCCAACGTGCAAAGATGAATTCCCAAAATTGAAGGCTGAGATAATCGTGACGTGGCAGATTACAGTTAATATGGACATGGGGTTTGGAAAGAGGAGGTGAGTGAAGGTGAAATGTCCTTTTTAAGTACCTGAGTTCTGTAACATCAGAGTGGAAGGAACATAATGGATCATGAAGTCAGTTGTTGGTCAGTGCAGGAAGCCAAATCTTCTAAATACATCCATAAAATAAACTGAGCCATATCCAGCAGGGCTCCCTGGTCCTTGCAGCTCCCACTGGACTGCTCTGCAGCTTTCCCTCTCCAGCCTGTGTTGGCCAGGGTACTCCATTCCCATTTTCCCTTTGTATGGGCCAGTGTTGTGTTGTTAAATATTTTCTTCCAGCTGCCTGGCAGGATGATTCTCATCTCCCCAGGTGTTTATAGGTGATCACTTCCACCTTTTCCTGCTCCTCAGTAGTTCTGTGAGTGTCACATATTTAAATGAGTTCCTTGCACGACAGGCTCAGTGCTCCAGCTGGCTCAGGGTGTGATGGGAGTAGAAAGGAGAACCCACCTGACTGTTGAGCTTTCTTTTGCTTTTTACTGTCCCTTTATGGGTTATGTGCTTTTATTTGACAGATTAAAAAGTTAGAGATTATGGGCAGATGGCAGTCTCCTGTTTGCTGCTATCCCAAGCCTGTTCTGCTCTTTCCGGGTTAGATTTGGGATCACAGGATAATTCCGCCTCAGGACAGCACTCAGGGCACCGTCCTGCCCAGAGCACAGTAGTGTGGTTACTGCACTCAGATTTTACAGTGACCCAGCCAAATTTTCACATGGAAACTGGGAGTGTGTTTTACTGCTCCACACACAGGGAGCAAACAGCTTTCCTCTACCTGTGCTGGCAGTGACCTCCTCCTGTGCGCATTGGAATAAACCACAAAGCATGGTGGTGTCCTGGAGGCTTTTCAAAGAACTTCCCTTTGAACTCCTTATCTGTTTCAAGCCTGCTTGTGCCTTCTGCTGTGCTTCCAGAGCTGGAAAAGAAGTGTGCAGTGCTCCCCTGCTGCAGAGAGAGCTTGGCTGGTCTGACGCAAATAGAAATGAAAGTTCAGTGACTCCTGTGTTTAGTGGTTTGGCATTTTTTCAGTGCAAGGTTAGTGCTTTATATTTAAGGAGAGGGATTTTAATATTATTCCTGTTCTACATCTCCCAGTTTTAGACTTTATTCAGCGTTCATTAGAGCTGGCTTAGCATCCATCTCCCATTTTCCTTCCCCTGACCTTACCCAGTGGGTTTGCAGAGCTGGTGGATGACTCCAGGGTCAGCTGGGTTGGAGCTGAATCAGCCTCATCAAATTACAGTCAATTTGCTTAAACCTTGGTTTGTTGAGGAAGATGTGGCAGTGGTCACTCGTAGTTTGCTAATTTTATTTAGAAAAAAATGACATCATTACAAAGAACTCTTTTAACCTAATTTCAAAGCTGGCTGGAGGCTGCAGATGAATGGAGTATTCCTCACCCTGCCCTGTCTGCTCCCTCCATACAGGAAAGGAGTGGTGCAGAACACGCTCCAAATGGCATTTCCTATTTTGTTCAACTGGCAGCATCTGAACACCGAGTCCATGCAGGCCAACTGCAAAAATCTCACCTGCACCCAAAATGAATTTAATTGCAGTTTTTCTGGCCCTCAGGGTGGATCAGAACCTTGTAGGCATGCATAGTTTGAATATTGTAGATGTGCATATTCATGATCAGGACAGACTTGGATCATTTTCCTGGTGCAGGGAGGTTATACTGACTGGACAGTTTTTTGGTCTGTTTTTCCAAGAGCAGCAGGAATATTTTAGCCATAGTTCTGCCAACGCAAATCCTGTTTATCTGAGTGCTCTTGTGAGAGGCTGAGTCGCTGTGAGACAGTTTATGAGCAATTTACTGAAAGACTTGAAGTCCTGCTTGACAGCTGAGTTTATTTTGAGATTTACCTAAAATAAAGTCTTTGAGCAGCTCTGAACTCTCAGTAGGGAGACCCGGTATCCCATAGGAAAGGCACAAGTACCTGAGGCACAGAGTGAAGTTTGCTTTAGGAGTCACTCACTTCCCAAAGCATGAGCAATGGGGGGTTGTTCCCTTGGGTGAGTGCAGGCTACTCATTCTTGCACTTCAAAACCAGGTAAATATGGTTTCAATGCCAGAAGTCTGCCTAAATTCCCTTCCTCAGTGAACACATCCTAAAGGCCCAGCCTTGGCTGTCCATGAACGTCTCTTCATGAACACAAGTTTTAATCAAATGTCTCCACGCAGATTTGCAAGGAGAATGCACTCAAAGCCTGCAGTCATGGATTTTTAATGTATGTATTTCATGGGAAAAAAAAAAACTAAGGCTTGTTACCCCTTTTGGGAGAGTAACCCAAACCACATGGGGTGTTTGCAACAGGAAAAGGAATTGTTCCTGCTCCACATACTGGAGGTGTGCAGCTTCTGGATCATTCTTTCCATGCACAGAGGAGGCAGAAAAAGCTGTGTGCTCATACTCAGTATTTCAGTTTGTGCTTTGGAGTTCACAAATAATCTGGAAATAGAGAACAGTTTGAACCCATCAGTTTTGATTCTCTTAACCTTCGGTGGGACTGGGTTAGCTGCTGACCAGCACAGCTGAGGCAGCTGTAGCGCTCCTGATTCTGTCCTGAATTATTTGCTTTTCCCTAACATTTCCTTTCCTTTAAGCCCCTGCTGCACAGCCAAACTGAACGCCCATCTCAGTGGGTGTCTGTGCTGTGACTGACCGGGCAGCTTCTGTCCTGGGGGACCTGTGGAGCATCAGGAAGGGCTGAGACCAAGGAGCTTCAGGGAGCACCTGCTAACGAGGAGAGCTTTGGTGTGTGTGTGTGTAAAGCAGAATGTGCTGCCAGTCTGTGAACAGCGCTGAGAAAGGAGCAGGTCAGGACCAGAGAAGGGCTTTCTCCAGTAGAAAAGGATGTAGAATACCAACACCTACACTTCAACTGGCCTAAAGGAACAGCAAACTGGTGACCTGCTGTGATTCTCCAGCAGATGCTCTGTCCCTTGGATGTTGGACAGAGGGGCACGGACTGGCACAGCGGATTAGTGATGAGCCGTTTGCCCGGTGCTCAGGGCTGGCAGTGCTCCCCCAAGGGCTCTTTGGCTTCTTTTCATGATTAATTAGGAATCCCCTGTCTGATGTGAGTGCTCAGAGCAGGGTGGCCTGGTGGGGTGTCTTTATGTAACGGTCCAGTCCTGCAGATGTTGTTTGGGAGTGTGGGTTCCAAGTCTTGCCAACCAACTTTTCTTTATTTGTACTGAGTGCATTTGAAGTTGCATCATTTCCTCGGTAAGAACAGTTTTATTTTTGACTAGAGTGTTTGTCAGGTGGGGGAAATCCTAAATGTGAGTGCTCTCTGGTGGTGGAGATTCCTGCTTCAGTGTTCCCATTTCTGCAGTGTATTTTCCAGGAGCAACTGCATGTGAATATACCCTGCCTGGACTTAAAGATTTTTTTTTAACTCCTTTCCCTAAAAATAAAAACTACAAAACAAAGTAAAAACCTTTTTCTTGCCTTAGTGGACTTCTTTCCCGGAGAAGAATTTCTCTCCCTTAAAATGATATATATTCTGTGACTCACTGGTTTTTATTTTCTCATTATCAATTGATGTTTTAATGAGGTAATAAAAACTGGTATAGAAACTTCTCATGAAAGAGCCTCCTCGAAATAACCCACAAGAATTAAATACTGTGAATTGCTTTTTGGCTGCTGAGCTGCTGGAGAGAGGGGACTGAGGGGAGGCTCACTGGGGCTGCAGCTCCTCCCCAGGGGCAGCTCCAATCTCTGCTCCCTGTGAGCAGGGACAGGACCCAGGGAACAGCGGAGCTGTGTCAGGGGGATTTGGGATGGATATCAGGGAAAGGCTCTTCCCCCAGAGGGTGCTGGGCACTGCCCAGGCTCCCCAGGGAATGGTCCCGGCCCCGAGGCTGCCAGAGCTCCAGGAGTGTTTGGACAGCGCTGCCAGGGATGCCCAGGGTGGGGCTGTTGGGGTGTCTGGGCAGGGCAGGGTGGGACTCGATGATCCCTGTGGGTCCCTTCCCACTCCGGATATTCTGTGATTCCATGACATTGATACAGAAATTATTCAAATGGAATGATTCCAGGGAAGTGTTTTGTTGTAGCACAAGCTGATGTGATTGCCATGAGGTACAAAGCAAGGTTTGACCCTGGGGGTGTCGCCCCAGGAGTGGACACTGGGGTTCCTCTTAACAAGGACCTTTTTTTGATCAAGGAAGTGCATTGTTGTTGCTTTGAATAATGAAACCCCAGTTCTGTGTGTTATACCTCAGCACTAAAATAAATGACTGTGCTGGCTGTGAAAAGCACCAAATGGATTCATGGTCTTGTTCTGTGACCTTACCCTGCAGAGGAATCATGGATTTAACACAGCTCAAAGCTCCCCATTTGCACTGCCCTCGTGGGTTGTTATCTTAAGCTTTCCTGAGTTCTCCATGGGCAAGGCAAAGCCGGCTCTCCCACCAGAGCCCTGCAGCCAGGAAAACAGGCCCTGCTGTTCTTGGCCTGCTGCTGTGCTGAGCCACGCTCAGGGATGAAAAGGGGCTTTATCAGAAACAAGAGCCGAGGAGCCGGAGCTCCTGGTGGGAACATCTGAGCACAGCTCTGTGATTTTAACTCTGGTGCTGGGAAATAAAGAGAAATGAACTGAGACATAAATGGGAGTGTCACTTGTTCATAAACTCTGTATCCCCAAAGCCGGGCTGGAGAGGTGCCTGTTTGTCAAGCCTGGAGATGGATCCTTCTTCCCCCTCATCTCCATCTGCCTTCTGCCACAGAGCTGAAGACACAACTCATCAGAGCCCAGTAAAACCTTTTAGAACTTGGCTTGGAGGCCCAGTGTGGGATCTGTCGTCTGAGCTGAGCTGTGGGGAAGTGACAGGCAGGATGTGAGCCTGCTGCCTGTGCCAGCATCCCAGCTGGAACCCCTCTGGAGTGGGGGCTCTTCAGGGACAGGCTGGCAGGGCCAGATCTGGAGGTTCTGCTTAGAGGCAGAGGGTGCTGGGCACTGCCCAGGCTCCCCAGGGAATGGGCACAGCCCCAAGGCTGCCAGAGCTCCAGGAGCGTTGGGACAGCGCTGCCAGGGATGCCCAGGGTAGGGTTGTTGGGGTGTCTGTGCAGGGCCAGGGTGGGACTCAATGATCCCTGTGGGTCCTTTCCCACTCAGGACATTCCCTGGTTCTATGATTCACTCAGGGACGCTGAACTGTCACGGGAGGAAACTTAAACTGGGTCTGGCAGTGCAAGTTTACATAATTCATTACTTAAGGAAGAGGTCAGAGTATTGGGTGCTGTGATGGTGGCTTGGCACGACACTGCAGCAGGAATGGCCTTTGTTTCTTTATTTCTCCTCGGCTAAACCAACCCCCCTCACCCTCTCTGTGGCCATGAACCCTCCAGCTGCTCATGGGGTTTGAAACCTCATCCACAATCTGCTGGATCTTTATTTTCAGCATCAGTAGTGCCTTGAGCAGCAGTTCTGTGCCGCTGGGCAGGGACCTGGGAGAGCAGCCTTGGAGTTCTCCATTGGGTAGCTCACCTTTTCCGGGTGTCCATGTCCAAAAGGTGGGAGCGATTCTGCTCATCGTGATGTCCTTGTGGTTTCCATGACATATTGATGTCCCAGTATGACTTTATCGATAGCATTGTGTGGGTTTGGTTTTTCAAGCTCTCCTCTGTGTATGCAGGGTCCCCCGTGGGCTCCCAGCCTGGTATCCGATCCCTTTGCACTTCTACCTGTTTGGGATCTTCCAAACAATTAGAATGAGAGGTATTGGTATTGCTAATTATGTTGACCTTATCTTTCCTAAAACATTACTGGTACCTTTCAAACAGCATATATCTCCAAAATGTAAAACAACTTAGCATTTTACGCTCATTATTGTTTTGGGAAATGCGTATCAGGACACCTTCAGTTAAAAGTGATGTAGGAACAAGAGGATGTTTTGCAATTCTCGTGTCTTCCCAGTGCAATATTCCAGGAGGAAGCTGGAGTTGGAGGCACAAACACTTCCAGAAAGTGGAATGCTGGTTGCTGGATGATATTTCTTGAGTTTTATTACACCTGCTAAAAACTGGCGCTGCCAAGATGCTGCAGAAAATTCTCAAATGAACAATAGAAAATGTCAGGGCTGTCACCACATGGGGGTGGTAATAAATTCAATAAAGTAATGCTGGAACTTGTGCCGGAGTCCATCCGGATTCGAGGCTCTCGGGCTGTGTGGAGGGGTTCTGGTGCCATCTAATGTCCCGAGGTTTAAGTACAGCTGCAGACAGGGATTGGCGCTGGAAATCCAGGGTCTGTGTGTTGATCCCTAAACCTGCTGCTGTCCTTTCTCTTCCTGAGAAACAAATGCTGTGTGAAGTCCTTAGCTGTTAATTTGGAATTATTCTGAGCTCTCCTCATAGGTAACTTTCAATAAAATAGGGATTTGTTTGGAAACATCTTCTAACTTAAACACTTTTTTAAAACTAACATCAAGTTATTTTCTGTCTTGCTTGCAGAAAGAATCGAAGGGCTAGGTAGGGATAGGAATGGTGTAGTTTAGGGTTGTTTGCACACATTCTTAGAAATTTTTCACCTCTGGTCTAGCAGCAGTCATGATACCGAAGTGCCTTCCAGCAAAAAGGACTCATTGCTAGAGCTGAGAGGCTGCAATTCCCTCCTGGGCTTCTGTCTTTGTTTACTTTCAAGTGTGATTAGACCTCTCAGTGAGGGCTTCAGAACTTCTGCTCCTCTGGCCTGAGGGGTCATGGACAACTACAGAATGTGAAAAAAGAATTTGCCTGTAAATCCCCTTTATGAAGCGGATTAGATTTGCTCCTCACACTCTTGTTCACTTACTGTCAGTTGTAGAAACTGTAAATTCCGTATCATGTGCCTGGAAGTGAAACAGAGGTAGAAATGTCCTTTGTAGGTGGTGGAACTCCAAGCCAGCCCTGGCTCGTTGTCCTTGTACCCTCGGGTCTCTGTATCTGCTGCTGTGCCATCCCTGCTCGGGGCATGTCCAGAGGCAGGGTTTTATTGTGGTGTTTCCACAGGGTGATGGATGGAAGAGTTCACCCGATGGTCCGGGCAGCTGCCTGTCCTGCACCTCTGCACTTGTCTGATTTGTGCCTTTTGTCTCCCGCCGGGCAGGTTCGAGAAAGGCCGGATTTACACCTTTATCGGGGAGGTGGTTGTTTCCATGAATCCTTACAAGAACCTGAACATCTACGGGCGGGACACCATCGAGCAGTACAGGGGCAGGGAGCTCTACGAGAGGCCTCCCCACCTCTTTGCCATCGCTGATGCTGCTTACAAAGCCATGAAGAGACGATCCAAAGACACCTGCATTGTCATCTCAGGTAGGCTGGGAGGGCTCTGCATGGTGATGAGCACTTGATCTGTGTGAAATTCCAGGCGGAAGGAGAATAATTGTTTGGCTAATGACAGCGTTTTATAAAAGAAACTTCATTAATCTTAAAGCTGCTCATTTGCATTTGAATCCGCGTGTGGAGACCGGCACAATTATTTCTTATCTCATTCAAGAGGTGGTGCCAGTCAGGAGCTGGATCTGTGCCTGCAGCGGGATAATGTGAGCAGGAGCCCTGTGTCTGCTCCGGGGCGTGACCTGGGATCAGGAGAGCTGGGATCAGAAGTGAGCTGGGATCAGCAGAGCTGGGATCAGCAGAACTGGGCTTGTCTCCTCTCAGGAGCTGCTGACTTTTGTCGCTGCTGATTTTTGTCACTGCTGATTTTTGTCGCTGCCCTGACTGGCCACTGTTTGTTCCCTGCTCCATTGGAAAGGCCGTGGCTCCGGCAGTGGGAGCAGGGCTGGTACCAGAGTGATCCCTGGCTGGATCCTGGCACTTCGTTTCCGTAATGTCCCCGTGCTCAGGCAGCTCTGAAAGGAGAGAGCCCCAGGCTGGGGTGCTGAACAGTGGCCCCTTGTGCTGCTGCAGGCCAGGCTTTCTCCTCTAACAATATTCCTTTGATCGTCTGTGTGCCAGCCCTTTTCCCGACCTGTGAAATCTCACAGCACAATTGCTCAAAGTCAGCCCAGCAGCAGCAGCAACCAGGCAGGGTTATGGCTGTGTTTAGAAAACGTCCCAAGTGCACACAAAGATTGCTTTAAAAAGAAAAACTCAAACCCCCCAGGCACTGTTGGGGTAGAATTGAGGTCTTCTGTCCAATGATTTGTTTTGCTTTTTTCATCTGTTTGATCACCGTGGTGTTTCTGCCCCCAGGTGAAAGCGGGGCTGGGAAAACTGAGGCCAGTAAATACATAATGCAGTACATAGCAGCCATCACCAACCCCGGGCAGAGGGCTGAGGTGGAGAGGTAAGGCCTGGGCTGGAAAAGAAGGGAAATTCTCCTGCTTTTGGATCTCTTTCTGTGAGCTCTGCAGCACCACGTTATCAGACGGTCTCTTGTACATGCTGATTTATACTTAACTTCTTCAAGTACTGCTTTTACTCTGGGAATTTTGCAGTATTAATTGCTGAAAACACAGTGAAAAGATTATTTTGAAAGTTCAAACTTTCAAAATCAAAACAGCATCTAGAAATACCATCCAGCCAGTATCAACCACCTAATGGCAGGAGTCAATGATCTTAGAGGTCTTTTCTAACCTAAATGATTCTAAATCACTTTTCCTGGGGCAAATTGCCTGATATTTGGGTGGGCTAGAACACCATGTGGAGTGCAAGGAGTGTATTCCGTGACCTTCCAGGCTCACGTGATTCTGAATTGCAAAATGTCCCTCTCTGTCCTGGAGTAAAAGTTTTGGAGCAAAGAACGTGGCTTTCTGCAGAAACAGACTTAAACCTACCCGGAATGAACTTTTGAAAATGACTTGAAAAAGAGTTCAGAAAATTGGTTTCAGAATTCAAATGTGTATAGAAATTGAATTTCTGGTGCTGTTTTCAGGGCAGGGGTCTGGTTTTTGAACCAAAGAGCTTTTGCTTGCTCTGAGGAGCGTTGCTGACAGCTCCCAGCTGATTTCCCATGGGATTGCTGATGTCATCCACATCTGCCCAAACCTGCCATCAAAGAGCATCACTGTTGTCATTGAATTCTTCTGGAGAAATGGCTGTGAAAAAAATCCTGTGGTGTGAGTGTTGAAGTCTCACCCTGTTCCCTTTTCCATCCATCCATCCCTGCTGCAGAGTGAAGAACATCCTGCTGAAATCCAACTGTGTGTTGGAGGCCTTTGGCAACGCCAAAACAAACCGCAACGACAATTCCAGCCGGTTTGGAAAATACATGGACATCAACTTCGACTTCAAGGGAGACCCCATAGGTGGGCACATCAATAATTACCTGCTAGAAAAGGTAAGGCACCCTCCCTTCCAGGGTTACAGCCTTTGCAGGAGTTACTTTTGCAATCTGGGCTTTGCCAGTAGAAAGTTTACCATTCAAACATGTACAGCAGGTGAGGTATGAGGGCATGGAAATAAATCCAGGGCTTAATTTTTCCTCAGGAGTCAGGAAAGCCACTGCAGTGCTGGCAGCACCCTGTTCCTGGAGCACCACGACTTCCAGGGCTCACCAGGAATGGGGCTGTGTTACCCAAAGGATTTTGTGGGGGGATGTGTGTGAAGTTTAATCTCAGTTGTTATTTTGGATACAATTTACCCTCTGCACAGCTCCTGCTTTGTAATTCCTGCACTGAGCTCTTCCTGGAGTAGGGGATCTCCAGGGCTGTAGGGAGCAAGTCTGCTTGAGCAGTGTTATTTTGGAATAATGCCACAGCCTTGGGTGAGCTGTTGGTAGTGTTGTTTTTATATATTCCAAGTGATCCTGAGCATAATTATTTTCTTCATGTCATTAAGTGGTGTCTGAAAACATTGGAATATGCAAACTGGAGAAACCAGGCATGAGCCATTAACAGTTCTTGCTGTGTGAGACACGTCTGGCTTTGATTATGTGTTTGACCACATCTGCCAACACTCTTTTTTGTTTGTGTTTCTTTTTTACTTCTCCCCTTATTTCCCTGAAGTCTATTTTCAGAATAAACACTTTATTTTAAAAAACAAAACAACAAACCCAAACATTTAACTTGGGGTACTTTGATGTGAAAAGAGGGCTGGGACTGCAGCTGCAGTGACTTAAATCTTGATGATTTATTTATCCTGATTGTTTGTTTCATATTCTTGACTTCTCCCAAGTTAAATTGGTTTCCATTTGAAAGCAGTGGAGGCTCTGGCCCAAACACAAGCCGTATAACAGACAGTGGCTTTGCAGCAGGAACACACTGAATCACAGAATATCCTGGGTTGGAAGGGACCCCCAGAGATCATCCAGTCCATCTCCTGCCCTGCCCAGACACCCCAACAGCCGCACCCCGGGCATCCCTGGCAGCGCTGTCCAAGCGCTCCTGGAGCTCTGGCAGCCTCGGGGCCGGGACCATTCCCTGGGGAGCCTGGGCAGTGCCCAGCACCCTCTGGGGGTAGAACCTTTCCCTGATCTCCAACCTAAACCTTCCCAACACAGCTTTGTTCTTCATCACTCTCCATAGTTCAAACTTGTAGCATAAAATAAGGACACGTTGCTTGGTGACTAAATGTCTGCTGCATTTAACCCTTTTTTGTGCTGTTTTACATTGGTTTGGAAGGAGGATTCTGGAATGGAGCTACAGCTCCCTGAAAAAAGGCCCTCGTGTCAGAGCAGAGCATTCCCTGGTACTGTGGCTGGGAGCTGTGGGCAGCCTGTCCTGGGGGTGTAGGAGTGGTGACCACCAGGCCATGAGCATTTGTCTGTAGTCACAGAGTCCTGGTTTTCATTTCCAGTGATTAAATAATTCTAAGACTAAAATGAAGTTTTATTTCATTTTCCATGAAAGCCACCCTGTGGTTCCCACGTGGGATTCCTGGGTGGAAGTAGGACACTGCAGCTCTTACACAAGCTGGTGCTTTTTACTGTAGACCTCAAGCTCTGGGGTCGCACATGTGTGATGGTGTTCCCAAGAGCCTGAGCGTGAGATGTGATGGATTTGGGGTGTCCTGGTGATCTGGGTGTCTGAGGGGAGGTGCTGATGTCCTGCTAACACCCAGCGCTGTGCTTTGTTCCCCCAGTCCCGTGTGATTGTGCAGCAGCCCGGGGAACGAAGCTTCCACTCCTTCTACCAGGTTTGTGTTGCTTTGCTGGAGCAGTGACTCGTCCCCAGTTTCCCAGACACTTTGGGCAGAGCACTCAGGGCTTTCACCCTCTCGTGTATTTTGCAGAAGGTTCCCTTTTGCAACATCTTGGGTGATCTTGGGTTCTTCAGTTCTCTGCGGGGGCCTGGGCTGGGAGGGAGCCTGGGAAGATGGATTGTTTTCTGTCCTCCAGTCCCATATTAACACATTTATAAACTTAAAAGCAGGCTGACTAAACAAATATGGTAGGACATTGGACTTTGACTCACTGTTTTATTTGTAGTAAGTCTAATCCCTCTATTTTCTCTTGAGGCCTTTAGTCCATATGAAAGTAATTTTATGACACCAAGTTGACTTTTTTGTTTTTTTGGATGTTCTTTAATGTCTTCCACATTGTGTGGTGGTTCCCTGTGTGTCCTTTGGGGGATATGGTCAGCCTGTTAGTATAACCTTGATTCTGCAGTGAGGGAAGGGGAGGTTTGTTTATTTTTTTCCCACTTCTTCAGTACTCCATGATGGCATGTTAGCACTTTCCTCAGGGATGTGTCATTTCCAGGAGGAAAAGTCTCTGTGTGGGCAACGTGCTTGCCAAGGCACAGCTGTGGCATGGCCCAGGTGTGAACAGGTCTGTGAGAGGGTTCAGGCTGGTTTTTATGCAGTTGTGGCTCTAAAGGACAGTGATTAGTGGTGGCAGAGCCCTGCACCAGTGCAGACTCCGCGTCTTGCACGTTGTGCTCCACATATTGCAGCAGTAATTAATATTTTTATGATTTTGCTTGTCAAGCAGATGAATAAGAGACAGAAAAAAGAAGGATTTTATATTTTTCATTCATCATTTCTTAAAACACTCTTCATGCAGCTCCTGCAGGGAGGTTCTGAGCAGCTCCTGCGTTCTCTGCACCTCCAGAAGGATGCGTCGGCCTACAGCTACATCTGCCCTGGGGCACAGCTCAAGGTGAGGGGTCTCAGGGACCCAGGGACACCTTAACGTTGGGAATGCTGCTGGAAATGCTCAAAGCACTGCTGAGCTAGCAGAAGCTGAGATCAGTGGGGATGAATATGGAAAGGTGACACTGGTGTGCTGTTTGTAATGAAGTTTCTGGCACTACAAGAAAAAGCATGAGTTTACTTAAATCATAGAAAAAATATCCCTCTATTCTGCTTAAAATATACAAATATACCTGTGCCTGCTGCATGTGTCTGCTTATAAACAGCAATAAAATGATTTATTAATAAATGCAGGTGTAGATATTTGACACGTTACCAGTGGCAGGCGTTCCATGCTCCATGATGGGTATCTTAAACTGCTTTCTGCACCAAAAAGCCATAAGGACTCATTTTTTTGCTGCGGGATCTTTGAGTTACTGAAGCACTGAGTCTTCATGTCTGACTTGTCCTCAAGGGGGAACTCTGAGCAGGAAAGAAGGGAGCAAACCCACAAAGTTTGTTTAACAAGATCCTGAACACTTCAGATACATCTGGAGTTGTCCCTAGTGTTATCCCTTTGAAGCAAGGTCCAGACCCAAGGCTCCCTGATTTCCTAGGTACTTTTGTGAGATGCACTTTGGTACAGAAACCCAGAGACCTCCTCACATGCCAGATGACTCTCTCTAAAAATGTGCATCGAAAACAAACCCAGGGGACTGCAGGGAGGGAGGGAAAGGCTCATCATGAGAAAGGTGGAGAACAGAGATTTCCTGCTGGTGCTCTGCAGCCTCTGCTCAGAGGGTCTGTGACTGCACAAATTGTCCCTGTTCTTCTTGGATTTTTTATGAACTCTTTCTCAGCAAATTCCACTGGGAAATCTATTGTGCTGTGGTGGATTTCTGCGTGTCCTGCTGCCAGAATACGTGTGTGCAGTGCAGGGTTCAGTGTCCACGCACGCAAGATGGCATTGGAATAAGCTGGGAAACCTCGTGACAGTGTCTTGCATGTGAGAAACATCAAAGTGCATCTTTATTTCCCATGGGCTTGTGAAATTCTTGCTTCCTCACAGCTGACTTCCATTAAACCCCTCCCATCCCAAACTTCTCTCTCCCCTCAGTGTTCCATCAACGACGGGGCTGAGTTCAAGGCAGTTGCTGATGCCATGAAGGTGATTGGCTTCAAGCAGGAGGAGATTCAGACTGTCTACAAAATTGTGGCAGCCATTCTGCACCTGGTGAGCTCCCTGCCCATGGATATCCATCCCTGAACCCGTCCCTAGGCTGTTCCTCAGGAGGGCTTGTACTGCCAGCAGCTCTGATTTTCCTGCTGCAGAAGCACTTGGAAGCTCTGTTGGCTGGGAAAGTGTGTCCAGTTCTCAGCTCCAGTGGGGAGAGAAAGTCCTTGCTGGAACAGGGCACTGCAGTAACGATCACATGTATTCCTGCATGTTCCAGATCCCAAACCAGACATCCCACTGAGTACTGGGAGCTGTTAAATGTTCTGAAAAAGGAACTGTTGGGGTTTGGCAGTGAGGGCATAGGGAGCTTCTGTCCCTTTTTGCCCTCACACTCACCTTCACCATGGTGGTTCTGCTTCACTTCATGGTGAAGGTTGAGCACAGGAAACACAGGAGACCTCTTAATTCTTTGTGTTCTGAGGTTGAGGAAATCCTTCCTTCTCCTGGAGCCTCCTGGGAGCCACAGAGCCTCCTGCCCTGCACAGTGTCCCTGTAGTTCAGCTCTTGTGTTTCCCTGAGGAAAGAAGTGGGCAGGAGGAGGGTGGCAAAGAACAGCTTTGTTCCAGTTCCTTCTCCTCCTTGGGGCAGCAGTGCTGGGACAGAAGGGAGGCAGAGCAGAGTGGGGCCATGCAGGCTGGGAGAGCACCCTCTGCTGAGGATCACCAAGGGGTGTCACTGCTTAATCCTGGCACAGAAGGTACCCAGGAGCAGAGCTGTGGTGGTGGGGTGCTGCCAGTCCAGTCCCACTGGCACTGACCTCCCAGCTTCCCCACACCATCCCCATTCCCTCTGTGGCAGGAGCCCTGCCAGGAGAACTGCAGCCAGCGAAGACAAATGCTACATCCAGCACTTGTATACATGGCACAATTCCCTATCCCTGGAATCTGAATCTTGGCGTGGTGTTTGATTAAATCTCAGGAAGTGTTTGATGTCATTTGTCCCAGAAGCTGAGCTGAACACTGAGCAGGAATGCTTTGCTTTGAGAAAGCCTTTGCTGCTCCAAGTGACCTTGGAGCTTTGAGGGTGTGGATATGGAAGACCCACCTTCCAGTGTGAGAGGATATTTCCTACTGGGAATAACAGGTGGAAAATAGATGGACCTGGGGGGTGGTGATTCCTGTCAGTAAAGGGCAGATTGAGAAATGCTGCTGATTGCAGGGGAACCTGAAGTTCTCCGTGGATGGAGACACTCCCATCATCGAGAACAGCAAGGTGGTGTCGGTCATTGCCGACCTCCTGTCCACCAAGGCCGAGCTGGTGGAGAAGGCGCTGCTGTTCCGGACAGTGGCCACGGGCAGGGACGTCATCGACAAACAGCACACGGAGCAGGAGGCCACCTACGGCAGAGACGCCTTTGCAAAGGTGAGCTCCAGTCCCCTCCCTCTCCCCAGGTGTGTGGCACTCACCCAGGCACGTTGCTGCTGCCTTTGCCCGTGGGTTGAGCTGCTCTCGGTGCAGCAGAGAACGGTGGTGCCCAAGGAAGGCGTTGCTGTCATAACTGCCCAGTGCTCAGCCCCAGGAGCATTCCTGGTGGGTCTGTAAGCACGCTGCTTGCTGTACATCCTGCAGGTTTCTCTCTGAGCACGTGCTCCTGAGTTCTGTAGGGGTTTGTGGCACCTCCCCGTCCCTGCCCTTCCAGCAGGGTCCAGCTCCCACAGCCAGCAGTGCCAGGAGGGGCACACCGAGGAGGGAATGGGCTGCAGGCCAGGCTGGCATCTGCAAATGTGTCATACAGGGAGGAATTTTCTGTGAAATGGGATCCTCAACTTCATTTTGCAGTTAAATTCAAAGAGTAGAGAGTGGAACTGGAACATCTAGAATGCAGGTTGGAAATACAAAGTGTTTTTTTTTTTTTTAATTTTTTAAAGAATTGTAGAATGGTTTGGGTTGAAGGGACCTTAAAGACCATCTCATTCCAACCCTCTGCCATGGGCAGAGACACCTTCCATGAGAAAAGGGGCTACTGATGGCAGGAGTGACAATTGTTCCTCCTCTGCTAAGAAATCAAATTATAAGGGAGGAACAGATCAAGTTATGAAGGTCCTTGATTGTTAAGTTGACTTCTTTTCCTGAGATAATGTATTTACCCAGCTTCACAGCACATTTTGAACATGAAGACTTTGAAGACACTTCTGCCTACAGAACATTTTCTTTGTGAAAGGTGAACAGGATTATTTTCCTGTCATCGTGTTCAGTTGTTGGGTTTCTGTGTCTGACCTCTCCCTTGCTCTTCGCTATTGTTAAATAATTCTCAGGAATGGTACTTATTAGGCAGCTGAAAAACTGACTGGAAGCAAATTAGGGAACTGCTGCACCCAGTGACCTCACTGGGATTTTGACTTGTTATAAATGAGTTTTGGAAGAAAGAAAAGAAATACTTCCATAGAATATTTTCTCCAGTCAGTAGCTGCTCACTTTCAGCAGAACATTACCTGCAGCTTTGGTGGAGGCCTGGAATGAGCTGTGTTGAATATCCTGAGAAGAGCTGAGGCAGGTGCAGGCGGGAGCCCTCAGTCTGTGTTTGCTGCAGGCCATTTACGAGCGTCTCTTCTGCTGGATTGTGACACACATCAACGATGTCATCGAGGTGAAGAACTACGACACCACAGTGCATGGCAAGAACACTGTCATTGGGGTCCTGGATATCTACGGCTTCGAGATATTTGACAATAACAGGTGAGCCACCTTCTAAAGCCCAATGTTGTGCCCTCGCCTTTCCCAGAACACTCATCACCTTTTCTTCTCGTGTTTTTGCAGTTTTGAACAGTTCTGCATTAATTACTGCAATGAAAAGCTGCAGCAGCTCTTCATTCAGCTGGTTCTAAAGCAGGAGCAGGAGGAGTACCAGCGAGAGGGAATTCCCTGGAAGCATGTGAGTGCTTTGGCAGGGGAGGGAGAGGTCGCTGTGAGGTCAGTGTACCAGCACAAGTCCCAGATCTGAAGTTGCTCCACATGCAGGCTCCAGTCGATGGGACATCTGTGTCCCTGCCAGCTGTCCTGTCAGGCTGGGATCCGGCTGGGGCAGGAGCTCACCAGTCACCTCACCATGTGTGTCCTTGGGAAAATAAGGTCTAAGATGAAACCTCTTGTGGCACCTCTGTGATGCCACACACACGACTGCGGGTTTCTGTGCTGAGTGCTTACGGATTTTTCTAGATAGTAACACTTAAAAATCTTGACTTTTCCTGTTCAAACTCTCTTCAGAATGCCAAGGACAGGATGTGCAGTGTCGCTGTGGTGACTGCACACAGCTGAATTGTAAAAGACTTTTTAAAGGGCATTCTGCGGCAGAGGTCTCAAGATGTTTGTGAGTGGTTTGAAAAATCACTTTCTTTGCTGTTCAGCGTAGGAGAGGAGCCTGCTTGGTCTGGAATCAGAGATCTGCATGTTCAGAGCTGGGTGCTCCTCGCTGTCACACTGGGTGCTATGGCCAGCACTGGTACTGTCCCATTTCTGCAGCCAAGGTCACCAACACCCTGTCCTTTGTTTCCTGCAGATTGATTACTTCAACAACCAGGTTATCGTGGACCTGGTGGAGCAGCAGCACAAAGGGATCATTGCCATTCTGGACGATGCCTGCATGAACGTGGGGAAAGTCACGGATGAGATGTTCCTCGAGGCCCTCAACAGCAAACTGGGGAAGCACGCGCACTTCTCCAGCAGGAAGGTAACCCACAGACCTTGCTCTCCTCTGCCATCCCTTCTCCGTGTTCTGAGGTGGAATGGAATGAGGAAAAGGGGTTTAGGGGTGGCTGGGTTGGAATCGCTGCGACTGAGTGTGAGATGAGGAGCCCGGAGCAGCTCCAGCCGCAGAGGAACCCGGCAGAGGGAGCTCCAGCACGTCCGATGGCACATCCCTTTTATTCCGGGATAAAAGGAGCCTGAGCTCGTGCCTTGACATACCATGATGTCATCTGGAACCAATCGATGCGCCGGCTCGGCCCACGTGTTGTTCTTCCCAGGCTGCTCTAATACATAGTGACAGTGAAATTATTCACACTCCTGCATTATTACAGCGCTGTGATTTGGGCTTTTTTCATCGTCATTGGCTGCAGAACGTGCTCATCTCCCACTGCACCTCAGAGCACCCCGGCCCCTCGCCCGGCTTTGTCTGGCTACAATGGGCGAATTAAAAGGCTTCATTTGTTCCTCACTTGGCAGCAGATTGCAAAATGGTCACCAGCCTGATTAATTTGAGAATCTTTCACACTAAGTAATCAAATAAGGGCCTTTAATTTATTGATGTCTCTCTACTCAGAAACACTGTCTGAAATGCATGGCTCAGCGTGCCGGTCCCCCCTGCTCCCTCCCACCCCGGCACAATGTTTTATGTAGGTCAGAAATACCAAATTAGCCTGGTTGTGTAAGATATGTGCTAAAGGCTGCCTCCGGGAGGCCCGGGATAAACAATGGGTCTGGCTGGGGCTGTCTGAGGAGAGGCCAGGATGAAAGTAAACCAAAACCACTTTTTCCTCCTGGATGCTGCTTTCCTTAGATGCCCTTTTGCTGCAGCACACCTGATGTCTCACCTGCCACGTGCGCCTGAGCTCAGGGAGGGGGACAGGGAGCTTGATTCCAGTGTTGACCCAGATTGCACATGCCTGAACAATGACATGGCATGTTCTGAGAAAACCCACCTGAAAACAAGTGTGAGGCCTAGTCTGGGTTCCTGTTTGAATGCAAACGGCTTCCTTTAGTGGTCATGCTGGTGGGATGGAGCCTGGGATCCTCTGCAGTGGGGTGCTGGGGGAGTGGTCCAGTTTCTGGAGCTGTCTGGTCAGTGGATGTAGAGAGAGGAGTTTGGTTTCTCCTCTGTCCTGGCTCCCACATCTGCCCAGGGGAGGGGGCTCCACCACAGAGGGAGCAAGTGGTCCTTTAGTGCAGTGGCAGAAGGGGATGGAATTTCAGGAGGTATTATGGGAGGCTAGAAAATGAACATTTAAAAATAAAATCTGCTCGAGTCCTTGCCTTCAGGAGTCCCCTCCCAGCAAGGAGACATTAAAGGACAGCATTGCCAGCTGCAGCGTTCCTCAGCAGGAGGTGGCGTTGTCAGAAACTGCCTGCACAGGCTACGAGGGAGACAAGGAATCCTGCTATAAATAATGTTTATGGAGGGGGTGATGGATCTGCCTGGCTTGCTAATTTCTAGTTAAATCAATAGAGCCTTGAAAACATTGACCCGTAAACCTCTCAGCATAATAATTATTTTTTCTCCCCATCGCATCTCTGCAGATGTCCCAGCACCTCAGAGCTCTTCCTCAGTCCCACCCAGAACTGCTGTGGGAAGCCTGAGCCTTCTGAGCTCTTCTAACTTGGATTAAAACAAAGGGCTTGGTTCCATCTCATGCCCTGCCTTTGCAGACTGCAGTGGCTCCGTGCAGATCCTGTAAAGGTTCCGCACAGATGGGAGCTGTTCCTGAGGAGTTAAAGTCGTGTGTTGGGAGCAGCTCCCGTCCCTCAGCCCAGTTCATGCTCCGCTGCTCCCTGCAGAGCGTGTTGCACACAGGCTCCATGTGGAGAAGCTCTAGGGGGCTGTGGTGCCCTAAATAGTCGTGTCCTACTTTGTGTACCCGGCTGCTCCGCGCTGCCGGCGCCCTTGTCCTGGGGAAGGCCGAACAAGCCAGGACAATGCTGGTTAACACTTCCACCAGCAGGATTTGTGGCAGAATGTTGTGTTCTTGGAGCGTGGGGTGTCCTCCTCGGATTTGTCTAATGCTAATCTGGATGTGCAGATGTGCCAGATGTTCTGGTGGCCCTTCCCAACATCACCGTTCGTATCCTCAGCCTCTCCAAGTTCCATTTCTTTTCTGTTGATGTTATACTTTGGAAGGATCAAGTGCAGTGACAGACAGTCCATGAATGCCTCAATCTTCAAATTGTGGAGAGCGTCAGTCTCAACAAACTGGTTGTGAAGGGAAGAGTATCAGAAGGTCCATTCCAGTCCACCTGATGTTGTGTCTCCCAAGACACTGGACAGTGATGAATGCCCAAAGTGAGAGCCCAGTATGGGACCAATGTGAAGTGATAACTTGACATGCTCCCATCTTCAGGGACCTGCAGCCCAGGAACCTCCTGGTGTCCTTAATAGGGTTTTTTGTGTGGTCTTCTTGGTTTTTTAAGTTGACAAAGAATTCTACAGCTCAGATACTCACGTGAAGAGCTCCTTCCTCCTTGTTTCCCTCCCTCCTCCCTTTTCCATTTTAGATTACACTTCTCACCTCCTAGCTGTTAAATGGCAAAACACAGTTCTCTTTGTCTTCCACTACATCATCTCCACGTTTTTTGCCATCATCTCTGGGCATTTCTTCCCTAACCCGGAGAGGCCAAGTTTGTTGGCCCATCCTCCCAGGGCAGGCAGTCAGCAGGGGATGGTTTTGCCCTTCAAGCCTCTCCCAGTTCTCTTTGAGACGAAGGAGGGTGTAAAGGGACGGTTTGGGGGCCCATCAGCTCCTGTGAACTTTGCCCTTTCTCAGTGGGAATCCCTGCCCTGCTGGGGCGTTTCATTTGCTCTGCTTTGCCCTCATTTAGCCCCGGGTGTCTCCCCGCTGCAGTTTCTCCCAGGCAGCCGTCCCTCAGTGATGAAGTGCCGCCCCCCAGCCCCACGACCTTCCCACTGCCCTCAGGTTATGGCTCATCTCAGATGCTGTGAAAGCACAGCCTCAGTGCGGGCTCCCACAGGATTGCCATCTTTCCAACACCTTTCTCCTGTCTTTGCTAGCCCTCAAACACTGTGAGCTGCCAGTGAGGAGCCTTGTGCAAGGGCTCCCAGAAACCCAAGCAGATGATTCACTTTATCAATGGACTTGCTGGTCTTTTCTTCACTAATTTCAACTGCTTTGTCCAGAAGACACAAAGTTTGGAGAGAATCACTCCTTAAGAAAAAACAAACCAGCAAACAACAAAACCCCTGACGGCTGTGTTATGGCTCCTTCCAGCTTCTCCAGAGCTGGATGAGCTTTAGGAGGAGCTTGTGCTGCCAGCTGTGCCCTGTCTGGTAGCACAGACACATTTCTTTTTCCATTTGGTATTTACCTCCTTTATTGACTTGTTGGTTTGAGCTGTGTGTTTGGCTGGCTGACAAAGGCACTCCCCAGCCCCGTGCTGGGAACACACTGCAGCAAGAAAAATGACTTTGTTTTCCTGGTGTTGCCTCGTTCCTTCATTTCCTCTGTGTTCTGCTGCACCTCGGTCATCCATCAGCTCTGCAGCTCCTGGTGCTCCCTGCTCCTGCCATGCTGCACTTTCCACAGCTCTGGGACCTCCTGGAGACCTTGGTACTCACACTCCTTGGGCTCCTCCTTGTGATTAATTTTGTGTAAAATATATTCTATTTTTTTCATCTGTTCTTACAGTTTGAGCCAATCTATCCTGTGCTCTTGGACACAGGTGAATTTTTGGAGTGTATCTCTCTGCGCCTAATCATCCCTCCTGCCCTGCATTTCAACCATGCTAATTTCCTCTTTTATTTCTCCAAGACTTTTTGTGGATAGCAGATATCTGCTCATAGCCCTCGGTGTTGTTAAATGCTGCCTGCAAAGACTTAATTCATCTCCTGCTCCCTTTGCCTATAACAAAATCCTCATTCTTATCTCATTCTCCCTTTTTAATTAAGCCAACCCTGATGGATTTTTTGGCTCCTGCTACTCCTGAAGGGATGAGTGTGTTACAGCCACTGCTGCTGAACAGCTGCCGTGTGGGCACTGGACATCTTCTGTTGTACAGAAGGAATGGGATGGGATGGGAATTTGAGCCGGGAGCGGGGGGCTGGAGCAGTGGATCTGCAGGGGGGTCCCTGTTTGAGGGGTGTCAGATGACCAGGAGGGATCTGGGGCAGAACAAGCCTTGCTATTGTCACAGCAATTGGCCCATTTCTCTGCTGAGGAGTTACACTGCAATGGGAAAAAATATAGAGGAAGATTTTTTAAAAGTCATAAATTAACTCGTGGGTGCAATGTTTCTCTACAGGCACAAGTGTTCTTTTTGCATAATGGTGTTTCTGAGATAATATCAATTTCCTGATAAAATTATAGGCTCTTGCAGCTTCATTTGTACAAGCACATGTTCTTACAGTGCATCCATGAAAACATTATCCAGCACTGGCTTTCACATCTGCACAGGCACACAAAAAGTGGAACTCCTGCAGTTCCCAGTGCTATTTTGAAGGCAGGTTGCTCTTCCATGGGGCTTGTAAATTCAGGGATGGTGTTTTAATATCAACCCATGGGTGGTATTTTGATGTATGTGAATTTATTTCAGCTTTGTGCCACGGACAAAACGCTGGAGTTCGACAGAGACTTCCGGATCAAGCACTACGCCGGGGATGTGGTGTGAGTTGCCTTCAGAAATAAAAGTTGCACCTTCTATTTTTGTCTTCCCAGCAGCTCTGAAGTGGGACAATATTCTGATTTACTGCTGCTTCTGGTGCAAGCCAGAATAGCTGTCACATGCAGTTACAGAGTGCAGCGCTTGCTTATCAATTAAATCTGCTGGTGCCTTGCTCTACAGAGTGGGAATTTGTACTTGGAGCGAAACAAAAGGAGAGCGAGGGGTGGCAGTGAGGGGAGAGCAGTGCTCCAGGGAACAAAAAGAGGGAAAAAGGCAGCAGTGTTTATGCAAGAAAGCTACACTGAGCTAATAAAATCTGGTTTAGACATCTGTTTGGTGTGATTATATAACTCTGGCTTTAAATTCTCTGATCAGTTGGAGCAGGCTGGAAGCACAGGGGAGTGATAACCTGCAGGAGGGATCAGGGCAGGAGGGTTGGGAGGTGCTTGCCTGGAGCCTGCAGGAACAGTGCAGGAGGTGACAGCAGGGGGAAGGGAGAGTGAGTGGAAGTGAGGGATGCACATGGTAGGAACCATTTGCTGGGAAAGCTGTTGTGTGGAATATCACTGGAGTCACTTAATGGTTTAGGATTTGTGTAACTTCCCATGTCAGAAGAAAGGGAATTACTGGGGGAATAATTCATAATTTCTTTTACCTTGAGATTGATTTTAATTTTAATTTCCAAGGACAACCAGTGTTACCAGACTGGAGCCCATGTAGCACAGGCAGGTTGTCTTCTGGAGCCTTTGCTGAGCGATTCCTGACAGACATCCCTGATTTCAGGGGGTTTTGGAGGAGAAAATACAAGGTGCTGTCTTAGTGGTTAAACCTTCTGAACTGCCAGTGGCTGACAAATGGTGTAAAAGAAAACTGAAACGTGGAAGGGATCACGGATAGGTCAGGCTCAGATCTTATGTGGAGCCCTAAGACTTGAGGGTGGGCAGGCCCTGGCACAGGATGCCCAGAGGAGCTGTGGCTGCCCCTGGATCCCTGGCAGTGTCCCAGACCAGGTTGGACGGGGCTTGGAGCAACCTGGGATAGCGGAAGGTGTCCCTGCCCATGGCAGGGGTGGAATTGGATGACTTTTAAAAGGTCCTACTCCATGATTCTGTGGTTTGAGGATGGCTCCGTACAGGGATTTGCAGGTTGTGGGTTGAACCCAGAGCCTGCAGGTTGGATGCAGCTTCCCAGGGTGGGATCTGCAGCTCAGGAAACATCTGCATGGGAGTCACTGAATGGGGAGATTTTGGACTTTTTCCATGAGGACAGAGCACTGCCTGCCTTGAGACTTGGAGAAGAGATGAAACCCTGAAACAGTGACCTCCTGGAGTGATGCTGCTGTGGGAATAGAGGAAGGAAGGAATCTAAAATGTGTGTGTGTTGATTTCCAGGGGAGCTCCCCAGTCACTGGTCAGAGGCTGCTCTGGAATTCAGCCTCTCTCCACCACGAGAGGGGCAGGCTGCACAGACTGAAAAACAAACCTGAATTTCTCTAGGATGTAACACAAACACACGCTCAGTTTGGAGACAGAACCCTGAGTGTAACTCCTGAATTCGGGCCACCTACCCCCTGCCCAAGTGCTGTGAGGTGTCTCGGCCATCCCCTGCACAGCTCCAGGGGCTCTCTGAAGCCAGGTGTGTTGTTCCTGTGCCGGAGGTGGGAGCTGGGCCCAAGTCTCACGCTCTGTTCCTGCAGCAATTAGGCTGGGAGCAGGGCTGGACTCCTGGTTAGCATCTGCTGTGCCTGTAGGAGTGCAGGGATGCCGATTCCACAGATAGCAGCAGCTCACAGATGGACTTTGCTACTTTGTAATTAACTCGGTTTTTCCTGTGTTTTTTTAGTTACTCAGTCACTGGATTTATTGACAAAAACAAGGACACTCTATTTCAAGACTTCAAACGCCTCATGTACAACAGGTAAGAATATTAATGAGGTGAATTTTAATCTGATTTGTCAGAATCCTTTTTTGTGGAGTGATGCTATCAGAGACTCAGGTTTTCAGTGATTCTCTCTTCAGCGTGTGTGAATAAACACTTTGCTTTGGGATTTGATCTTTGTAAGTCTCCCGTGACCCAGAGGCTGTTAGTTTGATTTTTCAGGTTAAAGTCCTTATTCTGTACATGTTGTTTCTGTCCTGATGCAGTCTTTAATTGAACTGAATTTAAAGTGTTTGTTTGAAACCAACTGATTGTGCAATCAAGATAGTGCAGAGCTTGTTTGCGCTGCCTGATTTGTCATTAACCAGTTGCAGATTTACCATCACTGCTCTGTCAGTAATCAGTGCTGAAGATACTGGGGAGCTTTGGTCAACAACAGATATCCTTGGCCTCAGCTAAAACACCCTGTTTTGGAAGAAAATATAGGAGGAAATGGGCAAATAGATTTGAATCCCTTCATATGTGCGGTGATGTGAAAAGTGCAAACCATGAGGTCACGTGTTGGGCAAGCAGAAGTTGCCTTGAGATTTGAAATCCCATCAGAATGTGGGTGGAAGTGCCCATGGAGCTGTTTTTCTTCACCTGGCATTAAACGTGTCCTGATTTTTTAATCTGCAGCTTTCGGGGGCTCTGCTCAGAGGACAGTGGGCACAGACACCCTGCAGTGCTGGGCACTGTTTACCTGGGCAGGTGTTAAATTGGTCTGCAGTCCTTTGGGCTGTGCTCCCCTCAGCAGTCCCACTGTTCCTGTTTTCAACACTTCCCATTGACCAGGAACCTTGCAAAATATTTGCTGTGTGGTTTTATTAAATTTAGCCTGTTTTCTGTGAAGCCTCTGGAAAATCCTGTTTCCAAACACCACTTCCAGCACATTAAAGCCTGTGACAGATTGGCCACTGGATTGCTGTAAACATGCTCAGTTTTTATCTGTTCTTGAACTCTTGCCATCCATCAGGGCCAGTTTACCTCACGCTGAACCCTTCAAAAATACAGGCTAAAGTGTATAAATTACTTTCTATATCAAGAGAGGTGTAGAAATGCAGCTTGAACACAGGTGACAGGTTCCAAGGGAGGATGGTGTGGGTCTCGCTCTCCTCTGTGGTGATTAAATTCTTTCTGTTGTGTCAGTGAGGCAGCCCCTGCCTTTGATGGATTCTATTGTCTTATTCCTGCACATCTTGATCTGAAGGGAGAATGTGCTGGTTGTTCTTCCAGATATTCAGTTGTAAGCTTGAACTTGCTCTTAAGAGCACGAAATGTTGTGCCAGGAATGTCACCCTGGTGTGGGTGATGTGCTGTGAGCTGGAAGCAGCAGTGGGTCTGGGTGGAAAGCAGCTGCTGGATTGTCAGTGGAGTGGAAGTGCTGGGAGACTGCAATTAAAGAGACTCTCTCGTAGCTCCAACCCTGTGTTGAAGATGATGTGGCCTGAAGGGAAACTGAGCATCACTGAGGTCACCAAGAGACCTCTGACAGCGGCTACTCTGTTCAAGAACTCCATGATTGCACTGGTGGACAACCTGGCACTGAAGGTAAAGGTTCCTGTTTCAAAATTGACTCTGACTTCTGATGAGAAGAGTGTGGCTTCTCCCTGGAGAGATTCCCACCTTCCCCTCGCTGCCATCTGATGGGAGCTGAGCTGATCAAAGGCAGAGAGGAGCCGTGTCTGTGCCAAACAAGCTTTTGGCTGGGCAGGTCTCGAGGGAGGGTCACCTCCATCCCCCATGAAGAAGGTGGATTTTTGGTTCCTCCATGACCAGGGTGTCTTTCACTCATAGGAAAGCCAGTCTCTCTTAGGTAATAATTGTTATATCAAATCACCTTTAGCAGAGCTCTCTGGGCAGAGGATGCTGTTCATGGTGGAGAGGTTCTCTCTGGCTTCCCAGGCAATGGGCTTCCATACAATACAGGCAGACCTGTGTGAGTTCCTTCTTTCCTCCTCTTTGCCAGGCCAGAGGGTGAGGAGGGAAAGCTTTTATTTCACCAAATATTTCAGTTTTATGGTAGAAGGCATTACCTGGGCAAGCAGCACGTTGTGTGAAGGAAGGGGGGGAAGGGAATGCTCTGGGAAGGGGCTGTTGGAGCGGCACAGCCGAGCAGGTGCTCGGATCCTGGGTGAGCAGAGATCCCTGAGGAATACTGGGGTGTTACTGGAGCTGGGTGGCCTTGCTGCACTCCTGGCACTGGGGTACAGCACACAAGAGACGAACAGAGAGCCCAGGGTGCTGCTGTGTGTTCACATTCAGAATAATTAAGCAATAAAGAGCGAAGTGCTCCAGGTGTCTTCTCGGGAGCTGCGGGAGCAAAGGAAACGGGTCAGAGCACGGCCACCCAGTGCTGGCTGTGCACAGCAAGAGAGAGCTGCCCTCACTTCTTGTTTCCAGAGTCAGGACATGAAGTCACACCTGATTTATGGGGTCGTTCCCAGAGGGTGCTGGGCACTGCCCAGGCTCCCCAGGGAATGGTCCCGGCCCCGAGGCTGCCAGAGCTCCAGGAGCGTTTGGACAGCGCTGCCAGGGATGCCCAGAGTGGGGCTGTTGGGGTGTCTGGGCAGGGCCTGCGGCTGGACTGGATGATCTCTGGGGGTCCTCCCCACTAAGGATATGCTGTGATTCCATGATTCTGTGTTTTCCATTCCTGTGCTGGAGTGGGTTTGATCTGAGCTCTGCAGGAGGGTCTTGGACCCACCAAAGCTGCCTGGAGGTGCCAGCTGAGCCTCCCCAGTGGGGAACAGAGCCCCGTGGCTCCCCACAGGATGTTTTGCCTCAGGGCTCCTGAGAAGATGCCCCAGTGAGCCCAGCCCAAGGCCAGGCCTTGCTAAAATAGGCACCATTAGTCAAAACTGAGAGAGTGCCTGTGCAGCCGGAGAGGAGCTTTCCTGGATGGCAAATCATGAGCAGTTGGAGCTGGGAAGGTGGCTGTGACTCTGGTGGGGATGGGGACACACTTCAGTCTGCTTCCCAAAGAGTCAAGATTGATCTGATCTGTCCATCTTCTGAATAATCTGCTGGCTGGCCCTGAGCTGAATCTGGTACAGGTGTCAGGAGGTGCCGGGAGCCCAGGGAGTTTCTTTGTGTTGTGAGAGGAGCAGTTGTGGAAGGAGAAGTTTCTGCTTGGTGCTGCTGGCTGTTGTTGCAGGTCTGGTCCTACAGAGTGGCCATGGTCACTTGTGCCCAGCCCAGCGTGGGGAGCCTGAGGCAGCCCAGGAGGGGGTTCAGGACAGCCAGAATCACTGGGGGGTGTTGTGGGGAGGGCTGTGATCAGGGCACAGCAGGGAGCTGGGAGTGGGCAGGTTCAGCAGGCGTCCATGGAAAAACTGCCTTTCCTTGTTTATTGGAAAAATTATTCCAGGCCACCTGTGAGTTGTAAAAATAGAATAGTCCAGAGAATGCTGTGCACTGGGGTGGTTTGAACAATCCCTGCAGCTCCCAGCAGGGCATGGAGAGTTTAAATCCCACTTTATCCATCTTGAATCAGTGGATACCAGCATTGCTCACTGAAGGCTGCCTGGCTTGGGTGGAATTAATTTCCTTCAGTCCATTTATCATCAGTATCTCCATCACAAATACCAGCCTTTTCCAGGGGTAGGCATAACCAGGAGCTGTTTCCAAGTCAAATTCACTGGGAGGTTCCTGTGTGTGTCTCAGTGTAGTCCTTTCCCATTCTTTAGCTGTCCTAAACTTTCATTGAGAAACTTGTATTGAAGCTCTTGGGGTTTTCCTGATTTTCTGTTGAATAGCAACGGAGAAAAGAAGATCTCATTAGTATTGAGATACTGTCTTGGGGTGACTTTATGATGTGTATCCCGTATCACTACTCTATGCTCACCAATCTTTTCTGTGACTTTAAATGCTGATAAGCATAATTTAAACTCAGTGTGCTCCAAAACCAGCTTTCATGGAGTCACAGAACTGTTCAGGCTGGAAAAGCCCTCTGAGATTGAGTCCAGCTGATCCCCAGCATGGCCAAGGCCGCCACTGACCCCTGTCCTCAGTGCCACATCCACATCTTTTCTGAACACTTCCAGGGGTGGGGACTCCACCACTGCCCTGGGCAGCCTCTTCCAGGGCTGGACAACCCTTTCCATGAAGAAATTTCCCCAATATCCAACCTGAGCCTCCCCTGGCACAGCTTGAGGCCGTTTCCTCTTGCCCTGTGCCTGTTCCCTGGGAGCAGAGCCCGACCTCCTCCAGCTGCCCCCTCCTGTCAGGGAGCTGTGTTGGTGAGACCCATCCTGCAGCCGCTCTTGTGTCGCTTTAAGGGGTCTGAATGCTGTGGAGGTTCCTTAGACAAGGCTCCTGAACACAACCTTTGTGTACTTCAAACAGTAAATCAGAGTGCAGAGAGCTTCTGGTTGGCTGCTCTGCCTGAGCATCTCTGTTGAGATGAGGTGACTTTCGGGACAGTTAATGATATGCACATGTCATTAGCAAGCCAATAATTGGGCATTCAGGCCATGCCAGTGAGATGCTGGTTGTGCACAAAGCACTGGATGCTCTGCCTCGAGTCACTGCCAGTTTGGCTACTTGGCTCTTCCTTCTGCTGGGGCTGGAACCGCTGCTGGTGAAGGCACTCTCTGCTTTGGGGACACCGTCACTGCAGTTCCAGGTGCCCTCCTCCTTCCCCGGGGCTGTGTTACTCATTTTTCCCGTGCTGAATTTGGGACTGAAGTTGCACTGGTGGGGAACAACAGTGACACTCTCTGTGTGTCTTGACTGTGGCTTGGACCCTGCAGGGCTGTTTTGGGAAGCCTGTGGTCACAGCTGATGGAAGCAGCTCTGAACACAGGGTTGCACAAGCTGCTGAGGTCTAGGGATGTCAGAGGAATAAGGTTCCTTAGGGACAGGTGACACCAGTTCATGTTATTCTCAGTTGTTTCTCAAAAAAACAAGTTGAAGATGGGCCTGTGTTTTGTGCAGTTTGAGCTGGTGGTTTATGGAGGTTCCTGAGTGTGCCCAGTGCTCCTTGTCTCACCTGGGCTGTTCTGCCTCGGTGCTCTGAAAACTCCTTTAAACCCTATTTATGTGCTCTGTTTCTGTAGTCCTCAAACAGGATGGCAGCCCAGGAGCTCCTCTTTATTGATGCTCATGTTTGGCCTTCCTGGAAAGCTGCAGGGTTTTTTGGCTGCAGCAAGAGTATCTTTAAACCTGTCCTTTGGGGGAATAGTCTCCAAAAGTGCCAATTTGGTGGGCAGGAATAACAATAATCTTGGAATTTTAGAATTGTTAAGGTTGGAAAAGACATTTAATTAAGATCATCAAGTTCAACCATCAGCCCAGCACTACCAGAATATCGAAGTCTGTGGCTGCAGTAGCTGCAGCATTAGTGGTTATTTAACTTTTCTGCTATCTCAACTAACAACCTTTAAAATTCTCTTTTGTTGCTACTCTGGTTTAAACCTGGAATTTGGTGGTGAAGCAGAGCTCTGCAGTCTCTGAGAGAAGGAGCAGGTGTTGTGGTTGCTGGGATGTCTCAGGGGCTTCCATAGGGTCAGTGGCATGGCATTGGTGTTGTTAACAGTGCAGAGGCTGTTCTCAAATCTGGTTTTAATTTCAGCTTCTGCAAACACAAGTCCATATGGAGACACTGGAAATGTGGCTGGAAATGCCACACCTCCAGTCCTGGGGGCAGTTTTGGGACCACCATAACAAGAAGGACGTTGAGGGGCTGGAGCATGTCCAAGGAAAGGGAACGGAGCTGGGAAGGGGCTGGAGCCCCAGGAGCGGCTGAGGGAGCTGGGAAAGGGGCTCAGCCTGGAGAAAAGGAGGCTCAGGGGGGGCCTTGTGGCTCTGCACAACTCCCTGACAGGAGGGGGCAGCCGGGGGGGTCGGGCTCTGCTGCCAGGGAACAGGGACAGGAGGAGAGGGAACGGCCTCAGGCTGGGCCAGGGGAGGTTTAGGTTGGATATTGCGAAAATTCCTTCATGGAAAGGGTGCTCAGGCATTGGCACAGCTGCCCAGGGCAGGGGTGGAGTCCCCATCCCTGGAGGGGTTAAAAGCCCTGTGGATGTGGCACTTGGGGACAGGGGTCAGTGGTGGCCTCGGCAGCGCTGAGGATCAGCTGGATTTGATGATCTCAGAGGGCTTTTCCAGCCTGAACAATTCTGTGACTCCATGAAATCTGGTTTTGGAGCACACTGAGTTTAAATTACGCTTCCCAGCACTGGTTCTCAATGCTGCTGAAATCCTCCAGATTTCCAGAATCTTTTGGGCAAAAACTTCTCATAGGTAGAAAAAAGTGCTGTGTTTTTTCCAAAACCAAACCACTCAAAACAAAAACTGCCTTTTCCAGTTGCCATGTGCCATTTCTCAAGCACGTTTTACTGCTCCGGCTCTGCTCTCTGTGATGGATTATTTTGGGTGGCTGTTTTGTAAATCCTGACACAGGAAGCCCTCTGGCTGCCCCAGCTGTGACTGATGAGCTTCTCTGGGAGCTCTCTGGACATGCATCTCTCCCTTGTTCCTTTTCTTCTTTTCCTCCTCTTCTGTAACTCCTTTTGTCTGACTCTTCCTTCCATCTCTCCTCTCTCCTATCCAGGCTGACAGGCTTCACCTCTGGTAAGTTACAATGTCACCTCTGTGACTGATTGGACACATCCAGCACAAATTTGTCAGTCCCATCTCCCATCCCTTCTCTCATATAAGGAGCTATAAAGTACAGAAAAGAAACCCCTCCAGAAGGAGTTTGTTTAGGGTGCAATGGCTTAAAACTGGTTTGGTTTCTTTTTAACACTTAAAAATCTAAAAATCTCTCAGCGTGATTGAAAAAAATAAAATCAGCTGCAATTAGACATCTAAAGAGCTTTCAAAGCTGGGGCCTTTGTGTCTCTGCATTTCAGTTCTTCCCTTTACAAATTGCACTTCTCTGACAGCAAGAATAGGAGCTGCGTAATTATCCCCCTGAAGAGCTGGGGCTGGGGGGATTGGAAGCATGGAATAATCTACTTTAGAATTTACTCCAGGAGCTGTCGTTTCTGAGAGGCTTTAATTACACTGTAATTGCACTGTTAGATGATCTCCTGTCTGTGCAGGCACTTCCCATTCCTGCTTTCCAAAGGATTTCAGCCTTTTTATATCAAATGCAGGCACGGTCACGGCCCTTTGTGCTGGACCCGAAGTCATGGATTTGAGGGGTTTTGCATTTTTGAGGGGCAGAGCTGTGCCTGACAGCCCGGCCTGTGCTGGGGGGTTCTGTGCCAGCGGTGAGGAGCAGCTGAGAACTGGCTGCTGTCACGTCAGCAGTGAACGAGTGACACTTCCTGGAATTCGTGCTCCTAATGGCATGTCCAGAGCAGCTGTGGCTGCCCCTGGATCCCTGGCAGTGTCCCAGGCCAGGTTGGACGGGGCTTTGGAGCAGCCTGGGATAGTGGGAGATGTCCCTGCCCATGGCAGGGGGTGGCACTGGGTGATCTTCACAGTCCCTTCCAACCCAAACCATTCCACGTTTCTTTCATTTGGATGCTCTGTTCCCAAGGTGTTGCAGTTCTGTGGATTGAATGTGGAATATTTGTGATAGCAACCCCATCGAGGGATTAAGATGATTTATATTCATCCTGCCACCAGATGCAGCACAGGGCAGATCTGGCCTGGCCCAACGCCCTGGTGTTGGTGACCCTGCTCCTGACACGGAGCGAGGTTTGTCCCTCATGGTGTGGGTGGGGAAATGAAGATCAGGAGTGAAGATCAGGGTGAAGATCAGCAGGAGGGGAAGGGGGAAAATGCTGTCTGTTCACCTTCACAGCTTTGGGCTCTTTCCCAGCATCCAAGGCCAGGTGTAATTCAGAGTTCTCTGTGTATCCTGCATTTCCCTGAGCAGCTCATTCCCTGTCACATGGGAGCCAGGTTGTAGCAGATCAGGGCAGCCATGCCCACAGCAAGTTCCGAGAGCTGCCAGGAGACTCTTGAGGGAATGAAAAGCCTTGGAAACCTTCTCACCTTCCGTACAGAGAGGACTTCAAGGAGAAAGCCAAAAAAGTGACTATGGAAATATCTTAAATCTCTTAAAATTGTACCAACTTACTATGTGTCACCTTCTTCTCCTTAAGGAAAGGGGAACAAGTGTCACTGGGATGGGTCGAGTTGAAAAGAATGATCTCTCCAACTCCCTGACAGGAGGGTGCAGCCAGGTGGGGCTCTGCTCCCAGGTAACAAGTGACAGGAGAAGAGGAAACGGCCTCAAATCATGCCAGGAGAGGTTTAGGTGGGATATCAGGAAATGTTTTTTTACTGAAGGGGTTGTCCAGCCCTGGCACAGCTGCCCAGGGCAGTGGTGGAGTCCCCATCCCTGGAAGTGTTCAAAAACGTGTGGATGTGGGACTTGAGGACGTGGTTTTGTGGTGAACTGACGGTGGTGCTGGGTCAGCAGTTGAATCTGATGATCTTAAAGGCTTTTTCCAGCCTTAATGATTCTGTGAGTCTGAACTGCTGTGGCAGAGGAAAGTGCTCATGGTGGTCACCTTGGAGAAGACCTTGCACAGAACGGAGCTGTCGCTCAGCTGCCTGGTGTCACATCATGGAATCATCATGGAATGGTTTGGGTTGGAAGGGACCTCAAAGTTCATCTCAGAATCATGGAATATCCTGAGTTGGAAGGGACCCCCAAAGATGGTTGATCCAACTCCTGGCCCTGCACAGACACCCCAACAGTCCCACCCTGTGCATCCCTGAGAGCGTTGTCCAAACAATCCTGGAGCTCCTTGGGCCCTGACCACTCCCTGGGAAGCTGTTGTGATCAGTGCCTGATCATCTCATTCCACCCCCTGCCACGGGCAGGGACACCTTCCACTGTCCCAGGGTGGTCCCAGCCTGTTCAGCCTGGCCCTGGGGAAGCTGTGTCCTCGGTGCTCCTTCCTTGTCCGAGCCCCCTGCTCTGAGGAAGAGCTGGATGAGCAGAGTGCTGCCCGCGGGCTCGGCCGGTGTGCTGGCAGCTGGGCAGTGCTTCCCCGCGTTCCCAGTGCTCCCAGTTCCCTGTGTGCAGGGCGAGGAGCCAGACAAGGCTGGGAATGAGCAGATCCTGACGCACTTGGGGAGCGCTGGAGTCGCCGGGAGAAGGGAGATGGTGCAGGAACGGATGTTGCCCACACATCCTCCTGCTTCTGCCGCACTCCTCGCACCCATCCCTGCTCCTGGGCTGCTGCCGGGAGGGTGGGCAGTGCCAGGATGCTGCCAGCTCCTTGTGGGTGCTTGGCTCAGCTTTTGCTGTCTATTCCCACCCCAAGGACATTTCCTGGAGAAATCACAGCCTGGTGCTGCTGATCCCATCCTTAGGAAAGTAGGGAAACCTTCCAGCCCAGCACCCTCCCCGGAGGATCCAGAGGCTTGGGTCAGCTTTCAGGATAGGAGGCTCTGCTTTCCAAGGCCTCCCTCTCTTGGCCCGTTCGTGGCTCACACTCATCGGGGAGTGGAGGATCCAGGGGCTGGTCCATGGTGCTGCAAAGCTGCAGCTTGTGTCAGGACTAGCCAGGACAGCCACGGATGATCCCGTTCCCTCAGCATTACTGAGGGGAAATGGCAATTTGGGCCCTTTAAAATTATCCTGAGATTAGGTAAGTGACCTCAAATCATAGAAATAAGGCTGAATCATAGACAAATCATAGAAAATAGGGCTGAGGGGGACCTTGGGAGTGCACCTAATTCACCTCCTATTTGAGGACGCCTCTGCCTGTATCTTCCCTTTGCAGGCTCTTCTCCCCATTGGTGGATGTTCCCTCCTTCCCAGAGGCATTCCGTTCTCACTCCTTGTTTGCCTAAAGCTTAATTTGAATTTTTGTACTGTGGTTAAAGCCATGACTTCTTTGTCCTAAAGCTGAACATTTGCATTTCCTCATATCTATCCTTTAAATACACAAAATCTCCCACCTTGGGGGTTCTGTGCCTCCTTGGTCCTTCTAGGCTAAACCCTCAGCTCCTCTCAGTCACATTTGCTGGATTTTTGATCTTCCTTCTTCTTTCCTGCACTGACTCACATTCCCACTTGAACTGCAGTGCCCTGGCTGCATGAGATGTTCAGAGAACTAGAAATGTGTTGGGTTTTTTGTCTTGGAATTTTCCTGTTCCTGTGCCCTTTCCTAGAAAAGCATGGATTTGCCTCATGTCAGCTGGAACACCTGGATCTCTTTAGCACTGGGGTCAAATCAGTTTTTCATTCTTTATTAACCAACTCTTTCTGCTAAATGTGGAACTTTGCATTTGTTCTCACTAAATTAATCCCCTTTTTTCCCCCCCAGACCATTCCTCCCCGTTGTTAGTGTTGTGGGTCTTTGAGGCCATCCAGGAGTGCTGGAACAGAGCAGGCTCCTCTGGAGAATTCCTGGGCTTTCCCTTTTGGGATCCCTCAGGTTCCTCAGGGCAGCGTTAGAGGTGGTTTCACAGGCGTTGGCTTCATCTGGTCCAGATCACTGGAAGGCCGTTCCTGGTTATCAGCTGTGGTTATCAAAGGTGACATTTTGTCACCTTAGGATGTCACCCAGGCTGTGCATTCCCTTTATCCCCAGGTCAGATGGCTGTGAACTGCCTTTGGAATGCTGCAGTTTGTGTGTGTCTGTGACATCCTCTGAAGGTCTCTGGTCATACTGGGACCTTCTGAGCTCACTGGGATCCTCTTGGAGTTCTCTCTGAGTCTGGGGCTGGCCGGGCTCTGCCAGCCTGCACGATGTGCCACTCCTTTTGCAAGGGCTACTTCAAAAGTTTTATCTATTAATGTTAGAAGAATAGAATTGGAAAAGCTACAGTGGGCTTTATGTGAAGCTGTGCCAGGGGAGGGTCAGGCTGGAGATGAGGGAAAGGTTCTTCTCCCAGAGGGTGCTGGGCACTGCCCAGGCTCCCCAGGGAATGGGCACGACCGAGGCTGCCAGAGCTCCAGGAAGACCTGGGAGCGGTTTGGACACTGCTCCCAGGGATGCCCAGGTGGGATTGCTGGGCTGGCGGTGCAGGAGTTGGACTGGATGATCCTTGGGGGTCTAACTCAGAATATTTTGTGTATTATGATTACCAATTGCTTTTCCACACACCAACAAAGTTAAAAGTGGGATAGCAAAGGCCAGCCAAGAAGAGGAAGAAATGACTCCAAAAGCCAGTGGGATGGAAGCACATAAGGTTAAAGGCTTTGTAGCCACCCCTCACAGGCTGCTGTGGTTACAGATCATATTGGCCTAAACAAAAACTGCCTTTAATCTCATAAAAATAAAAGTAAACCTCAGAATACTCCAACAGACCTGTGCGGGGTTTATCTCAGGGTGCAGGAGGGCTGCCAGGGAAAGGAGTCCCCGTGGGACTCACCTGGACATCCAGGGTCAGCCCCGGCAGCACAGGACAGGACCTGTGCAGGGTGGAGTAAAGGCACCTGTCCCCAGTGCGCCTTCCCTGCCCCCTGCAAGTCCCAGGTGGTGCAGGAAGAGGAGCCCACGTGCTGGTGGCCTGTGTTAGTTCTGAGGAAGGGGTGGCTGGAGGCAGCTGGGTTTGGGGCTCCATCTTTTCCATCGTTCAGCCGTGTTAGAATTGGGGGTGTCTGACTTGGCTCAGCACAGATGAAAGTGGTGGAGTGACCAGGCTGCTTTTGGAGGTGACGCTGGGAAAGCCGTATCCAGTAGTGAATTCCATGAATTCCATGGGTTTGATGTCCTTTCTGAGGACTGGTGTTGTTATCCTCAAAGTAGAGGAGGAGGGGGATGTGGTGCTGGGTGGGTACCCAGCACAGGCCAGTGGAGCTCCAGTGGGGAACACGTGGGTCCTGTAAGGGGTCATGGCAGGGTGCAAAGGAGGGGAGCATCAGAGTCACAGAATCAGCCAGGCTAGAAAAGACCTTTGGGGCTCATTGAGTCCAACCTATGACCTAACACCACCTTGTCACCCAGAGTGCCACATCCAGGCTTTTCTTAAACACTGTTATTGTCACTTCCATGTTAACCTTCTGATGCCTGCTGAGCAGCCAGACCTCGTGGGCTGGGCTCACAGCTCGTGCAGGAAGGGTTGTGTCTGCACAGAGTGTTCTGCCCGGGTGACACCGCTGTGATCTGTCCCCCAGGAGCCCTACTATGTGCGCTGCATCAAGCCCAACGACAAGAAGTCCCCGCAGCTCTTCGACGAGGAGCGGTGCCGGCACCAGGTCGAGTACCTGGGGCTGCTGGAGAACGTGCGGGTGCGCCGGGCCGGCTTCGCCTACCGCCAGACCTACGAGAAGTTCCTGCAGAGGTGAGAGGCTGCCGGGCGCTGCCCAGCTCCTCGGGCTGTGGTTGGTTTCAGTCAGCTCCTGGATAAGCTGAAGTAGATCCCACACGACCATGGATGCTCTGGTTCACCTCTGTTGAGGTGCTTGTGCTGCTCAGGCTCAGCTCCTTACCTGCTGAAACTCACTGGCTGTGTTAGTCTGCAGCAGGAGGTGCTTCCCCTGAGTATCACCCTAAAACCTGAGCTAATTAACTGGTGTTTTCTCTCTGAATTGCCTAATTGTTGCAGTGAGAGAGACACATAGACGTGGTGTGTCTGGGGGAGCGTGTGATGGTGCACGGTGACATTATGTGGGAAAAACCCCTGGACTTCAAAACTGGGGATGGTATCATGACCCCATTAAATGCGTTTTTTATACTTCTTGCCCTCTTAATTCCTACCAGACTTGTGACAAATGACATGTTTTAGATTGAAATTTGTCTTAAGGCTTCACTAAATTGATGTGGGCCCTGCGAGTTCAACCTGCTCTGATGGAACAGTGAATGGAGAGATTTTGTTCTGTTATTGAATCAGGTGAGAAAAGGGCTGTGAGAGTAGAAAAAAATTAAACTATCCAAGCAGGTGGGATGTCATGAGTTAGAAACAAAGTGCTGGTGAAAGATCTTTTGCTGTTCACAGTGGAGATTTGCCTGGATGTATCATAATACCCGAGGTGGAATGGAAGGCTCTGGCTTCCTAAATCCAGTCTGCAGCGCTGGGGATCATTCCTGAACCATTGTGCAGTGGATAGAGTGCTTTTTTCACCTCACATGTGGAATTCATTACAATTTACTCTTAAGATTTGTGTAATCACTATTAATATAAACAGCTGCTTGGTTTTTAATGAATGTTTGATGAGCTCCTGTGAGCTCCAGCCCAGCAGTATTTGAAGCCAGGAAACCAAATCAGCACATGGCAACTGCTTCAGCTTTTGGGCTGCTGGAACAGGAGCCCTGCCCAGCCCTGGAGTGGGATTTGACATCCAGAGTGAGGGATCAGACACTGTTTGTGTGTTGTGGTGTTGCTCCAAGCCTGGTCTGCAATGGCTTTTCTAAATTAAAAAAAGGAGAAAAATATTCCTCTGGCCTGGAAATTGTTTTCAGGTTTTTTTTCAATAATTCCTGGTTCCTTGTCTTTGGGTGAGCCATTCCCTCTTAGGGGCTGGGGGATGTGATCTGTGGTACAAGCTGCACATTTCTGAGCTGGATTTGAGCAGGGATCACACGGGATTTCTGTTTCTTTATATTTCCCAGGTTTACTGGGAGGCTGGGAACGTGGAGGGGACTCCAGGCCCCTCAGCTCTGGACTCCTGCCCTGCGTGTGGGGCAGTTTTAAGACAGATCTTGAGTAACTCAGCAAGAGGAGCTCTCGGGATGTAGTTTCATCATGTTTGCTTCCATTTGCAAAGATATAATGAAGTTCAGGCCCACAGACAGATATTAAACTCCCTGACAGGCCCCTGAGGCTTTCAGGTGTTCTGAGCCCAGAACAGATCCCTGGGGTTTGTTTTGCTAATTCCTCTTAGGGGCCAGGAGATGGAGATCAGGATATAGAGAGATAAGAGATAACACACACGTATATAAACTTATATATGAGCACATGTATGTATCTATATGTGTATATAAACTCAAAAAAATAACTTCTCTTTCTGTAGGAGAAGAGCTTGTTGATATTTAGCCCAAATCCTGTAAGGTAGTTGGTATCTCCTCTCTCTCAGTAGGGAATGAAGTGAAGCACAGTTAAGACCATTATAAATGCCCTTTCCAAGCTTTCCTTGGATAAAGAAAAAGCTCAGACCTTCCTTTGAGCTCTGTGCAAGCCAGGCTGCCCTTTCTGATTTGAAATATGTTCTGTTGGAACAGGAGAAGTTGTCCCTTCCCGTGCTCACAGCATTGTCCCATTGGGTGACACGCGTGGCACTTACACAGATGGGGTGCATTCTCTTGCTTTGATATATAAATTACCATCAAAGAAAGGTGATTGGGTTTCAGGAAGGGGTTTGTGAGTGTAATCCAACCCTTTCCAGATGGAGGCATCCATATGCCTATCCCGGGCCATGTCAAACATAGCATGGAATCAACCCTGAGAGCTGTGAACAGCGTGCTGGGAAGGGACAGCGGGGCCCAGCTGCAGCTGCACACCCAGTATTGTTCATTAAAGCTTCACCACTTAGTGGCTTGCAGAAATCTTGGTTCTTGGGAGAGCTGGGCTGGGAAATGTTAACTCTGGGAGCAGCCTCATCCATGTTGGGTGTTTCCATAGGGAGGTGCAGAGGGGAAGGAGAAACAAAAGGTGGCTGGAAGGGGTTGTTCCATGTCTGAGTGACCTTGGAGGCTGTGGGGATGTGCAGGCAGGAGAGGGGCAGGGAGCAGATTTATTCCAGACTCTGCCTGGCTATAATTAGCTCCAGGCCAGGATTGTGAGTGGCTGTGGCATCCAGGCCGTGCCCTGTGCTGCGGGGAAGGAGTCGGTGGCGTTGTGTGACACGTGCTGTGGGAACAGTGGGAACAGCCGGAGAGCTGGGATATTCCACCTGCTGTGGCTGGGAGGGAGGGGGTCATCGGCACGGGGCTGTCTCTACTGCCACAGCTCTGGCTGCTTTGGAGAGGAGGAGCAGGGTTTGACATCTGGAGCAGGTTTTCGGTTCTATGGCATCCCCTCTCTCCTGAGCTCCGTGGTGGGGCAGGCCTGGCTCATAGCCTGGGTTCCAGCCTGATCCACAGCCTGGATCCAAGCCTGATCCACAGCCTGGGTCCCAACCTCATCCATAGCCTGGATCCAAGCCTGATCCATAGCCTGGGTCCCAGCCTGATCCACAGCCTGGGTCCCAGCCTGATCCACAGCCTGGGTCCCAGCCTGATCCATAGCCTGGGTCCCACATGATCCATAGCCTGGGTCCCAGCCTCATCCATAGCCTGTGTCCCAACCCGATCCACAGCCTGGGTCCCAACCTCATCCATAGCCTGGGTCCCAGCCTGATCCATAGCCTGGGTCCCAGCCTGATCCATAGCCTGGGTCCCGCATGATCCATAGCCTGGGTCCCAGCCTGATCCATAGCCTGGATCCCGCATGATCCATAGTCTTGTTCCCAACCTGATCCACAGCCTGTTCCCAGCCTGATCCACAGTCTTGTCCCCAGCTGTTTCCAGCCTTGTTCCCAGCTCGGGGGGGTTGCATTGCTGCTGCTTTGCTCTTTTATTTTTCTTTTTCCTACCATAAGTGTCTCAAGGTGAGAGATTTTTCCCAGTGAATTAATTATTGCAGGAACATTTTCCTGATGAGAACAGGGAAGAGAACCCAGCGTGCAGCACTGATGTCCCGTGTGTGTGAGAGCAGGAACGCTTTTGCCAGCACGTGCTAAATCTTCTCCTGGGATCCTTAGGGGGGTTTATAATCCTGTTTATCTATCAGTGAGATCCCCGGAACCCCGGGGATGGTGTTCCCTGCTCAGCCACAGTGTGCACCTCTGCTTTCCCCCTCTTCCACAGCGTATTCCAAAGGCTGATTTGATGAATGAACGCGGCGCTGGGACGCGTTTCCATTCAGGCTCTTTGAGGCTGTTCCGAGCCTCCTGCGGTGCCGCCACTCCCAGGGAAAGGGTGATTGTGGGGCCGTTTAAGTGTAACTGAGAGCTGAGCGTGTCTGAAGCATTGAGATTGATGCCTGCCTTGGCCGGGGGCTTTGAAGTGCCAAGTGGCTGAGCTCGCTGAGTGCTTGTTTTATTTAGGACACGGCTGCGGTTCCATTCCAGGGAAAAAGGTCTATTACAGCTCTTATTATGTGCATAAATCTTATGCAGAAAATTCATTGTTGCTTTTTGCGAACGCCTGTTCCCCTAATCAGCATTTCCTGGGCTGGTAAATCTTACAGAGCTCGGGCTGATCCCGGGACTTCGGGTTTGATTTGTAGATGTCTTAGTTCCAGTCTGCATCTCTCTTTAGTGGGAAAAGGAGTTTGGGGAGTGCGGATGGGAGGAATGGCTGGCCCACAGGTACGGGCAGTGCTTGCACAGATTGGGGCAGTCAAAGCTCTGCTGCTGGGGCAAGTGACAGAGTTTGTTAGAAACGGCTCCCAAAGCAATGCACGAGAAAAAAATACTCGCAGAATTTTTAAATCCAGGTTTTCCGACAAAGCAATTGGTTGCAGGTGGCTTCTTATGCAGAATGCGAACAAACCAAAGCTTTCCTTCCTCACAAACAACTCCAAACCAAAACAAACAAACAAAACCCAACCAAACAAGTAAAAATTAAAATTGGATACTGAAGGTGGGAATAATGGAACAGACAAATCTGCAGGAGGCCAGTGCTGAGTTTGTCCCCTTGCGTCAGTTCAGTGCTGATGAATTGAGCTCCTCCCAATATTATTTTTCAGCATCTCACAAATTCATGCCTCTCCTTTAGTCGTTTTTCTTGTATTTTGAGGATCATGATTCCTACGGAGGATGTCTTGAGACTCTTCCACCTGTGCTCAGTTTTATTACAATTTAGTTGATAATTTTTTCTAAAACCAGTTGAACTTTGGCCTTCTCAAGCACCTTGGTGGCAAGTTCACATTTGTAAATTGTACCTTTTAATTCCAGGTACAAGATGATCTCTGAATTCACTTGGCCCAACCACGACCTCCCCTCAGACAAGGACGCTGTGAGGAAGCTCATCGAGTGCCACGGCTTCCAGCACGACGTGGCCTACGGCAAGACCAAGCTCTTCATCCGCACGCCGCGGACTCTGTTCACCCTGGAGGAGCTGCACGCCAAGATGCTCGTCAGGATCGTCCTCTTCCTGCAGAAGGTAAAGCTCCCACCACCTCGGCAGCTCAGCTCAAGTTCCTTAAGCCACCCTTGCTCTCCTTTCTGGCTCCGTTGCTGCACAGATTCCAGACTGCGGCAGTTTGGTCACTGCTGGATATTTTCAGAGCTCTTTCTCTGGTGCTCTCTGTAGCCTTGGTGTGGTGGGAGCTTGCTGTGAGCTGTAGCACCTAAAAAGTTGTTCATCACTGTTTAAAAACTCGCTCTGTTCTCAGTGGAGAGAGCATGCCTGGGAGCTCGAGGGACTTTTATGGCTGAAATGTAGAATCACAGAACTCCAGGCTGGTTTGGCTCAGGAGGGACCTTAAAGACCAGTCCCACCAGGCCCTGGCACAGGATGCCCAGAGAAGCTGTGGTTGCCCCATGCCTGGAAGTGCCCAAGGCCAGGCTGGACAGGGCCTGGAGTAGCCTGGTCAAGTGGACGGTGCCCCTGCCCATGGCAGGGGTGGGACTGGGTGAGCTTTTTCCTTTTAACACAGACCATCCCCTGACTCTCTGATGTTAGTCCTTGCTGAAAACTGTCTGTACAAGAGACATCTGTCTGGCAAAGAGCAGAAATGGTGGGGCTGACTTTGCCCACTCAGGCGAAGTCGATTAGTTCAAGACTTTTAGAAATGAATTTGTTAAAATGCGTATCTTCTGTGAAATTCTTGGAACCTAGGAAAGAACAGAACCTCTGAACCCATTCCTGTCCCTCACAAATAGAAACTGCTGATGGATGGGTGTAAAAACTTGACAGGGCAAAAGCTCTGCAGGGAGCACAGGTTTGCACAAACTCTCCAAACCTGACGGATGGAAAGGGGAAGAGCCTGAAGGAGAAGTTCCCCCCGGAAGCTCTGAGTTCTGTGGAACACTCACATTTGTGGTGTCTGCAGTGCATTGGATGTGATTCCCTTCCTGGAAAGCCAACCAGTTTGGCCAGTGTGGGAGCAGAAAGCATCGGGTCCAGGGTTGGTCCCTTGGTCTTTGTTGTGCTGAGTGGTTTGTGTTTAGTTGGGAATTCTGCACCTTTTGTGTGCAGTGAGTTTTTCCAAAAGGCCAAGCTCAGGCTGTGGAGGATGCAGGCGCTGCCTGTCCCTGAGCTTTGTGCTTCAGTTTTCTTCCCTGTTCTGAGCATGTCCTGCTGCTGAGCTTCCTTGGACTGCTCAACATCTTCTCCCACCTTCCTTCCCTGGAAAGGGCAGCACTTTTCCAGAAGCTCCATCTGGCTTATTCTCCTGGGGTGGCCTGGGGCTGATCTGTGGGGCCCCCCACATCCCCTGGGAGGTGTTCCTGGATCCTCAGCTGTGCTTCCCTCATACTCACTGGGGTTTCTGGGGAGGAATTTGCTGCCTGGAGCCACTTTGGTGCTTTCAGGGAGGTCACAGCTCTAACCCAGAGTCTCTTTCTTCCCAAAGAATGGGGTGAGCTAATGAGCTCCTTGTGGAATAAAGCTGCAGGGGGGACTGCTCGCTCCCAGGTGACTCCAGCTTTCCTGTTAAACCAGGGAGGAGTTGAGGGGTGACCTTTTTGGAAATTGCAAGGTGCAGCTACTGGAGAATAATTTCAGAGCCCCGGGCCATGTTGCTGTGGGAGCAGATCATGGCTCAGTGAGCTCCAAGCTCCTCCTTCAGACAAATCCAGTGAGAGGCACCATTTTAACAGCAACTTGTCAGTTTTGTGAGTTTGCTGCCAGCTCTAGAATTACACAGTCTGGGCTGGGATCTGGACTGGGCTCAGCATCAAAGAGAGCAGGGCAAAGGATTTTTTTGCCCCTGGAAGGTAAATACCTGCTTAGGAGTAATGGATCAGCTCCCTGCACGAAGGGCTTTGCTGCAGTGGTTTTGTGTGGCATCAGGTGTGGAATAACTGTGGTGCTTCTGGAGGTTTCCTTGTTGCCACAGTGAGCAAAAGTGATAGAAATTAAAATGCTGGTGCACGTTGTCCTGTGGCTTCACAAACGTCTCTGCCCTGTGTTCTGCTCTCCCTGGGGTGGAGAGAGACCAGTCTAAGTCTGCCTGAGGACTGAAGTAGGACACGGAGGCATCTTTTTGTTATTTTTCTGTGAGAAATATCCAGGGAGGTTCTAACTTACCTCATAAAGGATTTGTGGGGAAAACACAAACTCCTTCTCCAGTGCTCAAGGTACTGAGGGCTCTGGAGAGATCTGGATATCCTCCCGGAGCTCCTTTCCTGTAGCTGAACCCTCTCTGCTTGCACTCACTGGATGTTCTTCAACCAGGCTCTCAAATGCTGGCAAGGGGATGCAGAGAAGCTTTTCAGAGTCCTGGAACTTGCAGCTGAACCAAGAAACTCTCAATGAGTCATTAAATGCTTATTAAGCAGCCCATCAGCTAAAGAGCAGGTCTTGAGCTGATATCTGTAGGTGTGGATTAGAGACCTTGTGGAGTGTGAACTCTACCTGGAAAACGCTTGAGTTTGTCTCCATTTTCAGTGTTTCTCTTGTTTCCTGTGAGCTCTGCTCCCAGCCCTGTCTGGGATCCCCTCCCGTGCTCTGCTGCCGGCAGATGGGGCCGGTGGAGTCGGGCAGTGCTGGAAAAGGAGCAGTCAACAATCAAAAATCAGACCAGAGGAGGGATCTGATGAGGCCTTCTCTGAGCTCTGAAAGCATCAAGGCAATTTTGCCTTTCATTTCTGTTCTCAACTTGCTTTCAATTGTTCATTAACAACTCACAGGGAAATTTAATTCTTGCTCTTTTTTCCTTCTGTAGTTTTGCCTGTGAGCATCAAAGGCTGAGGGAGGCAAACTGTGAGCACATCTAGAAGGACTTGATTTGCTTTTAAATAACTGAGCCTTCTGTTGCATTGGAGTTCCTCAAATTTGAATTTAGGAAGAGGGAAAGACGAGAGGAGATGAAATGTGGTGTTGTGACAATGGGCACTTGTGTGACACAAGCTGAGGCAGATGTGAGGAGCAGCCTCAGAGCAGCTGATCCCAGCCTGGGGCCCAGGGGTGTTTTCCTCTGCACAGGAATGAGTGTAAGTGAAAGAATCCACATTTAGCAGCTCTGTTTCTAATGATGTGTGTTCTGTGGCTTATTGCTCTCCTGCAAATCACGAGGCTTTCCAGAAGGGATTCGGTAATTATCTGGAGAGCTTCATCATCCAGTGACCCCTAACCCTGCAAACAGGGCTGCCGCCTTTGTGTAATGGTGCTCACGAGTTTGGTTAAATTGAATTAAAACTGACTTCTGGTTTAAATAGATGATTTTACTTTCTTTTGTTCTACATTTCCTGGATGTCTTCACCTTTAGATTTATCTTCCTCACTCCTTTTTTTTCCGTGGTAAAATGTCAGTGAGATTCCAGGCTGTAATTTTCCTTCTGCCCCAACGCAGTCAGTGAGCAGATGTGATGTGATTTAACCATGGCAACTTGCTGGTTCCAGGAGAATCCAGCAAGTGAGAGCTGTGTCCAGTGTCACAAACCCCATATGGCAGCAGGGACGTCACACCGAAGGGTCACTTCAGAAGCCCCAGCTGAGATTGCTTCATGTGGTGCTTCAGGGTTTATTTGCTGTACCCGCGCTCCTGCCAGCTCTGGGATTGTCACCCTGAATGCAAATGGAGCAGCTCTAATGTTAATCATGCAAATAAAAAATAAAAAAACCCCGCTGCCATGAAGCTCTGCTGCTTTTCCTGCCCTTGGAAAGACTCCCACAGGCTCATTAGCTGTGCAGAGCAGAGCTTTGTTCGGGGAAGAAAGCCCGGGCAGCCGGCACGTGCGGGCTGCGCAGATGATGGCTCCTGTCACTATAATTTACTGCACTATTTCGGTGTCATTTTATCAGCCCGGCACAGCTGCGTATGGAAATCACTCCCGAAATCTTCCTGCCTGGCACGGAGGCAGCAGGAACGTCCTTGAGTGCAGCCCGGCCCCTCCTGGGACACAGCCCGGCAGCGGGGGGAGCCCGGGGGGCAGCGGGGCTGGGAGGGGCAGTGCCGGCCCTGGGACGTGCCCTGAGCATCCCAAGGTGTCCTTGGGCATCCCAGCGTGTCCCGCAGCCCGGATGGGCTCTGCAGAGGCTCGGGAGCTGCCATCACCATGGCAACGTTCCCCAACCCACGGGGACAGCAGCACAGAGCCATGGCTGAGTGTCATCATTCCATGTCATCATTCCATGTCATCATTCCGTGCTTCACCTTGCTGCTCCAGCCCCACAAGCCCTGGCAGCTCGGGACACAGGGAGGCCTCAGCCATCCAGGGAAGCTTCTCCATGGACACAGGAGGTGTTTCCTGTCGAGTTATGGAGGGGCAGGAGCAATCCAGTGGGGGCTTGGGTCAGTGACCCAGATAAAAGGGATGCAGTGGATTTGCCTCTGGACTCCAGGCTTTTTCCATCCCAAGGAAATGCTTGTGAATGCCGACTATAATGACACGTGGATTTGTGTCCTGGACCCAGGCTTTGATCTGGAGAGGCTCTGGCAGGGAGGAGCTGTGACAGGAGATGCTGTGGCTCCTTCCCGAGGAGCAGGGGTTGGGAGCTGCTGGGACCAGGAGGAGGGAAGGAGGAAGAGCTGGCTCTGTCTCCTGTGCCAGCACTGACTGATCCCAGGCTTTAGGCTGCTGCAGCTGCTGTCAGATGGAAGGTCCATGGACACCATGGTTGTGCCTCCAGGGGGGACGAGCAGGCAGTGCCTTGGGAGCAGCAGGGCCAGGGTGCACCGTCTCTCCTGAACACTCCCAGTCCCACTGGATTTGGGATGACATGAGCTGGGAATGGGTTTTTCCATTCAACAACACCCCCTGGATTTCTCTTTTCCATGACCTTGCAGACGTGTCCCACCAGGTTTTAGGTTTTGCAGCTGCCTTTGGCAAGCTCAGCTGGGCACTGCAGGGAGGGACCTGGCTGTGTTTGGGTCCCTGCAGGCACCAGCCTCATGCGGCACCCTCAGTCCTGCACCAGCACGGCAGGATTTCACTCAGGACTGGAAGCTGTGAAGGAGAGAGAAGCTGGAGAGGGACTTCAGCTTCACTTCCACTGTGAAGCTGGAAGAGGACTTTTTGCAAGAGCAGGGAGTGGCAGGATAAGAGGGAATGGCTTTGAGCTGAAAGAGAGTAGAATTATATTGGACATTAGGAAGAAATTCTTCCCTATGAGGCACAGGTTGCCCAGAGAAGCTGTGGCTGCCCCTGGATCCCTGGAAGTGTCCAAGGCCAGGCTGGACAGAGCTTGGAGCAACCTGGGATAGTGGAAGGTCCCTGCCATGGCAGGGGGTGGCACTGGGTGGCCTTTTGTGTCCCTTCTAACCCAACCCATGCTGTGATTCCATGACTCTGTGGACATCTGTCACATCCCTTCTCAGTCCTCTCTTCCCATGGGAAGTGTCCCAGGTAATTTAATTGCTCCAGGTTTGGAGGTTGTTCTGTGCTTCTGGCTGTCCCTGCAGCCTTTACCAGCACCAAGCACTGCAGGTGAGGAAATGACCTGTAGTTCAGTACCTTCAACATGAAAAACCCTACCTTGAATTTTCATGGGATGAGAGAATATTCCTGCCTCTGTTTGATGGCAGCAGCTTTGTTCTGGTGACTGGAAACTTCTCTGCTTCCCTGACACAGGAGCTTTGGCAGTTCCCATAATCTGGTGATATAAAGTTGGCTGCTCCTTCCCCACCACATTTCCTTCCCTGGAAGGGGAGGTGGTCACAGCCCCAAGGATGCCAGAGCTCCGGGAGGGTTTGGACAATGCTCTCAGGCACAGGGCAGGATTGTTGGGGTGCCTGTGCAGGGTTGGATGATCCTTGTGGACTCCTTCAGGAGATTCTGTGATTCTTGGTGTTGCAGAGGCAGGAAATCCTGCAGGGTGCAGCCAGGATAAACAGGGTGTCCTGTGAGACCCATGGGACACCACAAAGGACACCCATGAACCAGCAGCTCCACATGGGGGGCTGGTTGGGAGCACTCCCAGGGTTGGGAATCCCATCCCTGTCCCAGAGCACGGAGGGTGTTTGCTGCAGCTGTGGCTGAGCTGCAGAAGGAGCTGCAGGAGGAAGCTGGAGCTGAGGCGTGGCTGCATCCCACACCTGGGACCTGCTGAAGCACGGCTCCTTTGGTGATTTTTGTGTTCATTGTTGGGCACACTCTTGTTTGTGCCAGCTCATTAATCTCGGAGTGGGACCCTTCTCTCCTCCCAGCCTCTGGAATATTGTGGCTGTTAAGCGAAGCAATAGAATGAACATTGTTCAGCTGACTCATGTGAAAACAGCTCTCAGCAGATGCAGCAGCTCTTCCCCCTCGCTGCTCTCTGAGGTGATCGGGGAGAACGGCGAGCCTTTGATTTAAACTCTTTGCCTCAAACCTTTGTGGGATCTGCGTTCACTCAAACTGGGAAAAGGCAGGTCACAAACTGGGGCTGTGAGCGGGGTCTGAGCCACTCCACCACAGCCCTGCTCTGTGAGGAGGTGACCCTTTGGAGCAGTCAGGAATGGGATCACTGAGGTTGGGAGCGTTTCTCCGAGGCCCCGTGGCCACCGCGTGCGGCTCCTCTGCGCTGGCGCGTAAATATTTAATATCCCTGCCCGTGTGAGAGCCTCCAGAGCTGAGCAGGGAGCTTCGCGCCTGCGTGAAGGATGGGGTTTGTGTGATTCTCTCCAGTTGGGCTGCCTGGAGGGCAAACCACGGGCTGGGGCACATGGAATATTGATCATGGAGCAGTCCAGGCTGGGCCGAAGGAGGGCGGTGGGAGGAGGTGTTTGTGGTGCGGCCGGAATGGAGGAGTTTCCCAAGGATTGTTTCCTTGCAGAGCTGCTCCGAAATACAACTCCGGGGTTTAATTTAACCGAGCTGGGTTTGTTTGCTGAATCCTGGGCATTTGTTTGCTCACTCATGTGTTTGGATTGGGAGCTGTGTGGGATTTCTTCTGCACTCGTACGGATTGCAGCATCTAGGTCAAATCTAGATTATCCATTTTTCCATGGAAGATGCACAGGCGAGGTGATCCCTGCATCCTGGGCCCACCCTGGCTGCTCTGCTGGCTTTCCCTGTGCTCTGCAGGGCCCATTTCTTTGTTTTCCTTGCCTTCTTCCTTTTTTTCCCCTTTTTTCAATGGCACATTCAGAGCGTGGAACAGCCTGCAGACAGGGCTGTAATGCATAGATTGGTGTGGAGGATTTATGTTCTGCTGAGGTGATGGATATGACCTGGGTGAGGTTTCTTTAATCTTAGAAACTCTGCTAGAAGCTCACTCAGGTTTTTAAACTGATTCTAAAGGTGTGTTCAGATCTCCCCTGCCATTCATCTGCATTTTAATTTATTAAATTTTAATCAAAACACACGTGAATTAAACATTCTTTAGGAAAAATAATAAATCAGTGCTGCCCCTAAGCTGGGATGTGTCTCCTGCTTTGGGTGGATGCTGTTTGTGCAGGTCCCTGGTTTGGAAGCTGCCAAAGCAGCTGCTGCCCTGGGCACAGTGGGATCATCCCCGGGACCACTGCTGGGATCACTGAACACCCGGGGCTGTGCAGGAGGAGTTCCCTTGGTCTGGAGCTTTTCATGTCCCCAGGGGTCACTTCCACCTCTGGGGTGGCCTTAACTGAGGGAACAAAAGGGACTGGAGGAAAGCCCCTGGATCCCTGGCAGTGTCCCAGGCCAGGCTGGACGGGGCTTGGAGCAGCCTGGGTTTGTGGAAGGTGTCCCTGCCCATGGCAGGGGGTGGCACTGGGTGGGCTTTAAGGTCCCTTCCAACTGGGGTTTGGGATTCTGTGGTTGATGTTTCTATGAAATATCCCATTTTAAAGGCTGTGGAATTGGTAGAGGTCTCTGGAGAGTGAAGAAAGAACAGCAAGGAACTCCCTCACTGGGAGCAGCTGTAGAAATAAATATTCTTTGTAATGTTCAGGAGTTTCAGCTGTGTTCAGACTTTGTTTTTCTAACCTTTTTCTTTCTTTCTATCCCTCTCTTAGTCCTTTAGTCTTTATTTCAATTGCCCTCTTAATTTTTCCTCCCTTGAATTTTAGGAGGCAAAGCATAGAGAAGGCAAAGGTATTGAACGAGGTGAGGGGAGACCATGGGTGGGGGCTGGATAGGGGAATGTTGTTTGGTTTGTTGCTTGGTTTATGGTACTGTTTGGGTTTTTTTTAAGCCAAAAAGCTCCTTTTCTTTCCATTTTCAGCATGATCACTGTTATGTCTCTGCTCTTGTGTCCCGTGATTTGCTCATGGGCCCTTCCCTGCCTGCTCGCATGGAGGAATCACCACGTGCTGCTGGTTATTCCCCTTCTCTGCCGTGTCTCCTCAGGCTCTCCTCGTAGGGTCAATCCATTCCGTGTCCTGTCCCTCTGCTCCTGCTGGGTCCCTGGGCTGTGCTCTGATCGATGGCACAATCAGACCCAGAGGGGTCACTTGGAAACTGTCACCAAACCGGTTTTCTGGGGAGCCATCGCATCCTCCGCCGCCTCCCTCGTGGCATCTCCACCTCCTCATCCCTCTGGAATGCTGCCAGACCCTCCTGGTGTCCTCTGCCTGTGGTGCCTGGCTGGCAGTCGGTGGCTCCGTGTCTGCTGGTTGGGATTTGGGATCTGGGGTGGCAGATGGCTCTGGAGCTGGAGCTGAAGCCGTTCCAGCAATGTCACTCCGATTTCAGGCTCCTTCTGCCCTGCGGCTGATTTTTCCTGAAAGATACAGGGACTTTGCCTCTTGGAGGCTGCTGCTCCTCTGTCAGCTTGGGTGGGAGCTGGCTCGGGATTCGGGAGCTGTCAGGGCAATCTCGGGAGGTCAGGCAGGGACACAGTGATCTTCAGTCTCATTCCCATGGGAAATCAGCTTAACCAGCGGGGAAAGCTGCAGAAGGGGGAAAGGGAAGTATGGATTTATTCTTGCCTGGGGAAGGGATGTCACAGGGCTCTGCCATCCCAGGCTGCTTTATTCGGGCCGTAAGGATTCTCTGGATGCAAGTTCTGAGGCCCCCAGCTGGCTGGGATATGTGGCTGGATTGAAGTGGGAGTTAAGAGGTGCCTCTGGCTGTCAGGTCTCAGAGGGATGATCTGCTGGATCCCTTTGGAACTGGGCATGAAAATCCCTTGGATCTTACCTTGGGTGCAGAAGCCCAAAGGAGAGAAGCAGAACCCTGGATGCACAAATCCTTCTGTGGGGGTTTGGCCCTCCTTGGCCCCCAGCACACACCAGAGCAGGACCTTTGCAACAGGAGAAGCTGTGAAAGGCCAGGTAAACTTCCCTCTGGGAATCTGATGTGTTTAATTTCATTGTACAGGGCTCAGTGTTCTTGAGTTATGAACCTGGAGGCGGGGGAGAATTGAAAAGGTGCATTGGGGTAGGGCTCTCCCAGTATTCACACCCGAGGAAGGTGTGAGTTGGCAGGACACTCCAGCATCCTGGAACTGTTTCTTCTGGAAATGCACTGGCACAGGTTGCCCAGAGAAGCTGTGGCTGCCCCTGGATCCCTGGAAGTGTCCAAGGCCAGGTTGGACGGGGCTTGGAGCAGCCTGGGATAGTGGAAGGTTGCCCAAGGCAGGGGGTTGGAAGTGGATGATTTTTAAGATCCCTCCAAACCAAACCGTGGTGTGATTCCATGATTCTGTGATCCTTGTTTGTCTGTCTGTGTCCTGCTGCTCACAAAGTACCTGCCCAGCAGGGAGTTTCCTGCTGTGACACCTCCCCTTGTCCCTAGGATTGACCAGTCCATGTTTCTGGAAAGCTCCTGGGACCCTCAGGCAGCCAGGTCCCCGTGGCAGCTCAGCATTACTGAGGGGCTGCTTTGAGCTGCAATGAACCCTGCAGCGAAAAACAAAACCACTGAGGCAGAAAACCAGTTAATTTGAAAAATATTTGTCCCCCATTCCCTGGGAGAAGTTTGTCCTTCCCTTTGACTGTTTCCTCACCTCTGAGGCGCTGCCGTGGTGCCGTGGAAGGTCCTCACTGGCAGGGGGTTCTCCAGTTATGACAACTTGATTTGAGAGCATGCTTTTCATTAATAGTTCACTGTGTGTGCAGCCGGGGGCATGCCTGGGCTGGATAATTGGATTTGGGAGGCCACTGTTTGTACAGTTGTGACACCTCTTGCTGTGAAGCCAATTTCTGCAGCGATGCAGCTGATACAACATCAGGGCAATCTGTTCCAGCCTTTGTTCCAGGGATGTCTGACTGGTGGAAAACATAACCACAGCAAGAGACTTCCCTCAACAGCGCCTCTGCTTCCAGCCCAGGGAAGCAAAATCAAGACCTTGTTCTGTGTCTCAAATGGTCCAGGGAAAAGCTGACAGAAGTGAAGCTCTACAAAGTCTTGAGCAGCTTACACGGATTTGCTGTGTGTGTTCTGTTCTGGAGATCCTCTGTAACGCCCAAGGGCTGTTGCACTGCGGCCCTGAGCCCTTTGTTCCTCATTTCTGTTCTTACTAAATTCAAAAATGAGAAGTTGGCAATAGGGTTTTGCCCAGTGGATCTTGTTTATTGTCCATACATCCCTTACAGGTACATTTTATGCCTCTTCAGTCCATGCTTAACCTTCTCAGGCAATCCAAATCTTTGCTTTTCTTCAAAACAATTCCCCCAGTGCTCTTTGGATGCTCAGTTTTTGGATCCTTGTTGGTGATTCTGTCAAATTCAGAGTTTCAGAGCCTGCTCTGCCCTCAGTCAGGGAAATGCCAGCTTTAATCCAGCCTTACACGCTTTGGGTGAAATCCAGGCCTTTTGCAAGTCAGGTTTAGCCAGGAAGCTTCGAGCCTTGAGCTTCCCAGCAGCTCTGAGGGCCTTCGCGTGGCTGAGGCTGCCCCAGATCTGAGCTAAAACCACCGTGGTAACCGAGGGTGGTGGCAGTGACTGCTGGGCACAGCACGTGTGCTGCAGGGGCTGCTGCCTTCCCTCTGTCCAGTGGCTCAAGGAATAAATAAGGAACGTGTTGTGCATTATTTTATCCGCACACGGGGCTGAGATTCTCCATCCCAGCTCCCTGGGTTTGGTTGGTGTGCTCAGTCCAGCACTGCTGCTTTCTGCTGTGGCTTTTGAGCTTCCTGCTCTCGCCTTTCCCTTCCCTTCCCTGTCCTGCCGGCTTCCCCAGCTCTTCCTCCAGCCACTGGAATGGTCTCTGTTCCCACACCCTCCTGGGAGAGCGGCCCCAGCAGGTACAGAACTCGTTGCCTTCAGTCACCTCGGCTGTGTCGGGCTGTTCTCAGAATCCCAGAGCGCTTTGGGTTGGGAGGGACATTAAAAACCGTCCAGTCCCACCCTGCCATGGGCAGGGACACCTTCCACTGGAAGGGATGTTCAGCCTGGAGAAGAGGAGGTTCCAGGGAGAGCTCAGAGCCCCTTCCTGTGCCTAAAGGGGCCCCAAGAGAGCTGGAGAGGGACTGGGGACAAGGGATGGAAGGACAGGACACAGGGAATGGCTTCCCACTGCCAGATGGGATATTGGGAAGGAATTGTTCCCCGGGAGGGTGGGGAGGCCCTGGCACAGGGTGCCCAGAGCAGCTGTGGCTGCCCCTGGATCCCTGGCAGTGTCCCAGGCCAGGTTGGACAGGGCTGGGAGCAGCCTGGGACAGTGGGAGGTGTCCCTGCCATGGCAGGGGTGGAACGAGAGAATCTTTCAGGTCTTTCCCAACCCGAATTATTCTGTAATGCTGTGATTCTGTGTGGGCAGGGTCTGGGCTCTGTTCTGGTGTGTGAGAGCACAAATGGGCTCCACAGATGAGTTTGGGGCTCCATAAAGTGCTGAGCGCTCAAGCCCAGGCTCTGCCAGAGCTCCACGGATCGTGTCTGTTGGGAATGGGAAACATCCCCCACAGGGACAGCGAGGCCGAAGGAGAACAAGGAGGGAGAACTCTGACAGAGGTTGAAGAGAAGTTCTCTGCTTTTGGGGGGTTTGGGACCCAAAATCTCTGTGTTTCTCTTTAAACTTGGGATGTCTGGAGAGGAGCAGCCCCTCACAGCTCTGCACTGGTTGCTGCGTGAGCTTTTCTCAGCCTCGTGGCAGGACTGTCAGTGAAGCTGTCAGGAGAACCTCTGAGATCAGCTTCACAGAGCAACTGCCATGTTGAAAACTGCCTTGGGTAATTAATTAATCCTTCTGTAAATAGGGGCTTGATGTGCACCAGCAGTGCTGTGGGATCTTTCTCAGAGGGAAATAAAGTCTGTGACAGGACCGTGGTGAGCAGGGAGGCTCTTGGCAGGTGCAGGAGGCTTGTTATCCTTCCAGTTAAATTCTGCAAGGAGAAAAAATCCAGTCTGCTGCTTGGTGGGTTGTGTTGGAGGGGGAGTACAGGTGGGGAGGGATCCCTGGGGAAGGTGCTCGGGAATGCCCGTTCCTCTTGGTTGGTTCCAGGATGGAGCAGCACCTGCCTCCTTCCTCCTCCTGGGGCTTCTCCTTAGGAGCTGGTGGCTGTGCCCTGTCCCTGTCACTGTCACGTCAGCACTGGAGCAGCCTTCCAGCACCACTTCCCAGAGTGTCCCCTGGCAGGGGGTGCCAGGAGAAGCCCAGGAGCTGCTGTGTGCTCTGCTTGTGGTGCTCTCCAGGCACAAACACAACTCACAGTGACACTGGAGAAGCTGGGCCCCATCCCAGAAGTTTGGGGGATATCCTTTGGTTTTCATGTTTGGTTGTTTTTCCACACGTGAGCGGAACAGACTCTCCCCAGGCTATTTTCAGAGCAATCTTTTTTTTATCAGAGTTAAAATTGCTTCTCAGTAATTCTTCTCAATTAGCACAGAGTCATGGAATGGGTTGAGTTGGAAGGGACTTTAAAGCCCATCCAGACCCACCCCTGCCATGGGCAGGGACACCTCCCACTATCCCAGGTTGCTCCAAGCCCCAATGTCCAGCCTGGCCTTGGGCACTGCCAGGGATCCAGGGGCAGCCACAGCTGCTCTGGGCACCCTGTGCCAGGGCCTGCCCACCCTCACAGGGAACAATTCCTTCCCAATATCCCATCCATCCCTGCCCTCTGGCACTGGGAAGCCATTCCCTGTGTCCTGTCCCTCCATGCCTTGTCCCCAGTCCCTCTGCAGCTCTCCTGGAGCCCCTTTAGGGCCTGGAAGGGGCTCTGAGGTTTCCCTGGAACTTCCTCTCTCCAGGTGAACCCCCCCAGCTCTCCCAGCCTGGCTCCAGAGCAGAGGGGCTCCAGCCATTTGATCATTTCCATGGCCTTCTCTGGATTTGCTCCAACAGGTCCATGCCTTTCTCGTGTTGGGATCTCAGTCATCAGGTGTTTTTCAGTCATGCTCTACCTGGATTTGATTGGCACTGGGAAGTCCCTTCCCTTGAAATAAGACTATAAATCCGTGTAGCACAGGAAGAGAAACGCAAGCGATTCTCCTGCTCTCCCCGCTGACTCCGTGTGTCCCTGGCACAGGTGTGGAGGGGCACCCTGGCCCGGCTGCGCTACCGGCGGACGAAGGCGGCGCTGACCATCGTGCGGCACTACCGGCGCCACAAGGTCCGCGCCTACCTGCGCGAGGTCCTGCGGCGCTTCCGCGACGTGCGGCTGCTGCCCGACCGCGGCCGCAGCATCCCCTGGCCCGCCCCGCCCAAGGTGCTGCGCCGCTTCGAGGAGGCTCTGCAGGACATCTACCGCAGGTACCGCCCAGCTGCCCCGCGTCGCACCCCCTGCTCGCCCCAGGGACGCCGGGCTGAAGGACCTTGGTTGGGTGCTGCTGGCGCTGTGCCCTTGACCAGGCAGATAATTCTGGTCCAAACATTTATTGTTGAATCACAGAATCCCAGGATGGTTTGGGTCTTAAAGCCCATCCAGTTCCACCCCAGGCCATGGGCAAGGGCAGCTTTGTCGCTGTGAGCGGCACTAACGGCGAAGAATGGCACGACAAGTTAGGAGAAATAATAACTCATTTATTTAATTATAAATCAGTTTATATAACTTGGGTCGCCAGCATGGCATAAGGTCATTGGTCACCGGCCATCCGCCTCCCGTACCGGTTGGCTGAAACCTTTCAGAATATTTTTCCCAGACAGTATCATAACAAGACTACACAACAACTGCAGGTGCAAGATAGAGAAAGTTTGCTTACAGAACTGTAGCACTGTTTGTCATAGTTTCTGTGAGAAACTGAGCTCTCACAGAGTGCTGCAGAAAGCTGGAAAATTTCTCTGCTAACGCTTCTCAGTGTTCACACAGCTTCCACCAGACCAGGTTGCTCCATTGTGATGAACATTGTGTTTCCTTCCTTGGCCCCTTCCTTGGCCCCTTCCCGGCCTTTCGTGTTGGTTTTGAAAGGAAAGAGCAGCTGCTCTTGGATGAGGGGAAGAGGAAAAGAATCTTCTCGATTCCCTCAACACTCCTGGTAGTAAGCCAGTGTTTTTCTGTAGTAAGATGAGTGATGTTCCCCTGGTCACCCATGTTCTGTGTGCAGAACAGGTGTTTGTGCCTTCATTAAACCTCCCAGCATCTAAAGGCTGGGGAGTTTTTCTCTGGGAAGCTGCAGGCAAAATAGTTACAATTCCAGTTTGAAAAATGACAACTTCTGAAAGTGGCTGAACAAGAGAAGTGTTGGCTGGAGGGGCTTCCAGAGATCTCCTGTCCAGCCATCAGCTTGCAGCGCAGTTCCAGCAGCTCTAGATCAAGTCAGCTTTGTTATTTTCCCCAGCTGTCTCTTTCAGGAGAGACATCCATCCACCCACAGCGTGTCTGGGGAAAGAGCCCTGCTTTCAGAATTAGCTCAATTATCAGAACTGCAGAATTTTAGTTGCTGAAAAGTCTTTTTATAGCATTAATCCTGGAGCTCTGGTGCTGCTGCTGCAGGCTGGGGTGTGGTGTGGAGCAACGGATGGGCTGCCCTGCCCTGCCCCATGGTGCAGTTGGAACTGAAGGGCCAAATTCAGCTGTTAAAGGAGAATGATGCTGTAAATGAGCCCGAAAATGGGCTTGGCAAATGCTTCATTGCAAACAGATGCACCGGTGGTTGACTCTGTGGGATGGGGAGTGTGGCACCCAGACCCGTCAGGGTTGGAGGTGAGCCGTGACTTCAAAACATCAACTGACCTTTGTAGCTTCAGGAATGCTCGGGAAGGACTCTGAGGGTGTCCTTGTGGTGCTGCTCTGGCAGCAGGAATCCTTCCCGGGCGAGGTCCGGGCTGTGGGGCTGACCCAGGCCCTGGTTTGATGGCAGGTGGAGAGCGGCCGAGCTCATCCGGAGCGTGCCCCCAGAAGCGCTGCCGCAGCTGAGGGCCAAGGTCGCTGCCATGGAGCTGCTGAAGGGCCACAGGGCTGACATCGGCCTCCAGAGAGCCTGGCAGGGCAACTACATCGCACTGGTGAGTGCAGGGGACCTGGGCTCAGGGTGCTGGAAGGGGGGAAATTCGGGCAAATGAGCATTGGTTTCTTGGGAGGAGAAGTACTTGGAAATTTGCTCTGTGAAAGGGTTTATGTGGGTTCAGAATCTTGACTTCCACTGCACTAGGAGTGATTTTTGTGAGTCCTGAGCAGCACCAGCAGCACTAAAGCAGTGCCATCAGCTGGCTCTGCAGATGGGCAAAGCCAGACCTCACGGGGAGACTAAAATGCCGGATAGGATGGAAAACAGCAGGACTGAACAGGACCAAAGAAATTCTCTCTAGGCAGGTTTGATTGCTTCCCTCTACTCCATCCTTCCTTGGAGCATTTTGGTGTGCCAAGGTTTGGTTTCCCAGGGCACAGAAGGGTGGAGGGAGCCGTGTCCCAGCTGTGCCACTGCCAGCCCCTCTTCCTTCAGCCCCCCAAGGAGAGTTCTGAGCCTGTCTCTGCTCTTCCAGAAACCAGACAGCCCCCAGAGCTCGGGCTCCTTCACCCCGGTGGCCAACGAGCTGAAGCGCAAGGACAAGTACATGAACATCCTCTTCTCCTGCCACGTCCGCAAGGTAACGGGGCTGGGGCGTCCTGGGTGTCCGGTGGAAGCAGGAGGGGAGCCTGGACATGCTTGGGCAGCAGTTCAGAGCAGTTCCAAGGAGCTGCATCGGGGATTTTTGGGTGGATGCCTCCTGCACCAGGGCTGGGTGGCTGCTGGGGCCTCATTGCAGGGGGTTGGAACTGAATGGTCTTTGAGAACCCTTCAACCCAAACCTTTCCATGATTTCATGATAAAATCACTTCATTCCCCATAACTGGTGTGGGTCTGACGTTTCATAGCGGAATTGGGTTTTTTGTTAATTTGGTTGGAAGGTTTAAACAACTACTTAAAGAAGCAGACTTGCTTAATTGTTTGGTAGCTCCTAACGAAGCTGGTTTGAAATATCTGTCAGGGAAGGATATTTTGAATTTTACAAAGCCAACAGACAAAACCAATTTTAGTGGCAGGCCAGGGCTGTGGATGTCGAGGTGTTTTTAAGAAGCTGTATATTCTTTTTATTTCTAAACATTGCAGTTGGTCCCCACGTCCACAGTTATTCCTTATGATTCTGCAAATGTTTGGTCTGCACAACTCATTCTGCAGCACAAAATCTCACTTCATAATAAAGCTTTGCAAGTGGTAGTGAGCTGTATTGTTTATTCAACAGCGATCGGTGTTTATGAAAATAGAAATCTCTAATTGCTTTCCAAGCAAAAATATTTCAGTGGAGTTTGGTGTTGCTGTGACCACGTTCTCTGGGAGGACAGGGTTCACTGCTGGAGTGAGTGGTTGGATGAGTGGTGGTGTCAGGATTAAAGGAGGAGAGGGCGAGTCTGAATCCAGAGTTCCTCTTTACAACCTTGCAACTCTTGGGCTGAACCTCCCTGAGGGACAGAGAGATGCACGATTCCCCCAGGCTTTTTTCAAGTTAGGCTGAAAACAAAATAATTCTTCTTCTAACTCACGTAATGAACTGAGTCCAGTTGCAGTTTCTGGCTAAACTGGGATGGCTGTAAAAAGGACAATATTCAGCTGTGGAGATGTGATGATGGGAATTGTGGGTTTGGATGGGGATGGAATGATGGTGAGGGCAGTCACTCGGGGTCTGTGTGAGATGAACACAGCATGGGAGTTTTATCTTGTTCACTGTCATGCAGCTTTCCAGCCTTTAAGTCCTTGTGCTTCTCTTGCTCCTGGTTCAGCTCTCGAGGACAATCTCCTGTGCAAGCACAGGGCAAAGCAGATTCCTGAAGCACAGATCCACACTTTATCCTGCTCCCTAACTGCAGGCACAGAGCTCCTGCCTTCAGACAAGTGTCTGAGCAGCATTTGTTGGTTTTGGTGTATGAAGGAAGCCCTGAGCATTCCAACAGGCCGTGTTTCCACACTGTGACTGTGCTGGGAAAATCCAGGTTTTGTGGGGTTTGTTGCATTGAGATGCCAGCACTTCAGTAGCAGAAGCAGAATGGGCATGGAATAGGTGTTACCCACCATAAAGTGGATTTCTCCTGAGAGGCTTTCAGTGCTCTCAGAGGCAAAGCTTTAGCTGACTGTGGGTGCATTAAAAGGGCAGCTCAGCTGAAATCACAAATAGTGCAGGGTTACAGACCTGCAGCCTTGTGGGTTCTAAATCATCTTGTAACTTCTTTTACCTTTTGAAAGGTTAAATTGTTGGTGCTTTCTCCTCTCAGAGAGGTGGGACTTGATCCCCTGCTGGCCTGCTCAGTTAGGGATTCCTTGGCATGGCTTTGGAGCCATCAGCAAGGAAGCCCCATCCCTGGAAGTGTCCAAGGCCGGGTTGGACGGGGCTTGGAGCAGCCTGGGACAGTGGGAGGTGTCCCTGCCCACGGCAGGGGGGGCACTGGGTGGGCTTTGAGGTCCCTCCAAACACAAACCACTCCATGGTTCCATGATCTCAGCACTGTTGAGGACGAGACTGCAGCGCTGTGCCATCCTCAGGGATGTGTGAGAGCCTGCTGATCCCAGAGCGTCTCCGTGTCACAGATGCATCAGTCCCATCCCAGCCCACACTGGGGTGTCGCCCCTTCCTGAGGGAACCGTTTGTCTTCCTGCTTGTATGGACAGGACGTGAACAGAGCAGGGAACACAAACACTGCTGAAATTTGAAGGTTAACAGGACAAGGATTTGACATGTGAGAATTTAGCATTTCCCTTTCCAAGCAAGACACTTCCTCAGGTCATCTGTTCTGGCTTGAACGCTGCATCTGCAGACTAAGCACCAGTGAGAGCTGTGGGAGAGTGGGAGTGACTCCGTGCTCCGACTGCAGCACAGGCTGGGAACAGCCTCAGCCTCCCTCTCTTCCCAGGAAACAGTTTCCATCCTGAGCTGTTTAAGATGAAGGTTATCTGCTCTGAAGAGGTATCTTGCCTCTTACCCCCGAGTAAGGGCAGTCCCCAGGTGACCCTCAGTGCTGGGGCAGGGAGAATCTCTCCTCATGGCTGCATTCTTCCCTTTGAATTTTTAACAAATAAAGCATCAGGTTTCTTCCTTTTAGCCTTGACTTCCCCATGTCCTACCAAACGTTCTTGGCCCAGGGTGGCACTTGGTGCTGGCACGTGCAGCCTGGCCCCGTGCTCAGGGCAGCTTTGTCACACTTCTGATGTTAAACCAGGTTCTTTGTGGGTTTGCAGATTGTGTTTGTTCTCTGCTGAAAATTGGTTCACGTGAAGCTTTAACAGGGGCCTGAAGAGTGAATTATAGAAATGGAGTTGTAATTACCAGGTGATTTCATTGCTTCCCTTAAGCAATTCTCCTGAACAAAGCAGCAGTTCACAAAAAAAGGCTGTTCAGGTTCATCCGTGGTGTGTTTTCATGATTCAGCTTATTTGAGGATTCTTGAGCAAAAACTGTGCTGCTCCTGCTGGTCCCTGAGGCAGGAGGGTGTAAGTGCGAAGGTGCTAAAGGGCACTTTGGTGAGCTGGGGTGAATGTTCTGTTTCTGAGGCAGCATCAGCCTTCCTTTGTGGCTTCCTCCAGGTACTGAGTCACCAAACCACGTGTGGAGTGGTTGTTGACTGTCAACAGCAATGTCAGGGTCTGCTCTTGGAAACGCTCAGATACCTGCGGTCTAACACACTTCTTTATTTGAACAGGAAACACATCAGAGCATAAATACTGGGCTGCTTGAATAGACCCAGGTTGAGCCCAGAGTTCACCTTTTAAACACATCTGCGAGTGGAGCACACTCTGTGACCTGTCAGATATTGGTTCATTTAATTCATGGAGACAGAATTTTTGTAGCTGATGGCTGACATTGACCTAGTGAACTCTTCAGGAAGAATCTAGAAGATTCTAGATCAGGAAGAATTTCCTGGAAAGGGTGGTCAGGCATTGCAAGGGGCTGCCCAGGGAGGTTGGGAGTGCCCATGCCTGGAGGTGTTCAAGGAACACCTGGAGGTGGCACTCAGAGCTCTGGGCTAGGGACAAGGTGGGGATTGGGCACAGGGTGGACTCGGTGATCTTGGAGTGCTTTTCCAACCTCCATCATTCTGGGATTCTAAGTCAAAGAAGTAAATTCATCCAGGACCTGCTCTCCAGGTTTTGAGAGCTGCTGGTAGAGTTTTCTTTGCCTGTGTGGGGGCCCAATTTCAGCAGCTTGAGCTGGATAATAACGGGGGCTCTGTTTGGAGCAGTTTTTACAGAAGGGTTCTGAAGAGGCTTTGAAGCCTCGCTGGGGGGAGGGGAATGGGCTGTGTGGTTGCTTCCCTGCAGTAGGTACAGGTAGAAGCAGGTCATTCCTGCCTCTGGAAAAATCCATCTTTTCTGAGCATTGTGGTGCTCTTCACTTTTTCAAAGGAAATTTTCAAGATTTTTGCCTTAGGAGAAACCAAATGCATATTTCATGCAAACCTCCAGATTTTGTTGGATCACCTAGGAAACAACTCTGTCTCTCTTTTTTTTCTTTAGAATAAAGCTTTTCTTGCCACTTTTCCCTTGTCACTTGTGGCACCAGGCTCCCTTGAGAGGAACATCTCTTCTGAAGGCCAGTGCCCTGCGGTGTCCAGAGGCCACTGACAGAGACCTGAAAAACTTCCCTGGAGATTTTTCAGCTCTAGGCCAGACCTTCATTTCCCCCACGAGCTTGTCAAGAAGCTAAATTAGGACTGATTCGCATTTGGATCAACGAGATATAAATACAGAATGCCCAGAAGGTGCAGAGAACACAATGCTGGGAAGGGCTGTTCTCCAGGAGGGAATGAGCTGTAGCTGAGAACATAAGGCCTGTCCTTACTCCTACAAGCCCAGTGCTGGTATTTGCACTGGTGTCTGAGTCCCTTCTGTGCCTGCTCCCCACCGTGACAGTTTTCACTTCAACCCACAGCAGGTATTATTTACATAAATGCACTGTTGGTGCATGAGGCACCTGAGGCCTCTTTTGCTTGGAAAGAGCTGGAAGGATGTGAGAATTTGCTCCTCAGGTGAGATGAGCTGCTGGTACATTTCTTCAGCTGAATTTTAGTACTAAAACCAGGGGGGAGTCGAGAAAGAAGTGGAATTGAAAACGTGCCTGTGGAACTCCCACAGGATTCCATTGCCGTGGAATGCACCTTTGGGGAGCTGGTCACCAGGGGCTGAAGGTTAGTCCAGGTGTGCCAGAGGCCACTTGGCTCAGGAATAGTGTGGCAGCAGGAGCAGGGCAGTGCCTGTCCCTGAGCTGGCACTGCTGGGGCACCTCCAGTCCTGGGATCAGTTCTGGGCCCTCCTGACAGGAGAGACATTGAAGGGCTGGAGCGTGTCCAGGGCAGGGAACAGAGCTGGGAAGGGGCTGGAGCCCCAGGAGCGGCTGAGGGAGCTGGAAAGGGGCTCAGCCTGGAGCAAAGGAGGCTCAGGGGGGACCTTGTGGCTCTGCACAACTCCCTGACAGGAGGGGGCAGCCAGGGGGGTCAGGCTCTGCTGCCAGGGGATGGGGACAGGAGGAGAGGGAACGGCCTCAGGCTGGGCCAGGGGCGGGTTAGGTTGGATATTGGGGAAAATTTCTTCACAGAAAGAGGAGCCAGGCCTTGGCACAGCTGCCCAGGGCAGGGGTGGAGTCCCCATCCCTGGAGGAGTTTCAGAGCCATGTGGCACTTGGGGACATGGGTCGGTGGTGGCCTTGGCAGTGCTGGAGGAACAGTTGGACTCGGTGATCTCAGAGGGCTTTTCCAGCCTTTCTGACTCCATGAAAGCTGAGTGTGCTTCCCACCTCTGCTTCCCAGGCAGCAGCCATGGGACCTCCTGCCCTGGGGTGGCTCTGGTGTCACAGCACCAGGAATCTGCTCCCTTTGTCACCGGGGGCTCGGGCTGGGGGTGGACAGGGACAGCCAGGCAGGATCATGGCAGTGCACAGGGAGCGTTCACTGGGTCAGACTCTTCAATCAAATCACAGAAAATCAATGCCCCCAGCACTGATCTGAGCTCTGAGGGGCAGATCCAGCCCCAGGGACTGGACTTTGGTTCAGCTCCCAGGACCTGGAGCGTGGGGAGCCCAGAGCTGCCCCACATCCTGGCGAGGAGCCAGCGCTGCTCCGCTCCAGCACCCGACATGTGGCACCAGGCACTCCTAACCAGGCACTCCTGACCTACTTTCTCAGGGCCATTCAGCGTTTCGTAGCCTTTAGGCTTTTCTCTCCCATTCATCTGCTTCCTAAAATAATCCTGGTTACTCAGCATCTCTTCCTGTGAGACTTCCCAGGCCCTCAGTCATGTTCTTCACCTTCTCTGAACCTCCGGAGTCTCCTTCACGCTCACCACCCTTCACAGGCTATTCCAGGTGAGCCCATGGCTCCCAGGACGTTATTCCCATGTTGTTCCTTGCCTATGCCAGCATTCTGCTTTTTCTGAGCTGCCTCATGTCTCTGTGCCAAGATCTCTCCAGAGCTGTCTGAAATCATCCTCGGTTGCTTTTTCTGAGTCGGTGCTGTTAACGTAAAGCTGTCACAGAGCTCCCCAATTTGCATTTTTTGGCTTTATCTGCTCTGAACTTTGTCACTCTGCTGCCTCCTGACTGAGGATATTTAAGTTCTCCCGTTTGTCTCCTGATTTCACCCTGGAAAATCCTATTTATGTTCATCCTCCTCGTCACGTCTTGCCCTTGTCTCCCCTTCTCAGTTGATTAATAAATATCTCAGTGACTGTGATACACCGGTGACTCTGGTTTTGCCTCAGTGAAAAACAATTTCTACTTTGTGTCCTACTTTCTTACGCACTTCCTACAAAACTTCCCATCCTGCCTGGTGAGTGTTTAGTGCTGAGGGGCATCCAACAGCCTGGATGAGCTGGAGCTGCTGGACTGAGTCCAGAGCCACGGAAATGCTCCCAGGGCTGGAGCCCCTCTGCTCTGGAGCCAGGCTGGGAGAGCTGGGGGTGCTCACCTGCAGAGGAGAAGCTCCAGGGAGAGCTCAGAGCTTCCAGGGCCTAAAGGGGCTCCAGGAGAGCTGGAGAGGGACTGGGGAGAAGGGATGGAGTGGCAGAACCCAGAACAAGGATGGCCCAAAGCCTCAGGTCTGGACTGTGCCAGCCCCTGGAGCAGCCTGGGCTCTGCAGGGCAGGGATTCTCCATGGAGCCCTTGGGGTGCCAGAGGCACGTGGATGATGTGGGAACAACGGCCTGGGATTGGGCTCCACATGGACTTGAGCTGGGGGAAGCATCTGTCCTGGGTTTGAGTGAAGCCCTGGAATTTCCCAGGGTGCCACAGCTCTGCTGGATAACCGGGAATGTTGGTCCTCTGAGACTCTGCATTTCTCTGTAAAATGGGATTACAGGGACCATGTTCCCTTTTCACTGCTCAGGATCTGAGGAGAAAACCTGTATGGGAGCTGTGTGGGTTTGGGGTATTTTTGTGTGAGTTTGGGGTATTTGTTTGTGTTTGTTGTGTGAGTTTGGGGTGTTTCTGTGCGAGTTTGGGGTGTTTTTGTGCGAGTTTGGCACTTAGCACCGCAGTTTCCTCTGCTGTGCTCCTGCAGTGATCAGTGGCACTGAGCAGGTGTTTCTCTGCAGGTGAATCGCTTTAACAAGGTGGAGGACAGGGCCATTTTCATCACTGACAGACACCTGTACAAGATGGACCCCATGAAGCAGTACAAGGTGATGAAGACCATCCCCCTCTACAACGTGAGTACAGCACTGGGGATCTTCCTCTGAGACTCTTTCAGGGCAGTGGCTTTACTCTGTGGCTCCGTTTTCATATCCATAAAATGGAAAAAGTCCTTGGGTTGCAGTTTTTAATATATTTAATGTCTTTATCTCCGTTATAGTGCAGTTATTGCAACACCAAAGCATCGGGGTGGGAGTGTTGGGGTGTCCTGGGCAGCGCCAGGAGTTGGACTGGATGATCCTGGTGGGTCCCTTCCAACTCAGGATATTCCATGGTTCTGTGACTCTCTGATCATATTAGCTTTTCATTTCAGTGCACAAAATAAAAGCTGAACCCCAAACTGCCTCTTCCACTTCTCTGCTCCCTCCCTGTTGCAGTTTCCTTTGCTGTGTGCAGGATCCTGCCCCCGGAAGGGCTTGGCATTTCACAGCTTGTGGCACTATTCCCATGTCTCTGAGGGTTTGTTTGATCCTTCCTGTCGTGCTTGAATTTGTTTGTTTTTATTTTTTTACATTTGCTCATGTTTAATGTAAATCTTACCAAAGCTAAACTCGGAATTACGGCGAGGTCTGGCCTTGGGGGCAGCGGGGTGGAGCTGCCAGGGCCGAGGCAGCAGATTATCAGGGTTGGAAGGGGGGGGGCAGCACCTCAGCTCTGCTCCCCAGCATCCTGGAGCAGGGATTCAGCTGCCTGCCTGTCTCCCTCAGCCCGAGGTGACAGTGCCTGGTTATCTCCAACCTCCAGAGCCTGCCTGGCTGCTGGGAAATGCCCTGCACGGATTTGTTGGGATGCTTGCATTTGGAGAAATGACAAACCTGGCATCTCTGGATTGCTGGGAGGGCAGGGATGGGATTAGGCTGAGGGTGAAATCTCATCCGCAGATGTGGGGGCAATGATTAGCTCTGGCTGCGTCCGTAATGCTGGGTTTAGAGTCTCCTCCTGCCCTCCTTGCTGGGCACCAGCCCCAGCTGGGCACCCAGCACAGCGGATCCATGGAGTAGCTGCTCCCAGTGGGAATCCTGGCTGCAGCAGGCAGTGTCTCCATGGCAGTGCCTCTTGTTTTGAAAGGAAGCTGCCCTGAGCAGCTGCAGGAGCTTTTCCTGGCTGCTGTTCTGTCCCAGTGCCGGTGTCTCCGTGCTCACAGGAGCTGGTGGCACATCCTGCTGTGTGCCCAGGGGCTGTGTGCCCGTGCAAACCGGGGTCCAAACACTCCCAGCCTGGTGCAAACCAGGGTGCAAACATCCCCAACCTCTCAGCAGAGCTCAGACACTCACACCCTCACAGACTTTTAGCACAGGGGTTTTCCACACCTCATTTTCCAGGTGTTCCCAGACAGGTGTTTTTTGGTGACGTGGAAAAGGTGGGATTTTGTCCATCAGGATTTCTCTCTGCTGTTTTCTCCGCTCTTACCTTAACCAAAGTGTCCACGTCTCTGAAATTCACTGACTGCAGGGCTAATTAGAGATAAATCTGTGTTTATCACAGGTCTAGAACAATGTCTGCTTTACCTGTGTGCCTGATGGGTGTAAAGGTGCAGACTGTACATTTACAACAGCACAAGACCAGCTCGTTGTTGGTCACCTGAACATTTCCCTTTGAAATCCTTAACGCCTGAAAAATTAGAGGTGAGCAAGTCAGGTACAAGGTCAGGTTACTTAGGGAATATCTGTTACTAAGAAATGTCAGTAATTGTTGCTTTCTCACCAAAAAGAAGTGTGTCTAAGATAGAATATCCATTCCTGCAGAGAGCCCCGGGGCAGGCTGTGCGGTGGCCCTGTGCTGGCTGTGCTTTGGCTGTGCTTTGGCTGTGTTTCGGCTGTGTTTCGGCTGTGTTTTGGCTGTATTTTGGCTGTATTTTGGCTGTGTTTTGGCTGTGTTTTGGCTCAGTGTTGGTTGTGTGGCTGCTTTGCAGTTCCTCAGGACAAGAGCAGTTAATGGTCTGTGCAGGCAGGCCGTTCTCTTGCTCTGAGAACTGTCACATTTCTGCAGATATAAATCAGTTTTATTGGTAGATCTGCAGTTATTCCCTTCAGTAATCGACCACAGGGATTCTTGGCCAGTTTCTTTGACCTGAGGTGGAGTCCTCGGTATTCCGGGGGTCCTGGAGTGCTTGCCACAGGAGGGATGAGAGGATGAGGTCCAGGAGATCCTCTGCTGACCCAAACAGGTGTCAGGGTAGCATTCCACGGTGGAAATTTGATTTAAACAAGCTTTGATAAATTCTGTGGTGTGAAATTCCAGCTCTGTTGGCCACAGCCTCCCCCTGTACCTGCTCCTCTGCCCTGCGGTCCTGGGGAGCAGCCCCAGCCCTGCCCGTGCCCAGCGGGGCTGCTCTGGGGACTGGGGTGGGCACTGATCCTGCTGATGGATCCAGAGCCCCCCGAGCTGCAGGAAAGGGAGAGGAGGAGAGAGTTTGGGGTGTCTTTGATTCATACACAGGACACAAAGTATTTCATAGAATCATGGATTGAATTTAGATTGGAAGGGACCTTAAAAACCACCCAGTGTCACCCCTGCCATGGGCAGGGACACCTTTCACTGTCCCAGGCTGCTCCAAGCCCTGTGCCAGGGCTTCCCCTCTCTTCACAGTAAAGAATTTCTTCGTGATACCTGATCTAAATCCTACTCTCTTCCAGTTTGAAGCCACTCCATTTGTATTTCTCTTGCTGGGATTTCTCACATTTACCTCTGGCAGACAGTCAATCCTGCCGAGCAGGTGTTTGTTCCTTGTTGTAGTTATGTTTTATATTTGTTACCTGATGTTTGTATTTGTGTTGTCTTTCCACTCCCGAGCTGCCTTGCACACTCTTCCCTGTTTTTCTGTGCCTGATCCCCCCTTTCGTGGGAGCCCTTCCGCCATGCGAGGGAGGCAGTGGAAGGAGCTGATCAGTGGTGCAGAAATTCCTTCCTCTTTGGGAAAAGAGCAATTGTTTGAAAGGCTCTGAAGGTTTTTTGAGGAGCAAATGGACGATGATGACACCAGCTGGGATGTGTATCCATGGAGCAGCCCTGTCCTGCCTTTGGATGAGTGTTCTCTGGGAAGAGGGAGCGTCCTTCCCAGGCACAGAGGTGAACCCGGCTGGAATCCTCTGCCTGCTCCCTCTGCTGCTCCCTGTTAGCGTTTCAAGCACCCTGTCAGCACAGCAGCATCCTCAGGGGTGGCGTTTCCATGGAAATCTCACTGGAGACAGTCAGCTGATGGCTGCTACAGACACAAACTTGTTTTCAGCTGAGGAAATCGCTCCCCATTGCCCACAGCCAGGTTTGCCTGGCCATGGTTGGAGTCACTCCTGTCCCTGCACGGTGCCAGGCTCTGCACTGGGACAGGGGGAGGGGCTGGGAACTGAACAGGTTTGATTTAGCTCAGATGGAAGGAAGGAGTTCTTTACAGTGAGGGTGGGGAGGCCCTGGCACAGGGTGCTCAGAGCAGCTGTGGCTGCCCCTGGATCCCTGGCAGTGTCCCAAGGCCAGGCTGGATGGGGCTGGGAGCACCCTGGGACAGTGGAAGGTGTCCCTGCCCATGGCAGGGGTGGCACTGGGTGATCCTTAAGGTCCCTTCCCACCCGAACCATCCCATGGCTCTGGGTGAGGAATGTGTCAGTCCCTGCACATGACAAACAGCAGCTTCCCAGCCAGCCCTGGTGGATTCTCCATATGGAGAAGCTGCTTTGGGGGATTCTGTGTGTGGATTTTCCGTGTGCCAGCGCTCTGGCACTGCCTCAGAAGTACCAATCCACAGTGACCTTCTTGTTCTTACCTGAATGAAAACTGAGCAGGTAATGGCTGAGAGGAATTAAAGGCACCCAAGCAGCAGAAGGGCTCTTGCAGCCACCTCTCCCCTCCGGTGGTGAGCGTAATAAAGGATGTTCTGCAGAAGCTGAGGATTTTTTCCTGCTCTTCAAGCAGGGCCAATATTAGTGTTGGCAAATACTGAGATAAGCACCTTCTCTGAAATGATTTCTTTTGTGTTGCATTTATTTGCTCACAGAGTCTTGTGGGGAGGGGTGAAATGGGAAGATTTTGAAGGGCTCTTGGCCTCCTAACAGGGTTCTGTTGAATAATTAATGTTTAAATTGCCTTTTCAAATCCGACACTGCGACTTGTTCATCTTTCACACTCGCTGCACATTTAAAACCTTGATGGCAGCAGTCCCTGTGGTGCTATTGTGCTCACAGGAGGGTATTTAGGCATGCAAATTAATTTTAAGGGACACTATAAAGCCAGGCAGCTGTTAATGCCTGTGCATGAAGTGGAGCTTGTTTGGAAAGCATTTCACAACCCCGAAATAGCCTGAACAGGGACTGAACTCCACCTGTGCTGGTGGAATTGGTAGCAGAGGGCCCTGCCCGGGGTTCCAGGAGCAGCAGCTGCTGTCCTTCAGCTCCTGGGGGAATAAACCAACAAAATCCCAGGGACTGGACCTTGTTTGGTGTCTCAGCCCAAAAATAGGGCCCAGACCACGCTGCTGTGGGCTGGGCTGGGCTTTTCTGGGATGTGTGAGGTATCCAGAGCTGCTGGAACAGCTTCCTTGGAAATAACACATTGTGAGTGCTGAAGCAAACCCAGGGAGCAGCCTGAGCCCCAGGGATCCGTGGGCTGAAAGGAGTCGGGAATCTCCAGCTGGATTGGTGCTCACACAGGCTCTGGGGGACACAGGAGCCTCTTCCCTTAAACAAGGGAACAACGAGACTTTAACTGCCACAAAATGGTTTGTGGATGCCTCTCACTCGGAGGGGAGTGGGGCTTCTCTCTGCAAATCCCTGAATGGCTCAAAGGAGCCCTTTAATGGACAGGGAAAGTCCTCTGTGTTCTCTCTGTAGTCATCATCCTTTCACCTTTCTTTCTTTTATTTTATCTTATTTTATTCATTATATTTTCTTTATTCCATTTTATTCTATTTCTTTTGTCTCATCTATTACGTTCTGTTTATTTTACCCCATTTATTATATTCTATTTATTTTATTCTATTTTCCTTTCTCTGCTTTGCTGTAGTTGCCTTTTGAGGCTTTTTTTGCCCTCCTTCCACTTTGTTTCCCCAGCACAGATCCTTTTTTTGCTTTCTCTAATATTCATCTGAGTAACCTGTGTGCCCAGATTGCCCCTCCTAAAAATGTCCTGCTTTTCCTTAGTGAGGGGACGACAAAGCTTTTGGTGAGCCAAGTGCAGTTACTTAACAGACAACAAAGAAAGGGCCAGAAAATAAAAAACCCAAACCAACCCCCTGCACCTTTTTATTTTGTCAGAACAGCCAGACCTTATCCGTGCCTAAACATGGGAATCATTGTGGCTTTGCAGGGTTTGCAACTCAAATTCTTCCTAAATTCTTGTGTTACCTGCAAATCACGGGGGCACTGAGTTGTTCAGGTTGAAAAAGACCCTTTAAGGTCATCAGGTCCAACCAAGCTGCACCACCACTAAACCACATCCTCCGGTGCCCCATCCACACGTTTTTTGGACACTTCCAGGGATGGGGACTCCACCCCTGCCCTGGGCAGCTGTGCCAGGGCTGGACACCCCTTTCAGTGAAGAGATTCTCCCAGTGTCCCACCTCCCCCTCCCCTGGCACAGCCTGAGGCCGTCAGACACCGTTGGTTTCCCAGCGTGTGTGGATTTGAAGATGCTCTTGGGCAGACTCCTGGTGGATGTGGGATCCAGTGCTGCCATCCAGGAGAGCTTCTGGGGAGAGCTTTGACCTGGGGCTGTTGGGAGAGCAGCTGGTGCCATCCTTGGCGGGTGCCCCATGGCCCTGGGGAGGGAGAGGGGCACAGCAGTGACACAGGAGCTGCTCGGAGCCATCCCAGGCTGGGTGGTGACGCTCCCTCACACCTCCCAGGCTCTGAATTGCACAAAGCTGCTGTGGTTTCACCTCGCTCAGCTGCTGGGGGAGCACCCACCCACTGCCACCCCTCAGCTCCGTGGTGGAGGTTGGGAGCATCCTGGAGAGGAGAGAAGCAGCCTGGCAGTGGCAGAGGCACAGGGAATCATGGAATCATGGAATGGCTCAGGTTGGAAGGACCTTAAAGCCCATCCCATTCCACCCCTGCCATGGGCAGGGACACCTCCCACTGTCCCAGGCTGCTCCAGGCTCTGTCCAACCTGGCCTGGGACACTGCCAGGGACGGGGCATCAACGTTTTTATATCAGCACACCCAGCGCTGGTCTCCCTTTCTCTCCACAGCTGGTGGGGCTGAGTGTCTCCAATGGGAAGGACCAGCTCGTGGTGTTCCACACCAAAGACAACAAGGATCTCATTGTTTGTCTCTTCAGTAACGACCCCTCCAACGACAGCAGGATCGGGGAGCTCGTGGGAGTCCTGGCCAGTCACTTCAAGAGGTCAGTGCTGGGGCTGGGGCTGCTGGACACCATTCCAAAGGGCCAGGTCATCCTTGGAGTCACTGTGGGGCTGGGCTCTGGCTGGGGCTGTGTTACCTCACTGCAATCCCGGGATACCAGAGTGACCTTTTTTCCTGGCATTTTTGGGACACACTTTTTACCTACAACACTTTGTTGCCTCTCCTCCCTTCCCTGTATGTGTGTGACAGCCACGGGTGTTTGGGGGACAAAGGCCACTGAAGATGCACTTGGAGTGTGTCACAAGGGCTCCTGAGGGCTTCCTACAGCCAAACTCTTCCTATTTAAAATTAAGATGAAGCTTTTCTTTGCTCCGATTGCCCCTCTGCCCCAGTACCTGCAGGTGCTTTATTGCTTGAGCTGTGAAATGGCATCTCTGCTCCCTGAAGTCTGTCTGTCTTGTAAATCCCTGAGCCAAAGCTGGTGATCAGCTACGGGGATATCTGGGATTGGAGCTGCAGCTGGAGCAGCAACAGTCACCTGGATCCCAGGAGGGAATTCCAGGCTGCCCACGCCAGCCCCAAGCAGTGGCTGCACTGCAGCCACACAAAGGAGCTCTGGGGAGAAGCAGGGTGTGGAGTGAGCAGACCTTTGGGTTGTTCCCTGGCTCCTCCAGAGGAGATTCCCAGGGGGAATGATGCTGCTCAGCACACACAGCTTTGGCTTTGCTGTTCCCATGCTCCACAGGAGTGGATAAAGGATAAAGTGGAGTCTTTGTAGGGAAATCTTCATACAGAGCTGCGAGTGGCAGGAAAATGAGGGAATTTTGGTCACTTTAGGCCCCTGGGTATTTTTCCATGAATTCAAGAAGAATGTGCTGATCCAGCCCCCTCTCACCAGCACGGTGTGAAGTTCAGGGCCGGCCGTGCTGCTGGAGGCAGGGGCTGAGTCCGTTGGAAGTGAATTCTCAGCCCTGGCACAGCTCATCTGGGGAGGTTCAGTGCTGCAAAGCGACAGAAAAGTTTCTCTGGCTTTGCTTTTCCGTAAATATCGTTTCATTTCAAAGGCAGCTGCTCTCCAAGGCTCAGGAGATTCTGTACAGCAATGCACTTTATTTGGGAATCCTGGAAGTCCCTGGAGTTCTTCCATCCAGCAGCACCTTCAGGATGCTCCTCGGGGCCTTGCCGGGTCTCTGATGTGGGGACGGGCTGTGAGAGTGTTGGTGTCACTCCAGGTCCCTGTGCAGTGCCCAATTCCCCAACACTGCTGTTCCTTGTGCTCGGATGGGCCCCCCCAGCAGCAGCCCTTGTGCCACCTGTCCCCCCAGTCAGCCCCAGGCACAGCTGCTTCATTCGAACAAAGGATGTTGTGGCCATCAGCCTCAAGTCTTGCACCACACTCCTAAAGGTGGAAACTGCTGGTTCTCGGTTTCTTACACTGATTTTAACAATGACATTTCTATCTTTAAAAATAATTAGGCTTCCTCTAATCACTGTCTGTAGGAGAATGGCAGTTAAATACATTTGTGTGCTGATCAGCTCCACTTAACACAGTATTAGCATTATTTTAGTGCTTCAAATGACAAATCTCAGCACAGCTGGGTAAATGGGAGAGCTGCTCTAAAGCCCATTTTTCTCCAACATCCAATAAAAGTTCCTGGATGAAGGGCAATGCGCAGGACAACTTGCATTTAGTTTCCCAAATATATAGATGTCATGGTTTCCCTCTTCCAAGCAGTATCTGTAAATCAAAACAGAAGGAAATATTCATTCATGTTTTCCATCACTTCCCATTTTCCTGGAGTCAAAAGCTCCTGTCAGTGAGTGAGATTAGCTGGCCCCTTGCTGGAGAGGCGCTGGGGGAATTCCTCATTAACCGGGATTAGCTGCGGGTCGTGTGCCCCTGGCAGGGGTCGGGTTTCTCTGTCCTGCCCGAGGAGCTGCTGCTCTGAGCAAAGACTGGAGCCAGCAGGAAAATCTCGAGCCTAAAAGTTCCGTTTCTTGGGAAGATCCCACCCATGGTGGGGTTTAAGAGCTCTGCTTCGCCCGGGATGTGGGAGCAGCTCCTGTGGGTTGTGGAGCTCTCACTGAACATTAAAAGCAGTTTCCAGCCATCTCAGCACCCATCCTGAATCCCCGCTGGGAGGTTTTGGCAGGGCTGAGGTGTCACAGGCAGCTGTGGTTGTGGTGGGGGGTGGTGGGTAATGATCCTTTAACTTTGTGTAAGAAAATCATGGGAATTCAGGGCCGTTCTGTGCTGGGAGGGAAGAGGAGGAGGAGGCTGCTGGTGTCACCTGTGCTGGGGACACCCAAACCTTCTCATTCAGATGCTTTCTGCCAGGTTTTGTTTTTTATTCCAAACTCTTTGAACTGAGAACTTCAGTGCTGACATACCTATTTGGGAATTTTGGAGATTTCCAGCAAGAAATGGCGTGGACATTGCGGAGCAGTTACAGAGGTGACATCTCAGTGCTGCACTCTGCAGCTGCTCTTGGGCACAAAGGCTTCACATCTGGGAATGTTTTGCCTGAGTTCACATTTCTTTGCATCACCCATGAAAGCTTCACTAAGCTGCGTCTTTTGAGTTTTTCCTGGTAGGAATTGTCTTACTTTGAGATTGTGGGTCACAAATAAGTGTTCAAAGAGAGGAAAACTAACACGAGGCTTCTGGGAGCTGTAACGTTTTTAATGGAGTCAACGGGAGTTCGAGTCACACTTCCACTGAGTCAGCTGGATTTGGGGTTTTTTTACAATGCAGCTGAATTCCCAGCAGAAGTGGTGGGGAGCTGGATGAGGTGTTGGTGTAGTGGCCACAGTAAGTTCATGTCTGCCTGCAAAACAGTGTCCGTGAGCCTGAGCTCCCCTGGGAGTTTCCTGGCTGTCTCCACCTCAGGGATGGGCATCTCCTGCCGGAGCCCAGGAGAGCTGGGATGCAGTGAGTGCCTGGAGCAGCTGGGAAAATCCACTGGTCCCTTGGAGGAGCAGGTGAGTGAAATCTGGGTCGTGTTTTGCCCTTGGTGCCCAGCAGGAAGCAGAGGTGCTCTGCAGTAACCCAGAGCTCAGTGCCCTGGTGCCGGGTTTGCCAAGGCAGGGAGCAGCTCCTGGGAGCTCCGGGTGTGGCCGCAGTGTCCCTGCAGGTGCTGGGGCTCGGGAGAAAGGGACCTGAGGAGCTCTTGGAGGAGAGGGGGTGGGTGTAGAAGAGGAGGATTGTATTTGTCCTTTCCATTTTACATCCTCACAGCCCCTCAGGCTCTAGGAGATGTCTGGAGTGATCAGTGCAGGGCACTGAGGACTTCCTGAGTGCCCTTCCCCTGAGATGACCCAACTGTGTCACCTCCCTGTGCTCTCACCATCCTCTGGCTCTGTCACCCTCCTGTGCTCTCACCGTGCTGTGGCTCCCACCTGTGTCGAGTCCTCCCCGTGTGGGTGATCTGAGCCCTGGGGGTGCTCAGGCAGCTCGGGTGCCCCCAGAGAAGGTGCCCAAGGCCCATCCCATTCCCAGGCTCTGTTCCCCTCCTCCCAGGGGTGATGCCCTGCCCCGGGCGAGCAGGCAGGGTTTGTTCTGTCTGGCTGCCCACGCGCTGGGATCAGGGAGTCACTGCCCTGCTCTCCGGTGCTTTCTGTTCCCTAATCCCCACATTGTCTGCAGCCGCAGCCCTTGGGCTCCTTCCAGGATTCCTGGAGGGAAGGGGGAGTTAAAAGAGCAGTCAAAAGCAATCCCTGCAGAACTCCAGCAGAAAATCACTTGCCTGAGGATAATTTTATATTTTCCGTTGCGCTTTGGGGCCTGTCAGCCAATTTTAATCATTAGCGTGCCCTGGATTCATTTTCCTTAGTTCTGGGGCCTTGCCCTGGAGCGTTGGCTCGGGCTCTGATGGGGCAGGAATTCACTCAGAGGGATCTCACTCAGAGGGATCTCACCCAGAGGGATCTCTGACTGCCCCAGGGCTGTCCTTGTGCTCCATCCCTGCATTCCCCTGTGTGAGTGAGGTGGCAGAAATTTCTTTGATTGGGGAAGTGGAGAGGTTTGGGTGTTGGATTCAGTGTCACCTGCACGTGTGTCACTGTAACCCAGGAATGGGCATGTGCAGGTGGAATCTGTACATAAATTACATACAGAAAATTGGGGAAAATCCATGTGTATCCATAGATGGGCACAGATCACAGAATCCTGGAGTGGTTTGGGTGGAAGGGATCTCAGAGCCCACCCAGTGCCACCCCTGCCATGGCAGGGACACCTTCCACTGTCCCAGGGTGCTCCAAGCCCCGTCCAGCCTGGCCCTGGGCACTGCCAGGGATGGGGCAGCCACGGCTGCACTGGGCACCCTGTGCCAGTGCCCAGAATATCTGCAAGAATTGAGAAAAAATATGTTTCTGTAGATGTAAAACGTAGGAAATTCTATGCATCTATGTGCGTAGGTGTAAAAAAACTGGGGGGAAATCTGTGCCCTCAGCCTCTCAAAACCAGCTTTGGTGGAAGGTGCCCGGGTTTCTGAGGCTTCCATGCCGAGCCAGACTCGCCTGGGGAAGCGCATCCCAAAACACTTCAGCACTCAGGGCTACAGCTGGGATTAAAGCTTTTCCTGCTGAATTCCGAGCAGAGCAGGAGCCTGGGAGGGAACAAGTGGGGTCACCCCTCCATGGGGTCACTCCTCGGTGGGGTCACCAGAGGCTGCTCATCCCTTGGGGTGGGTGTAGGGAAACCCAAAGCTGAGTTGGGGCTGGAGGAGACAACTCAGGGCATTCAGAAAAGCCATTTTTAAGGGAAAAAAAAGAGCACTTTGACTGCTTCCCTGGTATTCAACGCTTCAGCCACAGAACTGGAAGTGCTCAAAACTGGGGATGAGGCGTTGTCCCCTGACCCCCTGTGCTGCAGAAGTGACTGTCAGGTAAATCCTCCCCAGAGCTGCAGCAATTTGGGGAGGTTGGATCTGTTTGGTGCGAAGAGAAGAACTCACAGATGGTTTTTCTGGTGTTTTGCTCTTTGTGCCCGTGGTGGCAAACAAAGCTTCTGCAAGCACGGGAAGTGCGAGGGTGTAAACGGTGCCGTTACCCCAAAGGTGGTGTTTGACTCCCGGGGCTGAGGGGTGATTTTGTTATTTAGTCTGCATGCAGAGGGGTTTGTCAGGGAGATGGAGACAAACACCCCATAAATGCCCATTTTCAGCCCATTGTGCGGGAGCAGGAGCGTTTGGTACATTTGTGGTGCTGTCTGTAAACAAAGCCAGGGGAGATTCAACTTGGGTGATTTTGATTGTTTAGGAAAAAATTGCTCAGCTCAAAGATGAGCCCGGTCTGGAACACAAATCATTTGATTAAAATGGGTTCAAGATTTTTTATTTGGTGCTTTTTTCCACTGATGTGGAGAGACAAACCTTTGGCTCAGGCCCAGCAATCGGGCAAGGGGTTAAACCTTCAATTTGTCATATAAAGATGCTTTTTCCTATCAAAACTGATTTTAATCCGTTTTGGATTGTTCCTTTCTGTTAAAGCTGTTTACCTTTCTCTGGTAGAAACCTTGATTAACTGCTGAGATTCAGGCAGCTAAACCAGGAGCGTGTTCTGTGTAGGGGGACCATGGGGATGTTGATGTTGGATTTCTGGGACAAAGGAAGGAGGAGGAGCCCAAACTGCTTCAGGAGAACCCGAGCACGGCTCCCAAAGCCTCTCCCCAAGGAAATAACCCTGTCCTGGGGCAGAGCCTGCCCTCGGAGGAGGGGTGGCACCCCCTGGCATCACACCAATCTGTCACTTCAGCTTTGAGAGATCCCTGAGCTGACAGGGGGTCCTTGTCCTCCTCCTCCTCCTCCTTCTCCTGCTTCTCCCTCAGGGTTTCAGAAGCCTCAGACCCCTAAATATGAACATTTTCATATTTTAGAGCACTTAACATTTTCTGGACCATTTTATGAGGCTCTGTCCAGCTCCCTGCTCTCCTTGAGACATTTTTGATCAGAAATTAAAGCAATTAAGGCAATCACCCCCGAGGATCTGGAATTCCTGCATCCCACAGCTGCCCATCCCAATCCAGCTTCCCTTTTGGTGCTGGGAACTGGGGATTTCCTCCAGCACAGGTAATGATGTGGGAATAGGAGAATGGAAATTTCTCATCTTACAAATCTCTTCCTTCTCTGGCTCTGGGCTCTGTGCAGTGCATTCATTATCACAAATTCTTATTTTCAGTCTCGAACCGCAGCTCTCAGCGTGCACTGAACACTGGGGAAGTTTGACACGAATGCACACTTTTTTCTTTTCCTGATAATGTTCAAAAACCCCGTGGATGTGGCACTTGGGTGATGAACATGGTGGTGGTGCTGGATTGACAGTGGGACTTGATGATCTTCAAGGTCTTTCCCAGCTTTAATGACTCCATGATTCCATGAACCGTCACCCCGCCCCTGCTGACAACCTGACAGAAGCTGGAAGTGTCTCCAAAAAAGTGTTGGATGGTACAAACACAGCCCCAAATCCTCTGCTGCATCCCAAAATCCCAGAATCCCAAAATAGTTTCGGTTGGAAGGGACCTCAAAGCCCATCCGGATCCACCCCTGCCATGGCAGGGACACCTCCCACTGTCCCAGGCTGCTCCAAGCCCCATCCAGCCTGGCCTGGGACACTTCCAGGGATGGAGCAGCCACAGCTGCTCTGGGCACCCTGTGCCAGGGCCTCCCCCTCTCCCAGGGAACAATTCCTTCCCAGTATCCCATCCATCCCTGCCCTCTGGCAGTGGGAAGCCATTCCCTGTGTCCTGTCCCTCCATCCCTTGTCCCAAGTCTCTCTCCAGGTTTCCTGTGTCTCCTTCAGGCCCTGCAAGGCCTCAGTGAGGTCACCCCAGAGCTTCTCCTCTCCAGGCTGAACAATCCCAGCTCTCCCAGCCTCTCCTCCCAGCAGAGCTGCTCCATCCCTCTGATCCCCCTGGAGCCTCCTCTGGGCTCTCCCCAGCAGCTCCAGGTCCCTCCTGTGCTGGTCCCAGGGCTGGGGCAGCTCTGCAGGTGGGGTCCCACCTGAGCCGGGCACAGGGGCAGAATCCCCATCCCCTGGTGCCCACGCTGTGGGCTCAGCCCAGGATGGGGTTTCTGGGCAGGGCCGTGTCCAGCTGCGCCCCCGCAGCCCCCCGGGGCGGGTTCTGTGTGAGGGGCACCAGGGAGGGGAGTCCTTGGTGCTGACCGTGCCGTTGGTTCGTCCCCGGCCCAGCTCCGGAGCCTCTCCTTCCCTGAGCTGATGGCCCAGCCTTGGCTGCCCGTCCTGGGCTCTGGTTCCAGCCTTGCCGGGCTGGCACAGCCCGGCTGCCCCGGGGCCGGGTACTGGGAACGGCCCAAAGCTCAGCCACAGAAAACTTGGGACCTTCTGGGTTGATTTGGGGAGGGGGTTGAGATTCGTGCCGTGGGCCTGGCAGATCCTGTGCCAGGGCAGAGCTGTTGGGTTGGGCAGCAGCTCCTGCAGAGGGAACCCCCCTGGGTGCAGCCCCGAGCTGCTGCTGCTGCTGCAAACAGCCGGGTCTGGACCCAGACAGACACAGAGGGATTTTGGTGTCAGCACAAAGCTCCCAACCTGTGCAGCTTCTGCTGTGTCCAGTGTGCTCCCACTGCTCGGGATCCCAGCCCAGAGCTGTTCCCCGTGTCCTCCCTGGGATGTGGGAAGGGGCTGGGCCGGGCTGGCAGCACCAGGAGCTGCTCACAAAGCTTCAGGCACAAGAAATGGCTCGTGGGGAGTCCGGAGGAGGCTCCAGGATGATCGGAGGGATGGAGCGGCTCTGCTGGGAGGAGAGGCTGGGAGAGCTGGGATTGTTCAGCCTGGAGAGGAGACCGGGCGTGACCTCACTGAGGCCTTGCAGGGCCTGAAGGAGCCAACAGCAGACATGGAGAGAGACTGAAATATTGCCAGGAGCTGTGCAGCCCCTTTGTCCCCACTGAGGCACTCCAGGCTGGGTTCCCACCTTGGTTTCCCACACTGGCTCTCGTTATTCCCAGTAAAGGCCTTGGTGTGCTCCATGGGCCAGACCCTGAGCCAAGCTTAGGAAAAGCTTTAACTGCACTCCTTCTGTTTGGAGAGAGCTCTGAGGATCAGTCCCAAAGAGGTTTCTGTAAAAATGAGGACAGCAAAGGTTTTCAAGGCCTTTATATTTTTAGAGAGACGGAAATTTAATAAAATAACGAGGATCAGTAGGTTGGTCATGTTTGAAACAATAAGGAAAGGATGTGTTTTTCTCTTAAATATTGAATCAAGAGAAATATAATGATCAATAAAGTATCGATATTGATTAATGTACTGGATATTTGATAAGCCTCATCAAAAACATTCCAGCCACTTTTTACATTCTTACAGAAAACAAAGTGTCATGAAAATTCACAAGAACAAAGCTGTCCTGCTCTTCTGCTCTGTGGCATCTTCAGCAGAGCCAAAACTGCTCTTTTCAGCTTCCTTCCCTCCCATTCTCCCCTGGCCCAGCTCATTGCATCTCCTGAGCTCAGGTTTGAGTTGTTCCCCAGAAGGCTGTGGTGTTTCTGTGGCTGCTCTCTCAGAGGTCGTTGGGATCCCAGAAAATGATTCTGTTCAGCACCTTCAGTCTATTTAGGGATTCTGATGAGGGGTTTTTCCCAGCACTCAGATGTTGTGCTTAGAGGGGAGGTTTGGGGTTGGGGTTTTTGTGGATGGTGTGGAGGATCTCACTGATAAAATCTGGATGTGCTGAAGACCCCGAGCTTGGGGCTTGGCATTTTTGGAAATGTCTGAGGACCTTTTTAATGAGATACTAAATATTTGGCAAAAATATTGGCTCCCAACAATTCCTTCTGAAGCTGAGGTCAAATAAATTAGAATTTAAATGTGGCTGTATTGGAGAAACAAGGCAAAACCGTTTATTTCTCGACAGATTTTGGAGCTTTTATTTTGTTTTTTGCTACAGATACAGAACTGAATCTGTGAGCTGAAGGTTTAGGGCTCGTGCTGTAAAGCAGGCTGGAAAAAAATCATTTTCCTGGTGTAAAACTGACGTAGATCAACTTAATCTACTGCGCCTGGAGTGTTGCTCTCCTTCCAAATCCTCCCACACCAGGTTGTCATTTCTTACCCAGATTTCTGAGTGTGTTTGGTCCATGGCTCTCCTCCTTCCCCTTTGCTCTGCCAAATCCCCAAATTAAGCCGTGCTGGGTTTTTTATGTAATATAAGAAAGATTTGCATGAGTGCAGTTATGGTAATTTTGTGGTGAGTTGGCTCCATTTCAGCCCTTCAGACCCTTAAATCACTTTTGATTTGCTGTTGCTTAAACATCGCCTTTTTCCCCCTTTGGAAAACAGATGCATTGAGGATGAGCCGAGGCAAATTTCCCTGGAAATCTGCTTTGTTCCTGGAGTCAGGCTGAGAGCCTTTGCTCCTGCCCAGAGCTGGGTGTAAAAATTTATTATCCAAATAGGATGTTTTGGTGCTGAATTGAGTGAGGGGGAAAAAAAACCAGAGGGCAGTGCTGGTGGGGAAAATCCAATTTATTTTTCCCCAATTTTTTCCCCAAATAAAGAAGCTTTTTACAGTGAGGGTGGGGAGGCCCTGGCACAGATTCCCAGAGCAGCTGTGGCTGCCCCTGGATCCCTGGCAGTGTCCAAGGCCAGGTTGGACGGGGCTTGGAGCACCCTGGGACAGTGGAAGGTGTCCCTGCCCTGGCAGGGGTGGCACTGGGTGGGCTTTAATCCCTTCCCATCCTGGGATTCCGGGAGAAATCCCACTCAGAGGAGCCAGCTGGAGTCTGGGCTCCTCTCCCCACCGGATGTGGTGGCAGGATCCTGATCGTGTCTGTCCCACTCCCAGGGAAGCTCTGGGAACTGTGTTACTCCCAGTTTCTGTGCCGTGCTGGGCTCCGAGCTGTGCGATCCCTTCGAGGTCCTTTAAAAAAAACAAAAAAGAATTCCATGGTGGAAAATGTCACCTTGAAGGATCTGGCCTGGAAAAGTGCTGCTGGCACCAGGCTGGTGGGGCAGGGCAGGGCTGTGCGCCCTGGGAAGGGTCCGAGTGCCAGCCTGGGTGCCCTGAAAACCTGGGGTTCTGAGGCACAGCTTCGAGTGTGGGGATGTGTGGGGATGTGTG